>CM062816.1:1265892039-1266492039 GCA_031772625.1 Pinus tabuliformis
TAGCACCAAAATGTTGATGATGCTAGACCCACCAACATGTAAGGGGATCTCCTCGGTAATAAGTCCCAATTAGAACTCAGACCGTTTGTTGTAGGACTTCTAGCAGTGGGTCGTATGGTAATGCCTTGACCACGATTTCGCACAAAGGCAAGCAAGATAACTCTATTAGTAGCAAGGGTGTGAATGCTGCAGTGAGTCAAGGAAGGTGCATGAGAGGTTCTAACACCAGTGGGTTGAGATGAGTGTGCACCTTGGCAACATGTAATAGTACTCGGATGGAAAGGGAACACACGAGTGAAGATGCATCACAAGCTGGAAAGAAAGTCAGATGGAAATCCAAAGTGACGGTTAAACCAATCAACACGTTTCAGAAAGATTCATACATGCTCATACATAACAGTCCATACATGCGTGTGTAGGAAAGAAAATACATATGCCATTTAAAGTAAACAAGACAACTAGAGTACAATACAACATATGCATGAAACGTGTTGGCTCTTATTATATAAATAAGTGTAAGTTCCAATCATACAATACATCCATGTACACCTTCTAACCCCAATAGTGGAATGTTACAGCCACATCTGCCTCCTCCTCCAAAGAGATGTACTAGCTTCGTGTAGTGGAGAAGCCAAGGCACATTACAATAATGTGCAAGCTCTCTCCAAGATAGTCTTATCAGAAGCTTGGTTGACCAAAAGCCTTTACAATGAGTTATGAGGTTCTATTTATAACAAAGGGTGGGGTGACCCTTGACATTCCCCTTTGTGACAGTTCATCTACCCTCATGACTCTTCATCTACTCTATGACTGTTACATCCAACTATTGACATTTGAACTTCCACTTGACAAGACATTACATTACAATGCACATGTGCTCATGTGAGATGAAATGGCTTGAGGAAGCCATGCAAGACAACTCGGTCCATTGTGGTGAGACCAACTCTTTGACATGGTTGTGACAGTGAAGGTGGTGATCTAATGCCAACCTTAGTTCTCCGTGATGGTGTGTATGCACCCCATGGTGACATCTTGCTAAAGCGAACTTTTGCCTCCGTGTCAACTGGTGCATTGGTTCGAATCCTTCGTCCTACTCGTCTGCTAACATGCGCATGGTCTTCTTGGGTGCAACTGAAACAGCAACACACTGATGCATAGTGTCCATGTTGATCTTCGAGTGTGTGCTGGTGGTGATGTGCATCGGCTTTGCGAAGTACATGTTCAACTCCAATTGAACTTGCTTCTTGTCTTTGCCTTGGTGAGTGTGCTGAATGGGTTGGATTGCATGCGTGCACACAATGACATGCATACTGCTGAATCCCTTGTATGTGACCAACAACACTGCTCACCATGTCTAGTCCATGCCAGTTGCTGGGATGGATCTATAACTTGTACATGAACAGTTTCATCTGTGAGTGCATGTTGCACCCACTGCTGTTCCTGTTCCTGCTGCAACTCATTCGTCTGTCTGTGCAGCTTCATGTTCTTCCTTGAGTTGTTTTTCCAACACATGCAACTCATTATTTTTTCTATTTTTTTCTTTGCGTGATCTTCATGTTGTTCCATCACCTCATAGCCTAAGTCTCCAAAGTTTCCTTCATCATCAGTGGATCTGCTTGAGCTTGCAACTTTGTCCCGCCTCTCTATTGTCAATAACCTTCCTCTTGCATTCATTGCATACGTTACAATCATTGCATCGTTGCATTTGTTGCATTTGTTTCATTCGGTATGTTGCTGTTAGTTTCTGTTCATGATGTTTCTTGTTGTGATGCTATTGTTGTCATATCTTGGTGTCCTTGTCTACGAAAAACTTGATATCTTTGTGAGTAGGAAAGCTCATAGACAAACGGTGTCTTTGACTCTATTATCTTGGAAACCATTGTACCTACACAGTTGAGAAGTAGATGAACACCTGCAATACCTAGAGACATGGAAACACTCATAGCAAGCAATCTGTCAATCGAAAACCAAAATGAACTTGAGAACTAACTTGCAACATACCTATGTGACTGATCATGAAGGTTGTGCAATTTCAGCCAGGAGGTTGGGAGACTGACTGCCAAGACTGTGCAAGGCACAATCTAGGCTACTGGGAGACTGACTGACTACTAGAATTGTGCAATGCACAGTTCAGCCTGGATGCTGACTGCTGGAATTCCGCAATGCACAATCTCAGTTGGAAATGGCTACAAGCTCAGTGACTGCATTGCGCAATTTTCTGGGCCATCAGTCGTTGTCCTTCAGAAATACGCAAAGAAATCCTGGAGGACAGTGCCTCAGCAGGAATGCACATTTTTGGAGAGGAATATAGAGCCTTCCTTCCCCGAATTGCGCAATGTTTTCTTAGTGAAGGCAAAGTTCGGGCTGAGGTTACCCAGACTCACAGATAGGCAACTGAATGCAGATGTGAGTGCGAATGCATGGTGATCCTAAGTGTAAGTATAAGTGAATGATCACGCATGAAAACGGTGAATGACAGATTCATAAAACAAAACAACATGCATGTGGGTGAGGTAAGTCGCCGAATCGGCGATTGTTCATGAAAAATAGTTTCATGCATGCGACAACAGTGAGATATCAATGAAAACTGAAATGGTGCTAATACAAGATAGTATGTATCAAAATGACAGCAAGCACTCATTGAAATCAAGAAGAAAACGTTCATAAGAAGCGAAACACAAAAAGCGCTAGAAATGCAAAACAAGTCATGAAAAGCAGGCTTACCCCAAAAAAGCTAAGTTGAGTGTGCCGATAACTACTAGATGTGGTGTGGGATGTCAGAGCTGCATGGTTGATGTTAGGAATGAGGTCTGTGGCATTCGGTTGATGAGTTTTGATAACATCGAGGTTGTGACGCGTATGCCAAAAATCTAGGGAAAGTGACACTTAGTGGCAGGTTTCTGAAATGATCCTTGCATGTAACCTCCAACTGCTATAAATAGATCCCTAAAACAAGGGATCCCTTTTCACGCTGCCTTGGGAGAAGTAGCCCATGCTTGCAAGTTAGTTTTTCTCGGTCCAGGAGGGAATTGGTTAACTCAGCTGTACATGCAAGAGACTGCTTGACTGTTGGGAGAACATGAGCATTTCTGGCTGGGAGCTAGGATGGCTGCCCATGATATTTGCACAATTTTTGGGCAGAGCAGTTGGTTGTTGCCTAGATTTATGCAAATTATGGGTTGAGAAAACGTGCTAGGGAAAACTGTACAATTTTCACTATGAGTGTTGACTTCCAGAATTGCACAATTTTGGAGTCTAGCAAGCTGCCAATCAGGATTGCACAATTTATGGAGGGAAGGCTAGTTTCCCTCCAGAATTGTGCAATTTCTTGGGGGATCTGCTTAGTCTACAGCTGGACCAAGTCCGGGTGATCAGCCTGTGAGGTGAATGCATCAAGCTATGATCGACGGGCTTTCTTTGTGCAAGCAAAACACTGAAACTTGTGAACTTGATGACGCAGGACAAGCTGTTGTGAAAAGTTGGTAGGGAGGCTCCAAAACGAAGCTAAGGAGAAATTTTGGAGGATGGTTGTAGCTGCTACAACAACACCTTATGAGATAATGTTGAGTGAAATAGGAGCAACTCCCATCGAAGCAATTGCTATGGTGTGGCTCATAAGATATCTAAAAAGAATTGAGCAAATGGGAGTAGGTAGATGGCCTAATGTTATCTTCAATGAAGGCATGAGTGAAAGAAAGAAAACATGGATGAGACAAAACTACTCATGGATGAAAAAATGGAATATCTACTTTAATGCCTATCCCAAAAACAACAAGGAGCTAATAATTTTGTTATGGAGAAGTTTCGTAAATGGATATGGGGAAAAGAGTTGGGTAGAAAGAAGAAGCACTACATTAAGGAATTCAACCCTATGTGTGATCTCCAACAAAAAGAGTATATTGGAGCTAACATTTTGTGGAGGGGAAAGGTTCTTATTGCTCAATTAAGAACCAAATTACATCAACTTTGGTGTGAAACATGATGGTGGAAAAGGCCTAAAGAAGCTTTGGAAGAACATGTGTGTAAATTTTGCACATTGGGGGCAATGGAATCGGAAAATCATTTCATTTTGGAATGTGACGCATTCAAAGACATTAGATAAAGTTATGGGAATATGTTAGCATTGGTTTCTTAACATTGTCTTTTCAGCGAGGGGATTGTTGGAAGGTTGGGCCATCTCATCATCGATTTGAATAAAAAAAGATTGAATTGCAAAAGGCGAAAAATAGGGAATTGATGGTCCCATAAACTATTTTTAGTCTCATGGACATTAAAATATCATTTCATTTATTTCTATTTCAGGTGGGGCGGAATAACATGGAGAGAATCAAGCAGATAAAATGGGTTCTTTTCAACTCATTTTATGAATATGAAGCTCCCATCATCAATGCTTTTTCTATAGAAGTCAGACTTTGACCAATTGGGCCTTTGATTCCTTCTGGCTTCCTCACTACACATGATTTAGATTTCAATAAAACAGAATTAATGAGGCCGACTAGCTTCTAGGCCGAGGAATTGGAATGTTTAAGTTGGCTAGACAAGCAATTTGCCCAGTTTGTCATCTATGTCTCCTTTGGAAGCCAGGTCATGATGAATGAGAGGCATCTCGATTGGAGGTGTCTTAGAGGCCTTTTCTGTGGGACAAGTCTACCGAGGTGGAGGAACTGCCCAAACGACCACTTTTTGCCAGAATCTGGATAAAAACAATTGAACAAATCTTGTAGAAGTAGTGTTTAAATCATGTTTTTGAAGGTGACAATAGATTCAACAACATAAAAAACTTTTGGGGCACCCAAAATCTTGAAGTTTAACAATTTTAACATTGATTTTTAAAAAATTTCTGCCAGAATTTATCTGAATATTACCACAATTTTCATGATCTTTAGGGAAAAATAGAAGTCTCGTTAGACTACCACTTTTTTGTGGGTTCTTCAATGTGATGTACTGAACAACAGGGGCTACCCTATTCTCCCCTTAGAATACATTGAGGGCATTGGAATTCGTGGGTGAATTGTAGCTTGGGCTCCTCAACTCTCTGTGCTGTCACATCCTTCAATACTCTGTTTCATTACACACTGCAGATGGAATTCCACTATGGAGAGCATCGCCATGGGCATTCCAATGATCTGTTGGCCCTGCATTGGGCATCACTTTATAAACAAAATCTACATTGTGGAAATTTGGAAAGTGGGCTTATCCTTCACTGCTAATCGAGCTAAGATGGCGCATGAGAGCAACATTGTGAAGGCCGTAGAAAGACGAGGGACTTGTGTCGATAGACGAGGGACTAGAGATGAGAAAACGTGTAGTGAGACTAGGGGCGAAGGCCAGAGGCTTAGTCAAGGAAGCAAGGATGTCCTCTATCAATTTCTGTGTGCTCTGCAATGCTTTCTATTGTACACAGGAGTATTCTGGTGCAATCCCATTAAACATTAATTAAATGGACTATCACCCTATCCCTAAAGTGTCTCCCACTCAAGAACTCCACAATAGAGGTTTCCTTACTTTTCTTTCTTAGTATGTTTGGAGATGTCTTTATAATTTTACTTGTTTGCATGAATAAGTGTCTTTGGTCAGATACAATGATGCGTGGTGAGGTGGCTAGGTTCATTGGGTGAAGCCCACGAGGTCAGGGTTTAAATCACATTGAGTATATTGTCCTGCTATGGTGTGCGGCTCAAGGAGTAGACTCCCCACTAGATGGAGTCTCGACTCTTGCCAAAATCATAAGAAATTAGTATATTTTCTTGCAGGTTGTTGGATATGCTCTTGGTGTTATAGTGGCAGCTACGAGAATTGATCCTGGGTCTTCCTTAGATTAGGTTGACTCCCACAAGTTGGTCTTGCCAAAATCATAAGAAATTAGTATATCTGTATCTTGCCAAAATCATAAGAAATTAGTATATCTGCTTACAGGCTGTTGTATGTACTCTTGGTGTTATAGAGGCAACTAGGAGAATTGATCCAGGGTCTTCCTTAGATTAGGTCTGGCAGTTACTGATTTACCACATTGTTAATAAATAAAAATAAAAAAAATGTCTTTGGTAAGAGATTGTGGAATTTACCAAGATTTTTATGGTGATTTGCAAATAAGTGTCCTTGGTCAGATACAATGATGTGTGGTGAGGTGTCTAGGTTCGTTGGGTGAAACCCACGAGGTCAGGGTTTAAATCACATTGAGTATATTGACCTGCTATGGTGTAAGGCTCAAGGAGTAGACTCCCCACTAGTTGGAGCCTCGACTCTTGCCAAAATCACAAGAAATTAGTATATTTGCTTTCAGGTTGTTGGATGTACTCTTGGTGTTATAGTGGTAGCTACGAGAATTGATTGTAGGTCTTCCTTAGATTAGGTCGACTCCCCACTAGTTGGTCTTGCCAAAATCATAAGAAATTAGTATATTTGGATCTTGCCAAAATCATAAGAAATTAGTATACCTGCTTATAGGTTGTTGGATGTACTCCTGGTGTTATAGGGGCAGCTACGAGAATTGATCTTGGGTCTTCCTTTCATTAGGTCTGGCAGTTACTGATTCACCACATTGTTAATAAATAAAAATAAAAAAATGTCTTTGGTCAGAGATTGTGGAATTTACCAAGATTTTTATGGTGATTTATGAGTTGGGCATCTTAATCTTAAATAAAATTAGTAGCTAAAATTTCACAAAACTATAAACTAATGAATTTTTTTTCTTGAATGTGGTTCACGGGTCAAGTAAGATTCTCGAAGGGATCAGTGTAGCAGTAGATCCTTGAAGAGATCAGTCCCATTGGTTCATTTCAGAGCCTAATTTTGAGGGTTTTAAGGAGACTTGACCCATGACTTTTTATAGCGAGTTGTTTATGCTACGGACCAATTGAACTAATCCTCAGAACTAACTATAAACTAATGAGGTAAATAAACAATTTTAAATATTTGAATAAAATATTTTTTGGAAAAATTACATACTATTGTGAATAAATATTTTAAAATATTTGAATATAAATAAAAAAAAAATGAAAAGTTAAAATATATAATTTTATTTGTAAAGATGTGATATAATTGTATTAAAGTTTTTTTTTTTTTTTTTTAAATAAATAGTGATTTATCGTTTCTCTTTTAAGTTAATATTCCATATATTTGAAATGTTTATGGAACCTTCAAAATTAAAAAGGTATAATTTTAATGATAAAGGTTTTGTATAAAAAGTTACAAATTTTGTTTTTTAATAATTACATATTGTTTTTCTTCTAAAATATATATTAAGTAAATTTGTCCGATTATAAAGAATAATTAGTGTTTGTAACTTTTAGTAAAATGTGAAAATTAAATTTTAATATTTGATATATTTATTAAATTGAAGTTGAAATTCATATATAGTATAAATATAATTTGTAAGGAATATGTTATCTTTTTAATTAATATTGATTTTATGATTTAAGGTGGCAAAAATGTATTTAATTATTTGTTTTTATTTACAAATTTTTAATGAAATTAAGAAGCTAATGACTAATTTAGCACTTAATACAAAATTTTAAAATAATTTATACTCAAGTTTAATATATTCTACTTTTAAAATCATAATTATATTTTATATATCTTTTGTTTTCAATATTATATATATTGTTTACATTAATTAGCATAACAATAAGTTGAATGTAATTTGATTGCAAATTTAGAAATATTCAAAATCTAAGAGATATGAGCGAAGTCAATTATTTGACGTCATTCATGTCTCTAAGATTCGAGAATATTCAACCACTTTTAATATTGTGATTTTGCCAGTTGACTAAGGTTCACTGTGGTTGTTTATGGTCATGGTTGATAAGGATTTATTTTGCTGAAAATGTGGTTGATTATAGGTGACCATGTGTGAATATGGTTGACAAGTGGTGTCCGTGTTTAACTATAGTTGAATGTCATTGCCCATGTTGACTTTAGTTGTCCATGGTTGAGTTACCTATGTTCGATTATGGCAATATATAGTTGGCTATGTCCATTGTTCATAATGGTTCACCATGGTCGAGTATAGGTGACTATGCTGACCTTGTTGACCATATTTAGAATGGATGTGCATGGTTGAATTTGGTTGACCATGGTTGACTATCATTAACTATGGAGAACTCTAGTTGAATATGCTCAATTATGGTTAGCTTGGTGTAACACCCTTATCTGACTGGTCATAACACTCATCACACTAACCTCAAATACACCTTTTTGTTTTTCTGTATTTGTCAATAAGGAATCATCATAAATAATAATGATGAGGAAAATGAATAACATCCATTGTTGCATATGATTAATCAAATTTACAAATTCTTACATATTCATTATTCAGATAACAAATTCAATTCTCTATTCATATGAACATAAATACAAAAGAAAATAATATATTAATGCAATGGAATGAATCTGCCATTCATCAAGCAATCCTACATCCAAGTGTTGTAGAGAGAGCTACAACTAATGTGTTGATCTAGTCCAAATCCAATTGAAGGAGATCCATCCTTGCTCCCTTGTATGCTGGTCGAATATTGTTGATTTATTAGTTGACCTCTCAAGCTTCTCCTTCGATATGTTCCTTCCTCGCAAACCCTTGAGTTGTAATGGCAAGTTGTGGGAATGATGAATAAACTAGCAGTATGGAAGTGGGATTTCTAACCTAGGAGGTTCCCACTCAAGGCAAAGAACTCTGCACATACTAAAATCCCAACAAGACTCAATCAGTCACATAGAAAATGGTTCAACATCTAACATGAGGATGCATATGATAATTATTTCTTATCCCAGTTTTCTTTTATAAGAGGCTTCTGTAGCCTTTTAGATTTTATCCCAAAGTTATTCAATTCTATTATCTTATTGTTGTTTTTAACTGTCCTTATTTGCTTATTTATTATTTCTTTAACTCCCCATATATATATTTTTTTAACTTTACTTATTTATTATTCTTCTAACCGTCCCATTTTTTTATTACTTTATGTGACAACCCCAACCACAGTTATGATGTAACAAACATTGTAAATATCTATTAGAAATAAAACTAAATGGGTTCAGTCAAAGGGAAACAGATTCTAGAGTTGGGGAGGTTGCTTACTTGAGATTTCCATGGGTTTCTTGTGTAAGAAATTCAAATTGTTTTGGGACAATCATTAAAAGAGTTGGTTTAATATTGGCTCCAAAGAGGTATGCAGGCCACACTACCTTAAGATAAACTCACAAGAAAAGAAGTTAATGCAGCTTGATAGTGCAGACAAAAAGGACAGGGGGGGGGGGGTTGACCCTTGTGCTGCAAAAAAAAAACAAAAAAGAAGGCATTCGAGAGAGAGAGAGAGAGGACCAAGCAAAAAAAAGAGAGAGAACAAATAATGTGATTCAAGCATGAGATGGACAATGAACACGAGCGGGGGAAGAAGAAGAAATTGAATTTGTTTCGGTTGGCAAGATGGGTGAGCAGATGGTTTCTCCTTAGAGAGGAGCAATGTCTCTAGAGTCCCTAGAAAGCCAGGGGTTGGAGATGGTTTTATCTAGATTCCCCTAGTGCTATGGGTGGAGGATGGTGTCCTTGGATTCCTATAGGGAGAACCTCTGAACCTTCTTGATGCTTATTACAGTTTGTTCTGGACTCCCTTATGTGGGTAGAACCACTGTGTGTTGTTTGAGGGTGGAGAGGTCACTCTTTGGATTCCCTTGTTGGTTTAAGGGTGGAGATGTTGCTATCTGAATCCCCTTGTCTTCTTAGGGTGGAGGTAGTTGGCTTCTGGATTCCTTGTGTTTTATTGTATGTTGTCTAGCTGGTGGGTGGAGGAGAGAGGTCCTCTGGAGTCCATGTTTCATCTGGAAATTGGACGTATCTCTAAAGCAAGCCCCTTAGTCTATGGAATCTGTCTCGTGGGTGACAATTGAAAGTGGGTTTGGCTATAGTTTTCTATGGTTGGGTGGAGAGTCCTTGACCCAGACCCAGTTGCCCAAGATATTCCAAGATAACTGTTTTTGTATTATTGTGTTAATGAATGTGTGCCTATACTTCTAGTTTGTAGTGTTGTTGCTACTCAGATGAAAACATACTACAAATAATGGAACGAAATTGTGTTTAGCAATAGGAACAACAAATTTGTAATACATTATGGTCATGGTAAATTTTACGGGTGAATTTTAGCCCAAGAGCGAAATTTAAGGGGTTTTTCATTTTAGAGGGGCAGAATTTTTATAAAACACCCATTTCATATATTTAGCCCAACTTTTATTTAAAAAATATATTTTTTTTCATGTTAGCCCAAAAAAAGGGGCGATAAACTATGAAAAACTCATTTGACCCGATTCGCCAGGTTTGGGAGGTTATATTCCATTACAATTGCTCGATTTTCTGCTTTGCAATGTTAAATGCATTTGCAATCGCTGATTTTCTGGTTTGGGAGGTTGTATTTGGTCCCAATAAATAAAAATATAAATAAAGTGGAGCTATGGTAAATAAATAAAACCTCTTTTTATACTTACTCCAAAGGTATGGTAAATAAATAAAAATATAAATAAACTAGAGGTATGGTAAATAAATAAAACCTCTTTTTATATTTAGTCCATAACCCTCTTTCTATTTAAGAAGGCTCACAAAAGAGGTTTTATTTAAGTGAATCCTATGGGCCAAGTACCATATTTATAAAAGAGGTATGGTAAATTAATAAAAATATAAATAAATGAAAGGTATGGTAAATAAATAAAACATTTTTTTATATTTACTCCATAAGTCACCTTATATTTACGAACACTCAAAAAATGCATTATATTTAGGTGAAGCCTATGGGCCAAATACCATGGGCTAAATTATTATTAATACCATGCAAAAAAAATTTATTAACCCTAATAATAGTATTAATAAAAATAAAGATGGCACATGGTATAGACCCATGGTATTCGCTTGGAATGTAGCCTATTTAAGGGGGGGAATTAAACCAGCATAGATCCATGTTTACTCTGGATCTACTAAGCCCCGAGAGGGATTAGATATCGTGATATACAAACTAGCATAAGGTGAAAAAATATTTGATCCCTCTCAAGGCTTGGTTGATCAAGAGTAAAAATGGATCTTGTAATTTAATGTCACTTAAACATTTTAACTTGGCTAAAATAAAAAATAAAATAAAAATCAATTATTAATTTTTATAATTTTTATAATTTACTAATAGTAGTTTTTAAGCTCCAAGTTTATGATAACCCATGGTATTGACCCATGGTAATACCATGGTATTCATGTGAGCATAGAATATATAAAGGGGAAATTCTATTAGCTTAGATCCGTCTTAATTTCGAGTCTACCAAGTGCTGAGAGGGATAAATAGATTTCATCCCTCTAAGAGTGGTAGATGTGGAGTTGAGATGGATATAGGTTGGTTTTTATGATAATGAAGATATTAAATAGACTTTGGAAATTATATTGTAAAAAACATCTGAAGGTGAATGGTTGAAGCTACATTTAGTCACTTTACAAAATTTAGTAAAAAATACCAATATCTCCATTAATATTGGGTTTTCTAATTTAACAAAAAAAAAAAAATCAAAACAATGAAATCTTATCTCTCTTTGCGCATCACCCTCGCAGAAGAGAGATACTCACTGCCTAGATTTCCCACCATTTTTCAAACGTTCTCAGCTACATTTAGTCACTTCACAAAATTTAGTAAAAAATACCAATATCTCCATTAATATCGGTTTTTCTAATTTAGAAAAAAAAAATCAAAACAGTGAAATCTTATCTCTCTTTCCGCATCACCCTCGCAGAAGAGAGATAGTCACTACCCAGATTTCCCACCATTTTTCAAACGTTCTCAATATGATATCTTCATGAAAAAGTTAAGGTATTGATGTTGGATTAGTTGTTTGAAAAATATGCTGGTTTGTACAACCTTTCATCTTTGTTATTCTTAGTTTGTCGTAATGATATGTGGGGGTTGGGCCATTGCACCATATTCTCCTAAAAGGTGGAGATTGTGCACCAAAAAGGAAATTAATCCACATGTTACAATGTTGTTAAAAAATGAAAGGCTTATGAAGGTAGTGAATTATGCTAATTAGAAAGTTAGATTGGGAGAGACGTAATTAAATTTTATTCTTTAATTGAAGATTTCCAATTAAAATAATAATAAATCTACATTTATATATTTATATATTGATTGGAAGGCTTCTGGTCACTTGTTTCCATTAGATCCCCTTCAGACCTTTGGGATACCTACTACTTTCTTATATTATATAGTTGCGGCTTGCTACTTGTTGGCGTGTTGGGGTAAACAAACTTGATGGTTTTTTTTTTCCTTGCAGTTGGAGTCTATGGAATAAGAAAGAAATTTGATAGCTTGACAAAAGTGGCAGAGAAAATATTAATCTCTCCTACCTTGACAGAACTGGTGGTCAATATCAACACCTACAAGAACTTTTTTGTGGAATATTATCAAAACTAATAGAAGGATATGAAAGAGTGTACTATAAGAACCTTGACAAACATGACCACTGAAACTTGCAACATTGTTTGTAGGAAGAGAAAATTATGTTTCTTTATTCCAAACATGTATGTTAGTATATTACAGTTTAATGAATATGTTTTCCTATTATCATATATGGTTTCATACTTTAACAAAACATTCTCCAAGACTTTACAATGTTTTATTATTCAGTGAAAGATTTGCCAAGATCTTACAATATTTTATAATTCAGCGAAAGATTCACCATGACTTTACAAGATAATATAATCTGGTGAGAGATTCACCAAAAAAATTATATATACATATTATTTTCGACTTAGTCACCGGAGAATCCACAGTAAGAACCATTTTCTGCCAACGTTTCAAATCCCAACCGGGATCCATCATCAGGACAACTTGAATGCTTGATAGAAGAAGAGCTTGTTTGAGGGTTAAATAGTAATGAGGAGAGAAAAGATGAATGTCAGCTCTCAATTTTTTTGAAAAATAATTTTTGATGAGAAGTCGGCTGTCTTTGATTAATTTAATTAATTAATTAATTTTTTTTTTTTTAATATACTAATTAATTATAATAATTAGTATTATAATAATTAAAGATAATAAGAATTAATGATATTAAATTGATCAAAGTTAATGTTAAAAAGAATTAATTCAAGAAAATTGAATTAATATTTAATATTTGATCAATAATATTTATTAATATTGATATTAATTGAAATAATTATTATTATTAATATAATAAATAGTAGTAATAATTATAATCATCATAATTAATGTTAAAAAATTATTAATCTAGGAATATTGTATTAATTTTTATATTTATTATAATATATGTTGGTACAATTTTTATTTATTTATTTATTAATTTTTAGAATAGGTTTTAGCTTAGTAAGGAAATTAATAAATAATTGCTAATTGAATTATTAATGGGGATTTGCCCATTTATTATACATATAAATTTAGGGTGGTTCTTAAAATTTGCCCTGATTATGGTATGTAGTAATTGTTATGAAATATTTCTTGTGCTGAAAAACACTCGTATTAACAAAGTCCAATATTAAATCTCATAAATAGCTCAGGAGTTAGCGTCGACCGTTATTATCTAAACCAAATAAATCTTTTATTAATAGAATGAAAATTATAATAGATATAACCCATTAGTTGAGTCTGTATATGAACATCTCATTGGATGATTGCTTGCGTAAGAGATACAAGTGGTGATCCAGCTTGGGAAAGTCGGTGATGACGTTGAGGATGATATCCTCTTTTAATTGTTGTAGCCCAAACTTTCCTTGAGAGATGTAAGAAACCTTGCATTTTGAGCAGTCCCAGAAGCCTTTGACAAGTCCCAGAGGCCCACTGGGAGCAACCTCAGTACTGTTGGCTATGGCACTGCAAGCTTAAAGATACGCCTCAGCCTGCAGATCAGTGAGGGGTGTCAATCTTCTTGAATTCTTTTTGGCATTTATAAACTTGAGTGGGTTAGGGAGGAGTTTCTCTCACCTAAGCTTAATTTAGGGTAGCGCTTGTAAAGGCTTGCAATCCATAAGGGCCATGCAGAGCTATTGGCCTGGATTATAATGGCGGAAAAATATCTACAACCAAGTATGGAAGGAGCCCATACTCGCTGGTGATACCAAGGAGTTACTTGCAAGCTTAATTTATCATCAAAGCCTAACAGTCGATGCCACTGATTAGAAGGAATGACCTAGGTGTGGCATGCCCTTATTGGCTCCTAAGATTCTTCCTTACCATGATTTGGCAGAAGAGTTTGTTTGATACTAACGACATCTTGGACTGTCCCTCATGGACCAATCAAAGATAGCGTGGGCGAAGGGAGGCCCACCCATTCTCGATTGTGATACCCCTTCCCTGTGATGTCAATTGAAAGGTGTTGGGGCGGCGTAATATCTCCTAGACCATCAGATCAAGCAGTGGAGATGTGGTCTGTTGGATACAAGGTTGGAACTTGGAGCTGTAGCTTCGATTATGCATGCCCCGACAGGGGTTGACAAGCGTGCAAGTCATGGTGGCACAAAATGTAGATTTGGATTCTGAGGGGAGAGATCCATCTAATCGATGGATGTGCAACCCCATAGATGGTGACGTGGGGGTAGGTACCACAAAAATTTGAAGGTAGGGTATGTAGCCATGGGATGATAAATCATGGATGAAATGATGTTAAGTATACATAAATAAATGACTATCTACGCACCTACGGTATAAGAGTAACAATTATATATATATATATATATATATAAAGATATAATTGACTATATTGAAATCAATACCACACTCATCTAACAGAAGCAGAGGGGTTGGATCTTCAATGAGACCCATTCCCACTCAGAGGGAGTAGTGGGAGCGAGTTGTTACAAAGTGGTATCAGAGCATCAAAGTTCAACAATTGGGCTAGATGGGATCTATCATGGGTAATTGATGATTTTTAGAAACTTCCTAAGTGAAATGCTTAGGTTTTCTAAGTTGTTCTGTTGTTTAGCTAGTGGGTGGAGGAGAGAGGTCATATGGAGTCCATTTTTTAGCTGGCAGCTCGCAGTATCTCTAAAGAAAGACCCTTAGTCTCTAGAATATGGCTCGGGGGTGTCAACTGCAAGTGGTTTTGGCTGTAGTTTTCTATGATTGGGTGGAGAGTCCTTGACCTAGACTCAGTTGCCTAGGATATTCCAAGATAAGTGTTTTTCTATTTTTGTTCGAAATGTTTGCCAATACTTCTAATATGTAATGGTGTTGTTATCGGGATGAAAACATACTGTAAATACTTGAATGAAATTGTGTTTAACAATAGGAACAACAAATTTATAATACATTCTAGCATGTGGTAATTGTTATGACATATTGCTTGTGTGAGAAACACAAGTATTAAGTAACAAAGTCTAATATTAAATCTCAGAAATGGCACAGGAGTCAGAGTCGACCATTATTATCTAAACCAGATAAATATTTTATTAATAGAATGACAATTACAATAGATACAACCCATTGATCGAGTTTGTATATGCATGTATCATTGGATGAATGCTTACGTAAGAGATACAAGTTGTGACCCAACTTGGGAAAGTTGGTGATGATGTTGAGGATGATATCCTCTTTTAATCATTGTAGCCCAAACTTTCCTTGAGAGATGTAAGAAACCTTGCATTTTGAGCAGTCCTGGAAGCCTTCGACAAATCCCAGAGGCCCACTAGTAGCAATCTCAGTACTGTTAGCTATGACACTACAAGCTTGAGGATACGCCTTGGCCTACAGATCAGTGAGGGGTGTCAATCTTCTTAGATTAATTTTGGTATTTAACAACTCCAGTGGGTTAAAGAGGAGTTTCTCTCACCTAATCTCAATAGGGTAGTGTCTGTAAAGGCTTTCAATTCATAAGGGTCACATAGATTCATTGGCCTAGATTCTAATGGTGGAAAAACCTCTACAACCAAGTATGGAAGGAGCCCATACTCGTCGGCGATACCAAGGAGTTATTTGTAGGCATCATCAAACCCTACACAATCGATGCCACTGATTAGAAGGAATGACCTAGGCATGGCATTTTGGGTTGTGTTATATTCTTTCCATGACTAGCCGACGTAGTTAACCGGGGGTTAGAAGGGGGGCAAAGCCCCCCATTTGTTGTGCCGATTGCGTAGAAGGGGGAGTCACAGGGGGTTTGAGGGGTGCAGGCAACCCCACTTGCACATGGTTTTGGATGTGATGGTTTTCGGTCCATGTTATTGGATGCTTCGGCATGTATAAATATGTATTGTAACATTGAAAGGAACATAATGAAAAATCAAGCTCGCAGTCTCGGTTTTGGGATCCAGGGGAAAATCTATGTGTATATATGTTTTATGTGTTATGCTCTTGCATTTTTTATTTTCTATGTTTTAGAATTCGTATGCAGGTAATTTTTGTATGGGGTTAAAACCTACATTTGGTATCAGAGCAGTTTTGGCTTCAAGGGGATGCCTTTATTGCTGAGGGGTTTCACTCGGGCCTATGGTAGACCCTGTTCAGTGGGAGATCTGTGAGATCAATTCTAGTGGTGAAAGAAGGTGGTGAGTAGTGGAAAGATAGAGATCGAGAAATTTAATCGCCAGATTTTTGAGTTGTGGAAACTCAAGATGGAGGATCTGTTAGTGGATCGCGGTAGATCTAGGTACTAAACCAACGGGAGTGTCCGATGAAGAATGGAAGAAGTTGTATCAGAAGGTAAAGAGAACAATACGATTGTGTGTCTTAGATTCAGTATTTTTGAATGTATCAGGGGAAGCTACGGCGAAGGCTTTGTGGGACAAGTTAGGGACTTTGTACCAATCTAAGTCTCTAGTGAATAAATTGTTCCTACGAAAAAAGCTGTAAAACCTGAGGATGAAAGATGGAGACTCAGTGGCAGAGCATCTGAATGCATTTAACACTATTGTAAGTCAGTTATTATCTATTGATATTAAAATTTCAGACTAAGATAAGTGCATCAGTTTTTTGTGTTCTCTACCAGATTCGTGGGATAGTCTAGTTATTGCAATAGCTAGAAATGCAACTGCCTTGTAGTTTGACGAAATAGTTTCATCCTTGCTGACGGAGGAGATGAGACAAAAAAATATAGAGAGCCAGAATTATGATGCCTTGTCTGTATAAGGATGGTCCCAGAACAAAAACAAAAATAAGTCATCGAGTGGGAGATCTAAATCTAGAGGGAGATCTAAATCTAGAGGGAGATCTAAATCTCTAGGAAAACCTGTAAAGGTGGTGTGATAGAAATGATGAAAGGAAGGGCACTACAAAAGGGACTCTAAACCTAAAGCTCCTAAGAAAGGAAAGGGATATGATGATGCTCCTTCTGCAGAGGCGAAAACCACCTCAGATGAAGGTGGGGATGTGTACTTAGCTTCTTCAAGTACACATGTAGATCATGAGGCATGGTTGATTAACTCAGGTGCATCCTTTCACTTCACTCCCCATAGAGAGTGGTTCTGCAAGTATGAGAAATATGATGGTGGTGATGTCTTCTTGGGGGATGATAGGAAGGCTAGAATCGTTGGTCGTGGAAAAGTAAAGTTGAAGTTGAAAGGTGGAAAGGTTAGAACATTATTGGGTGTTCTGCATATTCCTACATTGGCCAGAAATCTGATTTCCGTAAGCAAGTGTAAAAAAAGTGTTTGAGAAGGATACCTGCAAGATGGTTTGGGGGGCACTGGTATTGATGCCGGGAGTTCGAATTGGAACTCTGTACAAGCTGCAAGGTAGCACTTTGTTGATGGGTGCAACAGTTCTGTGGTTCTTGAAAGTGGAGTAGAAAATCTAGTGGTCTCTGGAGAAGACCATGATGTGGCATCAAATGCTTGGACATATTGGAGAGAAGGGCCTTTGAATACTTCATGGTAAAGGTATGGTAGAAGGTATGAGTAATAGCTCTCTGGATTTTGATTTCTATGAAAATTGTGTGTATGGGAAGCAGAATCGGGTGAGTTTCCCCTCTAGTGGTAAAAGGGCGAAACAAATATTAGAACTTGTGCACAATGATGTGTTTGGACCTGTGAAGGTTCCATCATTGGGTAAGTTTGTGTACTATGTATCATTTATAGATGAATTCTCAAGGAATATATGGATATATTTCCTTAAGAAGAGATATTAAGTCTTTGACAGGTTTGAAGAATTTAAGGCTCTAGTGGAAAACCGGACAGAGAAGAAGATAAAGGTGTTGAGGACAGATAACGGTGGAGAGTTTTGTAGTAAGTAATTTGAATAATTCTGTAAGAAGTGTGGTATAACACGACAGAAGACTACTCCAAACTGTTGTGGGGAAAAGTATCCGACTCGGAATGACCCTATCCCTACTCTAAGGGTGATAGTTCCTTAGCAACAACTGAAAGTAAAGCTTTGATATTTTTCCTTTATGAAAGTACAGAGAAGGAAGAAAAGATTGACCAACCGATGTCTTTCGCTTTTGTCGATCCTGTCTTCTCTCTTTGCCTCTTGTTCCCAGCTCCTTGCTCCCTTTGCCGGCCCAGCTACAGAAAGATCCTGCAAAAACAAGAGAGGGAAACTACAAGAAACATGTACTCATAACTGATGCATGGATTAGAATGAATCAAATATACAGATAAAAACAATACATCATTGCAATACAAGTATATAGGAGAACATCAAAAGCTTTATTGATAGAAGAAAAAGGTTCTGAGAAGGTTACAACCATAAATGGCTCCAATCCAGCAGCACCTCCCCAACAGCAAGAAATCTCCTCTTCCCCTCTATAAAAGCAATCACTCAATAGCTCTAACTGTAAACCAACAACACTTCCTTGCTTGCACAAAATTCCAGCCTCCCTAGACCTCATGAGAGAGCTCTATATATAGGAGATTTGGAGAAAGGATGAGTCAGCTTGAGGCTGGCTTCAAGCTGACTAGTGTCCTCTCCCACTTTAGTTATACTTCAGTTCTTGAGTCCACTTGGAGATCCTTGCTTCCACTTGGAGTTTAAGAACCTCTTACTCATCACTGGGCGAATTCCCTGATCCAAGTGTCATTTTGGAAGCTTCCTGGGCATTGACACCTTGAGAAATGAGCCTGCCACTTGTCCAAACACGTTCAGCGCAGGTAGCTAGTGTTGGAGTTGACATTCAGCGCAGGTAGCCAGTGTAGCAGTTGACATTCAGTGCAGGTAGCCAGTGTAGCAGTTGACATTCAGTGCAGGTAGCCAGTGTAGCAGTTGACATGATCCAGAATTGCCTTGTTTTTGAGCGTTTTCAGGTGGAGAACTGATTTGAAGTGCTGTGGTTTGCTGACCTTGTTCCTCTAGGGGTAAGAACAACATGTTTAGGGACTTTGGATCCCTTTGATTATGGACATTTCATGCTTCATGCTGTAAGGCACAAAAATGTCTATAACAGTTGCCCCCTAAAGTATGAGGTCATTTATCGGGTGAAATGCTTTATCCAGAGGATCCGAAGTTCATTCAAGTGCTGAGAGGTGCCCTGTAATACGATACAATACAATACATTATTTTTCATTCTGTTTTCATGATCTAGCTGAGGCGGGCATTCCCATGCTCAGCTTTATAAATACATTTTGGTACATAGAACAGACGATCGTCTGATGGTAGACTGATAATTCTCTGCTGAAATTATCATCCTTTGAATTGGATGATCATCTGCTGCAATGATGTACATGACAAATGTTTTTATATTTCCTGAATATATTTCGCAGCCCGGATGGATGAAACTAGATCCGGGGTCTTCAAACTCGCTCGATCTTCACTCTAAGTACAAGTCGATCCATGTGAGAATTGCACTGAAGTCAAACATGGAAAGACATCGCTTGATTACCGGTCAATGATGAAAACCGTTAACAAGCGCGAGAGGAATCACTGATAATGATAATGACCCTCAAGGTACTGCAGTACAATTCACGTGGCGTGAATAAAGGACTTGGCGTCGAACGCCACGCAAAATCTTCTGGTCGAAGGTCATTGATGTATACCTGTCGCCAGAAGTGAGAAACTTGCCATTGAGGCATGCAAGCTTCAAAGTACTGATGGGGTTGTTCCTAGATCAACTTCTTGGATAATGAGCTGAAGTCGACAAGAAGCGATCCGTCAAAGGAGGGCCTTAATGAATCCCACATCAATGAAATGGAACGGAGCTAATGATTTTAGTGGAGGTGAAAACAAACTGTGACATATGATTCAGGGTGGCGATCGTGAATGGATGAAGGATAATGTATGGCAGTGGATGGGACACGGTTGACACTTTCAGAATGACCTCTCTTGAACATATAACGACACTGATGCGATGGATCGATAGCATTACCCAAAAATGTGGATGGTTTGGCGAAGACCATGGTGATGAGACCGGTGAATGAAAC
This sequence comes from Pinus tabuliformis, assembly GCA_031772625.1. NCBI lineage: Eukaryota > Viridiplantae > Streptophyta > Pinopsida > Pinales > Pinaceae > Pinus > Pinus tabuliformis. The sequence continues at coordinate 1,265,912,354 of CM062816.1, forward strand.
AACCCAACCCGATGTGGTACGGAAGAAAAGTGTCATGTTCAAGAGCGACTTGCTACCATTAAGCTTTGATGTTCTCCCAATTTTTCCCCAGTCATTTCTGACCAGTACCTCTTTATTTTTGTCAAGCTTGAGGAGGATAACATATGCTTGTTCTATAACCTGCCCTTCGGGCAAGCCCATCGCTATGATTTAACGAGCTTAGCGATAGGGAAACTCGTTCTCGTCTAAAGACAAGTTTGTCGCTATTTAATCATTTTAACGAGTCTAACGACAAGGAAAACTCGGTCCTTTTCATTTTTAGAGAGTCTGAAAAGGTACAGAAAGTTAACTCCATAATTCCTTTTTCGTCATCTAATCCCTTAAGTCCGAAAAAGTATAAAACAATACAGAAGGGATGGGTGTTCGGTACTTTTAACGAGCCGAACAAGACAAGCGCTCGATCTTTTTGTGTAATAATCCCTCAGGTCCAAAAAGATTAAAGTCTAAAAGAGGGATAGCTCTTCCGGTCCCTTTAACGAGCTGGAAGGCCAGAACTCGGCAAACTTTTCATATTTTACGAGTCAGAAAAGAGCTCAAAGATGACTCGTCTTTTGAGGAACGAGTGATAAACAGGGATAGCAACTGATTCCAGGTACAAATTGGAATTTTCCAATCACGGCAGTGTCACAAGGATGGCTAGGTGAAATCACTCTTCGCAGATGTTCCTCAAAATGGGTAAACACACAAATGGAAGTGAATGATCGGCCAAATGACGGTGGAGGTGACGGTGCACAAACACGACCAAGGCTTTTATGGCTGATGAATTTACGATCTCAGAAGGTTATTTACCGGGATAGGTTCTTTTTTTTAGATAAAAATGAGCTTAAACTCTGGAGGGAACATTGCTCACTGCTTTTATTTATTTTTTAACGAGCATGAAGACCGCGTTAAAACTGCTCGGATCTTGCGTTTATTTTTTAACGAGCATGAACTATGTGCTAAAACTGCTCGATGATAAGTTTGCATGCCCCCAGCATAATAATGAAAATCGAGGTGCATGCCCCCCAAGCTTCATTGCATTCAACTCGGTGGTTGGAATGAAGGTTTACCTTTGAGATTTGGAAAGGGGATTTGTTTCATTTTTTAACGAGGTTGACATGAGATAGGAACTATCCTCGAAGCCCACTGTATTTACAGTATTTCTATTAGGGCGATGATCCATGCTGACAAAATGTTTAGGAATCTTCCGAATCCATTAGATATAGAAGATTTCATATTGTAGGTTTCCACTGTGGCCACCTCCGCCAGATTACTTGCAGGCGGTAGGGAAAAAGTACCCATTAAGGCAGGGTCTTTTAGGAGACCTACTCCAATATTTTGAAGCGAATGATCGCTTCCATGTGTCATTGGAATGCTTCCCGTAACTTGTGAACTGTCGGGGAGGAAAGTTTGTTGGTTGACGACTGTAATCCCTCCTTGAAAGGGAAATGCAATCTTCCTGAAGTAGGTCGACACGACTGCGGCCATGGCATATATCCAGGGCCTTCCTAGTAGGATGTTGTAATCGAGGTTTCCATCAATTACTTCAACATCGACTTCTACTGTTTTGCCCCCCAGTTCAACTTGCAAGTTACCTAAAATCCCGTAGGGAGTGTATGATCGTCCATCAAATGCTTTTAAGGTCGTTGACGATTTCGAAAAGGGTGGTGAGCCTAAATTTTTCCAGCAACTCATCGACATAAGACATGTAGATGCCCCCTCATCAATAATTGTTCGATGAACAGTTTTGTTGAGGGCTTTCACTTGAATAAGGAAAGCTAGTTGAGCTGGTAACTTAGGGTCATATCCTTTATGATCAAAGGCCACAAGATTGGAATCCATTGGGCCAATCCCACCTATTGCTGATAATAAAGTTTGCTCTTGGGAGGGGCAATTTTGCGGTACCTCAAGTGTCGACATAGCGGACGGCGATTGGGCCAGGTCCTCTATTATATTATAATTCTGTGCTATTTTGGCACGAGGATTAAATGTCGATTTGTGTACTACTCCCTTTGGCAACTTTACCATTGGTTCAGGAATGATGGGTGGCACAACTTTGGTCAAAGCTGTCGTCGAACTACTAGGTTGTTCATTAGCCTTGTTATTTGACAGCCATGGATTCCCGTAATCTTTATTCCTTGTCAAAGCATTATTCTGCTGCTTTGAGGTATACAACATAAGCACTTGGGATCGGGAAGCATTTTGATTAGCAACCAGATTTTGACCAGGATTAGGAAACGGATCAGTCAACACAGCTGAGGTTTTCAGACTCTTAAAGAATCTTTTAAGCTCAGCTTTGCATGGACAATCTGCTGTCCAATGATCCTCATCGCATATATGACACCCCGAAGGGGGTTTCCCTTTTCTCCCTTTCTTTTTCTTCTTGTCCCCTGGTTGCTTCAGTTGTTTGCCCTTGTCGTCCGACACGGTGCTTACTTCCGAGGCAAGAAGTTCTTCATTTGCATTTTGATTCGAAGTCTTACGGGTTTTCTTAGACGAATCCCATGTTGACTTTGCGTTTGCAGTGCCAATCACACCATCGCCGGCATGAGAGTCACTATTTGATCCAGGAGGGGGAGGAATTGAAAATTCCGGTCTAGGGGCGTCAGGTATCTTGTCATAGAGCGTGCCAGACTGAGTATATACTAAGTCTAAATACTGCGCACGAGCAATAACTTGCTCCTCTGTTACGACGCCTCCCTTGGCCACATCTTCTGTTATAGCAGGAAGAAGCGACTTTATAAACCACTCAGCTAAAAGCTGATCTGGAACATAAGTCTTTACCATTCTGCGACGACGACGCCACTCATGTATATGATCTGATATATGTGTGGCCGTTGTCTGCTTGAAATTGGTTAAGATCTCTGTTCCAGTTTCATACCTTATAGGTAACTGAAAGTGTGTTAAGAAAGTCGTGGCTAGGGAACTAAAATTGTCGAAAGAGGCTCTAGGTAATTCAATATACCATTTAGCCGCCAGACCATTCAATGTCCTCTGGAAAAGGCGAAGCCTTATCGAATCATCATTCAAGGTATTCGACGAACACCACAGATGGAAAGTCATCACATGATTCGACGGGTCTTCGCCAGGATTTCCATTGAATTTAGGAATGTCCGAAGGAAGTTTGTGAGGAATCGCTGGCCACCAATGGGCATAGGCGATTGGATCATTCGTCAATCGATGTAAATCTGGTAATTCTAGAGTTGCCACGAATGGCAACTGCTGATTCAGGTTTGGCGAGGCGTACCCAAGATACGATGGAATCGCCTGAGCAGTAGGCCTTTGCATACCAGCATAATGCAACTGATGTTGATAGGACTGATATGGCTGGTGGGCTTGGCCACTGTAAAGTGGTTGATTTAACCCGTTCTGAATATAGGGTTGCCCACTATTTGCAAAGATCTGTTGCTCAGATCCCTGGTACACCTGTTGAAACTGAGGTTGTTGGTATTGCACCATCCATGGCTGCGAAGCCATGTTTTGCTGTGCGATACTAACCGACGGACCAAGATGCGGGGTTACGGTTCCCGTTTGTATCTGTGTCGTCCCGGCAGTTGGCGATTGTGGTTGTGTTGCAGGGTCAAGGGGTTGTTGCATTACAACTTGGGGTTGACATACAACAGGCATCGATTGAACTTGCGACACGGTTACAATTGCTGGCGTCGTCGGGATGCTAGACATAGGTACACATTGTTGCATGGAATATACAACTCTCGGTTGTTGGGGTAACATAGGTACCCAACCACTCATCGTTACTTCAGTCAAACCTGAATGTTGTTGAAAACTGCCGTATGGGTATCCTCCTGGAGGGGGAAGTGAAAGGGCATATTGCCCCCCATACGGTAACAATCCGGAGCTCAAGGGTATAGATTGCCTTTGAGGACTGGATGGTCCAAACTGATTTCCAAAGGGATCAATTTGTCTAGTTTCAACATAAGAATTACCGGGTATTATACCGGAAGAACAAACTGGAACAGACCAAGTTGTCGTAATAGTCCCTGGGCGGACTCCTTCTAGCTGTTGAGAGCTAGTCGGGACAGCTGGTATGCCGGAAAACATCGTCGGAGTGACAGCAGGAGCTTCTGCTATCGCCGTGTCATTTGGCACAGTCCTAAATGTCGACGGTTGCTCAGACATTTTAAGTCTATCCAATAAACTGCCTAACGATTCTACAGGAACTTCCACTGGCGATGGACAAACTTCTGATGCAGAAGGAAAAAGAGTGGTGCCTACTCCAAAATGAGTTGGAGTATTTGCTTGCTGGTCTTCTACGATTTCCTCTATTGCAATCAGACCAGGAGGAAGAGGAAGACCGTCAGGTCCGTAAAAGATTTCTGGTGCCGAAGAAGGGGTTGTTTCGACAGCGACAGTCGTTTGAGCAACAAGACTCTGTGGACCAGTTACAGATGGAACCGGTTCAGTTATGCAAGTACTTGTTCTCAGACCAGGATCAGTGAAACTGTCCCTCTGTGGCTGTTGAACTTCTTCAATAGAGGCAGGGATTCCAGAAATATTAGGAGTGACCAGAATCTCAGATGTTGTTGGAACTGTTGTTCTAACTTTAATGGGAGATTTTGACCCGGTCAAGCGAGTTTGCTTTGCCCGTACTACTCTTGATTCCGGAGACAAAGACGGTTGACTCGCGAGTCTCCTCGAACGACGGAGTTTTAATTGACTTTCCTCCACGGTTGCGGATTACTTGATCAACTAAAATACAAAAAGGGGAATTATGTTTCCGTATTGAATGAATTTTATTAGACACTTTTAGACACAACTTTTCTTTTTCATGTTTTAAGAGTCGAGAAAAAGCTAAAGATGACTCTAGTCGCCTTCGATGTATTAACGAGCCCGAAGTGACAAATGCTCGGCTGGAATTTTTCAGTTATAGAGTTTGAAAAAGGCCAAAAGAAACTGCTCTGGAGATCTAGGCAGAGGGTGTGCCAAACCTTTCGCGAAACCACAGAATACGTTTTATGGTACGGGTGGTCGATCTTCGTGAATGCTGTGTTCACTGCATCGCGATCGGTAGGGCGGCCGACACGGCTTCCTAAGGATAAAGGATAAATGCCTATAGGGGTCTCCCAATATACGCGACGGTACGCGGGGGCACAAGTCCGTATTAGTGCTATCGTCCCTCAGGAGGAATCACCCACCTTCGTAGAGATCGACAGTCACTACGTTTAACGACGATGGAACACGTCTCTACCTAGACCTCTATTGTGAGCGTTATGTTACAAAGCGTTTTTAGATTCATTCAATATATTTTAAGTTGATCTTGTTTAGCAGTTTGTCTTTCAGGATCACCACGAGATGTATTGGTACAAATTCCTAAATGCAGCTAAAATGATAAGCAAGCTTTACAATCTTTTTAGCTTTGAAAATCCTGACTACTGAGGGGAGAGAAAAACATTATCTTTCCACACAGAGCACAAAGCACAAACTAATGCACTTTCCCCTAGATCAATCACGCAAACTTATCAAAAAATGCAAATGCAAGATGCATGTATTTCTTTTCTTTTCCTTTAATGTTGATGTAAGACAAAAGGAAACTGTCGTATAATTTTCGAATTCAATTTGAAGCGTAAACAAACAAGTTTTGTCTAAAATCAAAAGACGCCTTACAGGTACTTGTTTCGACACTAAAAATGTATGAATTCAAACCATAAAATGAAAAACAAACAAACTCAAACAGCCATGAATAGTAATAAAACTAGCTCTTAAGATCACAAAGACACTTTTACAGTTCAGGATCTAAGAGGCCACAGCTATACTGGTTTGCTTTTCACAATGGGAAACTGTAACTGAAACAAGAAATACTGAAAGAACAATCACAGTTTCATCACACAACTGAGGCGGAATAATGTCAAGGAAAGTTGGTTTACAGCAAATACAATGACAAGCAATCAGCAGCAAAATAACAGTGAAAACAGGGCCAAGACTCAGTAGGAAACCTCAGAAAGACACTGGCTAACTGGTTCAGCGCAGGTTCTGGTCTGTCAAACTGACTTTCAGCGCAGTTCCCGAAGGGAGTACCTACGCTGAAATGCAGACTGCCTTTGGGCAGCCTGCACTGAGACACGAGAGTTGCATTTACAAGGGTTTCCGGGTCATAAAAAGCTCAAAAATTCACTGTTTTTGCTGAAATAAAAAGCTATAGGTCAAGTACAAGCTAAGGGATGATCAAGAGGATGAAAAGCTATCACAAAGAGCACAAGATTCCTTGTGGATCAGCTCTTCAAATCATAAACTTGCTCAGAAACTGAGCCAGAGCAGCTGCCCTCTACTTTGCAATTGAAGGACTCAATTGCAGTTCGATTTGGCGCTCTCCTTGTTTATGAGATGAATAACTAGAAACACAACTAACCAACAAGATACAACTTCCCCAGTGGAGTCACCAGTTTGTTGTGGGGAAAAGTATCCGACTCGGAATGACCCTATCCCTACTCTAAGGGTGATAGTTCCTTAGCAACAACTGAAAGTAAAGCTTTGATATTTTTCCTTTATGAAAGTACAGAGAAGGAAGAAAAGATTGACCAACCGATGTCTTTCGCTTTTGTCGATCCTGTCTTCTCTCTTTGCCTCTTGTTCCCAGCTCCTTGCTCCCTTTGCCGGCCCAGCTACACAAAGATCCTGCAAAAACAAGAGAGGGAAACTACAAGAAACATGTACTCATAACTGATGCATGGATTAGAATGAATCAAATATACAGATAAAAACAATACATCATTGCAATACAAGTATATAGGAGAACATCAAAAGCTTTATTGATAGAAGAAAAAGGTTCTGAGAAGGTTACAACCATAAATGGCTCCAATCCAGCAGCACCTCCCCAGCAGCAAGAAATCTCCTCTTCCCCTCTATAAAAGCAATCACTCAATAGCTCTAACTGTAAACCAACAGCACTTCCTTGCTTGCACAAAATTCCAGCCTCCCTAGACCTCATGAGAGAGCTCTATATATAGGAGATTTGGAGAAAGGATGAGTCAGCTTGAGGCTGGCTTCAAGCTGACTAGTGTCCTCTCCCATTTCAGTTATACTTCAGTTCTTGAGTCCACTTGGAGATCCTTGCTTCCACTTGGAGTTTAAGAACCTCTTACTCATCACTGGGCGAATTCCCTGATCCAAGTGTCATTTTGGAAGCTTCCTGGGCATTGACACCTTGAGAAATGAGCCTGCCACTTGTCCAAACACGTTCAGCGCAGGTAGCTAGTGTTGGAGTTGACATTCAGCGCAGGTAGCCAGTGTAGCAGTTGACATTCAGTGCAGGTAGCCAGTGTAGCAGTTGACATTCAGTGCAGGTAGCCAGTGTAGCAGTTGACATGATCCAGAATTGCCTTGTTTTTGAGCGTTTTCAGGTGGAGAACTGATTTGAAGTGCTGTGGTTTGTTGACCTTGTTCCTCTAGGGGTAAGAACAACATGTTTAGGGACTTTGGATCCCTTTGATTATGGACATTTCATGCTTCATGCTGTAAGGCACAAAAATGTCTATAACACATACACACTTGAGAAAAATGGAGTTGCAGAAAGAATGAACAAGATGTTGATGGAAAGGGCAAGAAGCATGCTCAGTGGTGCTGGGTTAGGACAGGAATTCTAGGCAGAGGCAGTGGAGACAACATGTTAGCTGGTCAACAGATCACCTTCATCAGCGTTGGAGGATAAGACTCCATAAGAGGTATGGAGTGGTAAGAAACCCTCTCTTTCGCATCTGAAGGTATTTGGATGTGATGCATATGTACATGTTCCAAAGGATAAAAAAACCAAGTTGGATAGTGAATCTGAAAAGTGCATCTTTATTGGGTATAAGGATGGTTTAAAGGGTTATAAGCTTTGGAACCTAGTAACAAGGAAGGTTGTGTACAACCGAGATGTGGTGTTTAGAGAGGTGAAATATGTTATTAAACATGACGTCCAACCAAAGGAACCTGAGAAGATAGAGTTTGAGCTTAAGGAGGAGGAATCAAACTCTACAACGGACGAGGAATCAGAAGATGAAGAGCAACAAAATTTGGGTGTGAGAAGATCAGTTCGAGAAAGAAGGCAGTCGAAAAGGTATAGTCCATCTTCTTTTTGTTCAAATTTTTCTTTATCTGTTACTGATGATGATCCCAAAACTGTGAAGGAAGTAGTAGATTCAGAGGATGAAAAACTTTGGAAAGAGGCCATGGTTGATGAAATGGCATCTTTGCACAAAAATGAGGCATGGGATCTGGTGGAGTTGGCGACTGGAAGGAAACCCATTGGTAGAAAATGGGTGTTCAAGAAGAAGACAAATGCAAAAGGAAAGGTGGAGAAATACAAAGCTTGGTTGGTAGCAAAAGGTTATTCCCAGGTGCCGAGAATTGATTTTGGTGATATTTTTTCTCCTGTTGCCAAGGTAGCTTCTATCAAATTACTTCTATCTGTTGCTGCTGCTTTTGATTTTGAGGTAGAACAGATGGATGTGAAGACAACATTTCTTTACGGGGATCTGGAAGAGGAGATCTACAAGTGGGTATGTTTTTAACCTATTTGGAGGTGCAGTCAGTTGGATGAGTAAGAAACAATCTGTAGTGGCACTATCAACTATAGAGGCAAAATACATGGCAGCCACTCATGCAAGCAAGGAAGCAGTTTGGTTGTAGAGATTGTGTTCATGGTATGGGGTTAGTACATGGAGATATAAGGATAGACTGTGACAGCCAAAGTGAAATTTTCTTGGCAAAGAACCCTGCATATCATTCAAAGACAAAGCACATTGATGTTTAGTATCACTTTGTGAGGCATATGATAGAAGACAAAAAGGTGTTGCTGGTAAAGGTGGACACTTTGAAGAATACTGCAAATGCATTGACAAAATATGTGAGCTTTGAGAAGTTCTCTTGGTGTAGAGAAAGAATGGGCATTGCAGGGCTGGATAAATGACTAAGCTCTCTTATGCCCCCCTGTGGAAAGAAAACAACAAGTGGGAGAATGTTGGGTTGTGTTATATTCTTTCCACGGTTAGCTGACATAGTTTACTCGGGAATTAGAAGGGGGGTGGAGACCTCCATTCATTGTGTCGATTGCATAGCGGAGGGGGGTCACAGGGGGTTTGAGGGGTGTAGGTAACCCCACTCTATGGGGTTCGGGGCAGCGCCCCAGAAAATTTTGTTTTTGGACTTGCGCGGACCTACCTATGGTTTTGTGCATGATTTTTCGCACATGGTTTTGGACGCGATGGTTTTCGGTCCATGGTTTTGGACGCGATGGTTTTTGGTCCATGGTATTGGATGCTTCGGCATGTATAAATATGTATTGTAACATTGAAAGGAACATAATGAAAAATCAAGCTGGTAGTCCCGGTTTTGGGATCCAAGGGAAAATCTCTGTGTATATATGTTTTATGTGTTATTCTCTCGCATTATTTATTTTCTATGTCTTAGAATTCGTATGCAGGTAATTTATGTACGGGGTTAAAACCTACATGGCATGCCCTTATTGGCTCCTAAGATTCTGTGTTGTCATGATTTGGCACGAGAGTTAATTTGACTAGGATGACATCTTGGAATGTCCATCATGGACCAATCGAAGACAGCGTGGGTGAAGGGAGGCCCACCCATTCTCCATTACGATACCCCTTCCCTATGATGTCATCCAAAAGGTGGTGGGGAGGCGCAATATCTCCTAGACCATTGGATCAGGCGGGGAAGATGTGGTTTGTTGGATACAAGGTTGGAACTTAGAGTTATAACCCCGATTGTGTTGACCCCAACAAAGGTTGATGGATGTGCAAGTCATGGCGGCACAAACCATAGATCGAGATTCTGAGGGAAGAGATCCATTTGATCGATCCCCACGGATGGTGATGTGGGGGTAGGGACTACAAAGTTTAAAGGTAGGGTATGTAACCATGCGATGCTAAATCATGGACTAAATGATGTTAAGTATACATAAATAAATGATTATCTCTGCACCTACAGTATACGAGTAACAATTAGATATATATATATCTATATATATATATATATATATATCTATATATATATATAAAGATATGAATGACTATATTGAAATCAATACCCCACTCCTATAACATAATCGAAGGGGTTGGATCTTCAATGACACCCTTTCCCACTTGGAGGGAGTAGTGAGAGGGGGTTGTTACAAAGTGGTATCATAGTCGCTAGGTTCAACACTTGAGCTAGATGGGATCTATCATGGGTAATTGATGTTTTTTAGAAACTTTCTAAGTGAAATGTTTAGGTTGTTTAAGCCAGATAATAAACTAATAACAAACCAAAAGGGATGCCAATCACCTTTTGACCTATTGGACCAACATGAAGATTAATAGTTGGTGCGGTTGAATAAGGTCACCAACTGTGATGAAATATGGATTTTGCAAGTGCATAGATTGTAGGAGAATGGTTGTTGTTTTGTTGTGATTAAGGATTGTGGTAGCTCTGTGAAACTAGGAGTTTGTGTCAATTAAATGTTATTTTGTGGGCTTGAATGATGATTAATGTATATAGAACTATTAATATCATGAGGAGGTTAATGTGGTTGTTCTGACATGGCAAAGTCACCTTGGAAATTCCGTAAGCATGATATTTGTGGTTATGATTGTGATTATTTATTTATTTAATTGCAATCTCTAATGGAGGGTGTGACTGAAAACACAACACAACACAAGGAACCTATATCAGGGGTAAGATAGAATGCGGACTGGGATGGTGCATTATAGTTTGGATCAATCACAACATGAAAGTGAGGGGGTCCAAGCGCGCTCAAAGGAAAGAGTAGTTGACCAAGGGGGAGGGAATCACTCTCTAGATTGGATGGACACCTTGAGGAGCTTGAGGGCTGAGGTTAGGAGTTTCAAATTTGATAATGATAGGATGGTAAGATATTAGGAAAGGAAGGCCAAGATAAATGTAGTCATACTGAAAATTCTCTTAGACTTGCAGAGGCAGAGGCAATCTGAGATGGGGGCCAGTCATAGAGTCAGGAAAATCCCTCATGGGTCAAAAGATAATACCAATGGGGAAAATGGTGGTAGGTTTAGAAAGAGACATAAGCATGGAAGTGTAGACATTGTGCCAGGAAATGAGCCATTAAGCACCCCAAGGGGAGGAACCAACACTCATGAACATCATGCTAGTGATCCATCTAGTTCTACCACCAAGCGGAACCACCATCATATCATCACCACCACCATCATCACTCAGGTGGAAAAGAAAAGGATTACATGCCTGAGGAGTTCAAGAAAGCAAATCCATTGAAATTTAATGGGGAAATGAAGAGGCTAGAAGAGGAAGAAGCTTGGTTGTTGGGCATGAGGAAATTTTTAAATATTCATGACTATTCTGAGAACATGAAAGCTTGGATTTCCACCTACAATTTGAGAGGAAAAGTAGACATATGGTGGGAAGAAGTGAAGAATGTTGGAGAAGTAGATGAGAATGAGTTGACCTGGAAAAAATTTGAGAAACTTTTTAGAGAGAAATACATATATGAGCATTATTATGATCTCAAGTGAAAGGAGTTTTATGAACTCAAGATGGGACAATTGTTAGATGATGAAAGTGCCACTAATTCTTGGAGTTACTAAGGTATATGACATATCTCAGAGATGAGAAGGAAAAGGTCCATAGGTTCATCAATGGACTACCTATGGCATTCAGGGAAAAAATTGAGTTGTTGGAACCCCATACCTTAAAAGATGCCATCAAGAAGTTAAAACATTGTTATTAACAAGAAAAACACAAAGTAGAAATTAAGAGCAACTGGCAGCCAAGGAGAAGTGTTGGAAACGAGAATAATTAACCTAAAAATAACTTAGAAAGGAGGGAAGGTAAGCACCCATCCCTTGTAAACCAATTTCAACAGATGTCTAACTTTTCTATTAGGAAGAATGTGCAGCAACTAGTAGTAGAGAAAGTTATGTTTGAGGGATGATAACCATTAAGGTGTTGGACTTGTGGCAAAAACCACAAGAAAATGGATTTCACAAATCAACAAGACGTTGGGCCAAAGATCTATAATGCTCAAGAATCTCGCATAGTGGGTGAGGTAGCTCAAAATGTACCTAGAATTTATGCAATAGTGGACAAACTACAGGTAGATCACTTGACATCCATCATGAGATGGAAAGTAAGTTGCATGATCAAATTATCTGCATTTTAATTTATTTGGGTTCTAATTATAGTTACATTAGCCTAGGGCTTGTGAAAAATGCAATCTAGGTAGGGAATTGCATGAAGAATCATGGTTGGTTCAGTTAGCCACTAGAACCAAGAGGAATATCAGTCACTGGGTAAGGTCATGTGCCTTTGAGCTCAGTTGCATGCCCACAATTGCACACTTGAATGTGTTTCCATTAGGTGCATTTAGTGTATTACTAGGCATGGACTGGTTATACATGCACAGTACCATGGTGGATTGTTTTGAGAAATAGATCGAGTGCTTATATGAGTAGGGAGAGAAAAAGGTTTTGCATGGAAAAAGGAAGCCTACATTAGTGAGGAAATATATATGCTAAACAACTCAAATGCAGTGGTAGGAAATGATGCACCTTATTTGCAATACAAATTACCCGTGATGCAAGAGATAGTAGTGACCTTGAAAAGAATTAAATAGATCGCTGAGAAGGTACCTAGTTCATCAGAAGCATGCAAATGTTTTCCCACTAGAGATCCTTGGGTTACCACCCCATAGGGAGATAGACTTCTCTATTGAGTTGGTGCTTGGATCAACACAAACATCCAAGGCTCCATATAGGATGAGTACCTCGGAGTTGGTGGAGTTAAATTTGCAATTAAAAGAGATGCTTGACAAAGGTTACATAAGGCCGAGTGTGTCTCCATGGGGATCACCTATACTATTTGTGAAGAAGAAGGATGGAACCCTTTGGTTGTGTATTGATTATAGATAACTAAAGAAGGTAACCATAAAGAAAAAGTACCCATTGCTAAGAATTGATAACCTTTTCGATCAATTGAGAGGGGAAATTGTCTTTTACAAAATTGACTTCAAGTCGGGATACCATCAAGTAAGGATCAAGGAAGAGGATATTCATAAAACTGCCTTCAAGACTAGGTATGGACATTATGAGTTTGTAGTGGTACCTTTCAGACTCACTAATGTTCATACCACGTTCATGTGCTTAATGAATAGTATGTTGCGTACCTATTTGGAAAAGTTTGTCATTGTATTTGTGGATGAAATATTGGTGTACTCCAAGACAAGGGAGGAGCATGAGAAACATTTCACTGCAGTATTACAATTACTAAGAGAACACAAGCTCTATGCAAAGCTTGGAAAGTGTGATTTCTTCCAATCATAGATACATTATTTGGGGCACAATGTCATCAAGTAGGGGATCTCAGTTTATCCTGAAAATATTAAGGTCGTAATGGAGTGGTCAACTCCAAGGAATGTGGAATAGGTTAGGTCATTCATGGGATTGGCAGGTTATTACAAACGATTTATTAGGAACTTCTCCAAGATAGGCCATCCTATCACATCCTTGTAGAGGAAGGGGAAGAAGTTTGAATGGATTGCCCAATGTGAAGAAAGCTTCGAGAAATTGAAGTAGCTACTCACCAACACACCAGTGTTGAGAATTGTGGATCCTGACAAGGACTTCGTTTTGTACACAAATGCATTCAGAGGACTTGGAGGGGTCTTGATGTAGGAAGGTTAGGTAGTATGCTACAAATTCAGGAAGTTAAATGAACATGAGGTGAATTATGCAACTCATGACTTGGAGTTAGTGACTATTATTCATGAATTGAATATGTGGAGGCACTACCTCCTTGGCAGAAGATTCATACTCATGAGAAACAATAGTGGTATTAAATATTTATTTGGACAACCCAAGTTAAATGCTAGGTAGGCAAGATGGTTGGCCATGCTTAGTGAATTTGACTTTGAAATTAAGTACATAAAGGGAAAATAGAATAAGGTGGTTGATGCTCTTAGTATAATAGTTCAAGCGAGCCACTTGGCAACAATGAGTTTTTATACAACATGCCTGGTAGAAAGGGTAAAAAATTTGGACTACAAGATCAACAACATTAGCAAGTGAAGGAAAGACTACTACAAGGTAGTAAGGATGAAGAATATCACCTCACAAATGGAGGCCTGGTTAGATTAAAAAACAGGATCTATGTCACGTCACAAATGTTGGTCTAGTTAGATTAAAAAACAAGATCTATGTGCCTAACCATGAGGAAATGAAAAGGATGATAATGGAATAATTTCATGTTAAGCCTTATTTGGGTCATCTAGGGTATCACAAGATGCTTACGACTATTAAAAGTATCATTATTGGCCGAAATTGAAGAAGTAAATGCCTAATTTTGTAGCAAGATGCATGGAATGTCAGTAGGTAAAGGTTGAGTGCAAGCACCCTGCAGGACTGTTACAATCTATTCCCACTCCAAAATGGAAATGGGAGGTAATCTCCATGGATTTCATTACAGGACTGCATAAAATGACTAGGTAGCATGATGCAATCATGGTAATATTGGATAAGTTGAACAATATAGCTCATTTTGTGGTAGTCAAGTCTACCAATTATGCTAATGAGGTAGCACAAATATTCATAAATTAGGTTATGAGGTTGCATGACTTTCCTAGGAAACTTCTATTAGACAGAGATGCGAAGTTCACTTCCCATTTTTGGAAGGAACTATTTGCAGCTTTGGGAACATAGTTGGCATTTAGCACCACCTACCATCCACAAACACATGGAAAAACAAAGAGGATAAATAAGATCCTTGAAGATATGTTGAGGGTGTATGTAATGCACTAGCCCAAGAGGTGGGAAGAGTAGCTACCACTTGTATATTTTTGTTACAATAATGGATACCAAGAATCCATAAAAATGAGTCCATTTGAAGCTTTGTATGGGAGAAATTGCAACACTCCTATCAGCTACAGTAATCCAGTAAATAGGGTCATGATTGGGCCTGATATGCTCAAGGAAATAGAGCAACAAGTGTAGCTCATCAAACAAAATCTGAAGGTGGCACAAGACAAGTAGAAAATCTGCACAGATGAACATAAGGTACACAAAGAGTTCCAAGTTAGTGAGCATGTGTATCTGAGGATTAAAACTAAGAAAATATCTCTAAGGATGGGGACATGTGCCAAGTTGGCACCATGATATTATGGATCCTTAGAGATCTTTGAAAGGATAAAACCAATGGCACATAAGTTGGCCTTACCCCCATCAATCAAAGTTCATGATGTTTTCCATGTTTCTTTTCTTAAAAGATATGTGTAGGATTCTAATCACGTGATTGATTGGTTTGTTCCATAGGTGGAACCATAGAGATAGTTCCATCCTACAAAGGAGGAACCTCATGCTATGAAATTGAGCCATAGAAAAATTCAAAATGTAATGGAAACACTTTGGGCCAGAGGAAGCCACTTGGGAAATGGTTAACTCCATGAAGGAAGCATACCCATTTATGTTTGCTCAATGAGGCAAACATGCATATAATGTAAATATTGTACATAGTTGTGTATATAAATCTCTATAAAACAATATGTAGTTGTATTTTGTCTCAATTGTTGCCTATTGAAAAAGAACACTGAGGGTCATGTTCCCTCAAGGCGTAGGGGACTCCAACAACCCCAATAATAGTTCTCATGTAACACACATTGTAAATGTATCATAGAAATAAAACTAAATGGGTTGAGTCAAAGGGACACAGATTCCATGGTTGGGGAGGTTGCTTGCTTAAGATTGCCATGGGTTTCTTGTGTAAGAAATCTAAATTGTTTTTGGATAACCATTACAAGATTTGGTTGGTGAAGTCTTAGTGGAGTCTTAATGGACAAACCATGAAATTAATATGGGATAAAAAGAGGTATGCAAGCCATGCTAACTTGAGATACACTCATAAGACAAGAATTTAATGCATCTTGATAAAAAGGATTGGGGGGGGGATCGACCTTGTGCAATAAAAAAAATAGTAGAAAAGAAGGATTTTGAGAGAGAGATAAGGTTAGGAAAAAAAGAGAGAATGAAGAATGAGATTCAAGCATGAGATAGAAGATGAGCATGAGTGGGGGAATAAGAAGAGAACGAACTAGTTTTAGTTGGAAGTATGGGTGAGCAGACGGTTTCTCCTCGGTGAGGAGCAATGCCTCTGGGGTCCCTGTAAAGCCAAGGGGTGGATATGGTTTTCTCTGGAATCCCGTAGTGGTGTGGGTGGAGGATTGTGTCCTTGGGTTCCTAGAGGGAGAACCTATAAACCTTCTTGTTGCTTATTGCGGTGTGTTCTGGACTCACTTATGTGGGTTGAAGCATTGTGTGTTGTTTGACGGTGGAGAGGCTTCTCTCTAGATCCCCTTGTCTGCTTACAGTGGTGGTAGTTTTCCTCTAGATTCCCTATGTTTTATTATCTGCTATGTGGATGGTGGGATGAGGAGAGAGGTCCTCTCGAGTCCTTGTTTTAGCTGGAAATTGGCAGTATCTCTAAAGCAAGCCCCTCGATTTTTGGAATTTGGCTCACGAGTGACAAATGCAAGTGGTTTTGGTTGTAGTTATCTATGGTTGGGTGGAGAGTCCTTGTTCTAGACTCAATTCCCTAGGATATTATAAGATAAGTGTTTTTTTATCGTTGTGTTAATGAATGCGTGCCTATACCTCTAGTTTGTAATGGTGTTTATACAATGATGAAATGGTACTACAAATACTGCAAGGAAATTGTGTTTAACAATAGGAATAATAGATGTGTAATACATTATGGAATGTAGTAATTGTTATGAAATATTACTTATGCTAACAACACACATATTAAATAACAAAGTCCAATATTAACTCTAAAAAATGGCTCAAGAGTCAGAGTCGACCATTATTATCTAAACTAGATAAATATTTTATTAATAGAATGACAATTACAATAAATACATCTTATTCTTTGTATATGCACGTCTCATTGGACAAATTCTTACGTAAGAGATTCAAGTGGTTCCCTAGCTTAGGAAATCTAGTGATGATGTTGAGGATGATATCCTCTTCTAAGCATTGTAACCTGGACTTTCCTTGAGAGATTCAAGTAGCCTTGGATTTTGAGATGTCTTGGAAGCCTTCGACAAGTCCCGAAGGGCCACTGGCTGCAGTCTCATTGTTGTTGTCTATGGCATTGCAAACTTGAGGATACACCTTGTCTTGTAGATTAGTGAGGGGTGTCAACCTCCTCAAGGTGGTTTTGGTATTTAACAACTCCAGTGGTTTAGGGAGGAGTTACTCTGACCTTGGCTTAGGAGGGTAGTGCATGTAAAGGCTTGGAATTCATAAAGGCCACACAAAGCCATTGGTTTGGATCGTAATGGTGGCAGAAGCTCTGAAAAAAAGTATGCAAGGATCCCATACTCATTGACAATACTAAGGAGTTACTTGTAGGCTTAATTTATCACCAAACCCTATGCAGCCAATTCCACTAATTGGAAGGAAAGACCTAGGTGTAACATGCCGTTATTGGCTTCCGTAATTCTACCTTACCATGATTAGGCACAATAGTGCATTTAACTAGGATGACATCTTAGTCCATCCATCATAGACTAATTAGATACAACATGGGTGAAGGGAGGCCCACCCATTCTTTGTTGTGGCACCCCTTCCCCGTGATGTCAGTGGAAAGGTGGCCGGGAGGTACAATATCTCCTAGATCGTTGGATTAGGTGGTGGAGACGTGGTTCATTGGATACAAGGTTGGAACCTAGAGTCATAACCCAATTTGTGCTAGCCCCGATAGGGGTAAATAGGCGTGCATGCCATTTTGGCACAAACTGTAGATCGAGATGTCGAGGAAAGAGATCTATCCAATTGATGGATTTGAAACCCCCATGGATGGTGATGTGGAGGTAGGGACTGAAACGTTTAAAGGTGGGATATGTAACCATGGAATGATAAATCATGGATGAAATGGTGTTAAGTATACATAGATAAATGATTATCTCTGCACTTATGGTATAATAGTAACAATTGAGGTAAGTAACCATGGGATGATAAATCATGGATGAAATGATGTTAAGTATACATAAATAAACTATTATCTCCAAACCTATGGTATAAGAGTAACAATTGTGTATATATATAATTGACTATATTTAAATTAGTACCGCACTCTAACAAAATCAGAGGGGTTGGATCTTCAATGACACCCTATCCCAGTGGGAGGGAGTAATGGGAGGGGGATGTTTCACTTTATTCTAACTTCTTTTATTTGATTAATTTCTCTTAACTTCATTTATTTATCATTTTCCTCTAATTTCCATTATTTATTATTATTCTTCTAACCTTTCTATTTTCTTATGTCATACTCTAGCTAACATACAAAATGGCTTTTTTTGGCCAGAATCCAACAATACAATTTTGAGTAAGATTGTGATTTATTATTATTTAAAATGCACTTTGAATTCATAAATGGATTCAACACCCACACTCAAACTTTGTGAATTAAATAATTTAAAATTGTGATTCTTAAAAATATCTATCGTGTTTTGGACTAAGTTAACCAAAAAACGTTCCCAAAAAAGGAACATTTCATCTATTAATTATAATATGCATTTTTTTAATATTTTCTTCTAACTTCTTTTACCTTTTTGTTTGTTTGTCAAGTTGTCTGAGTTCTCTATGGATTACATCAAGCTTAACCTGTGGCTTGAGAAATCATGACCCAGGGGCATCTAAGCCATCAAAATCACTGGGGGATCACATTTGGCCCGGGCCACACTAACCCTTAACATGGATGGATTTTTACCCACAATTTTTTGAACTTGTGACCTTCACATCATAGAGTGACTTAAAAGTACACCCCATCACCGTCTATTCTACAGCTTGTGGGTTTCTAACTTCCTTTATTTTATTATTTTTTAAAATTCCTTTATTTATTAGTTTTCTCTAACTTCCATTATTTATTTATGTTTGCATTGAGATCCATTTTATGCCATGTTGGCGGGATGCTCATCATGCATGAGTTTGTGTCATATTGATAGGAGTCTTTTGACTAAGAGTTCGTGTACTGGAACATCTCTTGGCACCACTCCTATGTGAGGGCATTTTCCTTGTATGATAGCGAAATCATCTCTATGTACATCATCACTATTGACATTACTTAATGCAGTGGCCTACACCGTCTTGACACCGGGGCCCGGAGACGTAGTCCCTCCTGGATGAACTCTGTTATCAATGTCTTGTTATTTCATGTGCTGACAATTGTCATGTTACCGTTCTTTACAGTATGCAAATGTATTCATTAATGTTCTTTAAAAATGCAATTTAACACATCAAGAAAGTAAAAGGTCTTGGAAAGGTCCTTCGTCACACCTGGACCTGGATCAAGTGGTATCAGAGCGGTCTTTGCGTTGATGTGAATTGTAACATGAACAATGGAATGTGCAGCAACAAAGGATGAAAAAGCGATGTACGAGACCATGCTCAAAATTTCCAAAAGGGTGGAAATAATGTATGAAACCGTACAGAAAGAGACAGATGAAAATGAGCGATTGCAACTTCAGTTGCAAGCCACGGAAGAGGCCCTAGAAGAATTGAAGCACAACAAAAAGAATCTGCAAACAGAGAACACTGAATTGAAGATGCGTCTACATGAGGAGAAAGAGGATAAACAAAGTTTTCTATGACAGCTGCAAGCAAAGGATGAGGCCTTGAAAAAGCTACAACCTGACCCATGTGAGGTAAAATGTAATTTTGTGAATTTGTGTATGTGTCCTGATGATGATTTTGCTGTTTTTGAAAATCATACCATAGGAATTGGCTCCAAACTGTTGAAGAAAATGGGGTATGAAGGGAAAGGCTTGGGCATTAATGGCCAAGGCATTGTCAACCCCATCAAAGTAGAAGAATTTCCCTGTCGAATAGGACTTGGGTATGTCAGAAAAGAATTTTGGGAATGCGCCACGATAACTAGCGAACCACCAAAAACAGATGATAAGGGGCCCTCATCAGTTCTTTCCAAATCAACAGAGGAGGTAAAAGATGTTGATTTCCTTTCGGTTTCGTTGTCACATAGTATGATTTCTGTTGGAGATGTGGAGATCCCAATTACAAGGACAAACATGAGGCTTCTTACAAGGACGAGGCACGAGGAGGAGAAAGAACTTGGTGTTAAAAACCAAGGCATAACTCAACCATTGGAGGTTATGCAGAGACCTCAATTTTCAGGCTCGAGATACACCAAAGGAGAATGCTCGAAGGTGTCAAATTCTTCCGAGACATCATCGAAATCATCGAGGAAAGAGAATGATGGGAACACATCCCCATCTTCCCATGGCAGTTTCCATTGCAAGGAAAGAGCTGAGGCAAGCTCTCATCACCATACTTACACCAAAAACAACAAGGAAAGGTATAACCACTCTCAACATTCGAATGTTCATGTCAATCATAATCATGTTTGTAATAATGAACGTAAAACATGGAATCGAAAAACATGTGCCTTTTGTGGATTACATAACCATACATTTTCTAAGTTTTGGAAAAGAATGACAACAAACAAAAGGATGAGGTGTGAAAGATCCTCTCAACACCAAGTAAAGAAACATGTTAAGCAGGTCTGGAGGAAGAAAACCTATTGCAGTCATTGCGATAGGAGTGGCCATCAAAGAACCACTTGTTGGAGGCTCCATCCAGAATAAGGTCTTAAAGACAAAGTGTCGGTGCATGAACTAGGTGAAAGGATTGTTCGACAAGAAAAACCACTATAGGGAGGCAACCCATTCACATTGTTAAGTGAAAAATGGTTTCTAGACATATTGTCATTTCATGGTCATGCTTTTGTAAATCATTTGTTGAATTTTAAAATGTAAAAGTGATGATGTGTATTCCATCACTTGTTCAACAACAATGATATGTGGTCTTATTTTTAGTTGCATGTTAAACTATGAAAGTGATGTCGTGTTTCCATCACTTGTCAAAAGAAAAAGTAGTGTTGGCCTTATCTTTGTAAATCATGTGTTGCAGTGATGACGTTTTTTCCATCACTTGTTGAAGCAACAATGATAGGTTGGACTTGTTGTCATAGCTAGGGTATTGCATCCCTCTTGATGTAAACTTGACCACTGACTATGTGCTATAAACTAGTGGAAAGTGTAGGATGCTTGGGTCATTAGTTGGTCATGTAAGTCAAGCATATAAATTACAAAACAATGTACTACATGTTGCAGAGATTGCAGGTGTT
Source organism: Pinus tabuliformis (assembly GCA_031772625.1). Lineage (NCBI taxonomy): Eukaryota > Viridiplantae > Streptophyta > Pinopsida > Pinales > Pinaceae > Pinus > Pinus tabuliformis. The sequence goes on from CM062816.1 coordinate 1,265,933,546, forward strand.
GGCTCATCGCTTAAGGCTTCGAAGGAGAGGGAAGTGAGACCTTTTCAGGATGCTTGTGATGCAGACAAGGTATAGAAAAGTTGTAGATTATTTTTCATGCTTTTGGAGGACCAAAAGCTCCTTAGTGGGGAGGATTGATCTAGGTGGCTCCAGAGACACACACATGACAAAGAGGACTCAGGAAAGCTCAAAAATTGAAGTGTTTGGATTATGCTCGAACAAGAAACAGAGTGTATATCTCATCGTCTTGATCGTGGCAGTGTGAATGGTTCGTCAAACTGAGTCCATATGCGAAAGTTAGAAGCAGTCAAAATTGGGTTGACTTTTACTGACTGGGCAAGCCTAAGGAGGCCACAATTTCAACTTTCTTGGTGGACGGAATCCAACCAACTCTGGCCAGATTCCAGGAAAAATTGTTGCCTTGTTAAAATGACTCCGTCGGTCCAAAACCAAATTTCCAAAAAAACATGCACTTTGTTATTAAAACAAAAAAATATAAGAAAAAAGGGGGTGGGGGCCACCAACCCTACCACCCCCCAACCTTCATAACCGTATCATATAATAAATTTGGTGGAGGGGTGGGCCATGACCCCTAGCTCCTCCCACAGAACTATCATCACAATAATGGAAACAGGGGTGGGTGGCCATGACCCCGCCACCACACACAACAAAACTCCCAACGACATTAAACATGTAGTGGGTGGTGGGCTGGCCCTTCGGGCACAGACCCAACCACACACAAACAAAACTACCACCATAAGTATATGATGCTGGCAGGAGGTGGGTACGGTGGGCGGGCTTGACCCAACCCATAACCTTAATTAAGGGGTTGTGTAAACAAAAAAAAAATTCGATGTATAAAAATGGAGGAGGCGGGGTTTGACCACCCGACCTCCTCCCCTATTAAAAAAATCTCCGACCAACACACCATAATAGATTTAGTGGGAAATTTTTCAACCATTTTATACTTAAAAGTAGTTTGTTAGTGCACCCAGGAGGAGGACGTAGTGCACGCAGTTCGAGGCAACATTTTGCAGGGGGGCCGAATTTTCACTTTGTCAGAATTTGACAAATTTTATATGGTTTCAGCGCTTCTCGACGCCACGAACGCAATGGAACTGTCCATTTCTCCATTAGAGTTCTACAATTTTCAGCGATTTTCAGTATGTAGGTGGAACCATGACCACTGCAAAAACAGGGAACGGAACCATGATCTTTGAAATTTTCTTAAGGAGGTAATTTTTCTCCATGCCGGAATATAGTCAAGTTTACAATCGTTTTTCATGGTTTTTTGTATCGCAATGGCGAGGTCAGATTTTCCTTTCGAGTTGCAGATTTCCAATCCACCCATGGAGTAGAATCTTTGAGGAACCTAGTGGGAATGTAAAAGATTCCTTGAGCCCCAGATTCTCAATTTCTCAAAATTCAGAAATTCGACAGTTGATTTTGCACTATTCAATGCCACACATTTGATAGTGCATTCAGATTTCTCATTTGCTCATTTCATTTACAACCACTATTCTAAGTGGAGTGCAGGTGTCAACATTCATGTGCGAGCAGTCATTTTCATGTGATTGATGCCACGAGATTGATGGTCTGAACAACTTTAGCGGTTTGACATTCGCTTCTTCAGATGGCCCTTTGTTGTGAGGTATATGCAGTGTGTTCATGTACTTCTTTTGCTATTCATTTTGTTGCATAGATCCCTGTTGATGCTTGTAGTGGGATCTTGTTTATTACTTTTTTTCATGATTCCTACTTGATGTGATGCAGAATCATCCATGTGATGTACTTGTGTCATGATTCATCATGTTATGTTTTGAGATCCCTTTGTTGTATGTTGATGGGATACTCATGTTGTCATCATGTATGTTTGCATTGAGATCCGTTTTATGCCATGTTGGCGGGATGCTCATCATGCATGAGTTTGTGTCATACTGATAGGAGTCTTTTGACTGAGAGTTCTTGTAGTGGAACATCTCTTGGCACCACTCCTGCATGAGGAAATTTTCCTTGTATGATAGAGAAATCATCTCTATGTACATCATCACTATTGACAACACTTAATGCAGTAGCCTACACCATCTTGACACCGGGGCCCAGAGAGGTAGTCCCTCCTGGACAAACTCCGTTATCAACGTCTTGTTATTTCATGTGCTGACAATTGTCATGTTCTTGTTATTTACAATATGTAGATGTATTCATTAATGTTCTTTTAAAAATTAAATTTAACACATCACAAAAGTAAAAGGTCTTGGAAGGGTCCTTCATTACACCCAGACCTGGATCATACTCTAGCTAACATACAAAATGGCTTTTTTTGGCCATAATCCAACAATACAATTTTGAGTAAGATTGTGATTTCTTATTATTTAAAATGCACTTTGACTTCATAAATGGATTCAATGCCCACACTCGAACTTTGTGAATTAAATAATTTAAAATTATGATTCTTAAAAATATCTATCGTTTTTTTGACTAAGTTAACCAAAAAAAGTGCCCAAAAAAGGAACATTTTGTCTATTAATTATAATATGCATTTTTTAAATATTTTCTTCTAACTTCTTTTACCTTTTTTTGTTTGTCAAGTTGTTTGAGTTCTCTATGGATTACATAAAGCTTAACTTGTGGCTTGAGAAATCATGACCCAGGGGCATCTAAGCCATCAAAATCACTGGGGGATCACACTTGGCCTAGGCCACACTAGCCCTTAACATGGCTAGATTTTTACCCACAAATTTTTGAACTGGTGACCTTCACATCATAGAGCGACTTAATAGTACACCCCATCACCATCTATTCTACACCTCGTGGGTTTCTAACTTCCTTTATTTTATTATTTTTTTAAATTTTTTTATTTATTAGTTTTCTCTAACTTCCCTTATTTATCATTTTCATACAAACTTATTTATTTTATTATTTTATTTCAATTCCCTTCATTTATTATTTTCTTCCCTTAATTGTCACTTGATCTCAATTCTATGCTTTTCCACATGGAGGTTTATCTTGAATATAATTTTTCTTAATTTGTGAATTGACGCTTTTTATCTCATTCTCACTTCCACCTTAAGAGATTTTATAACTCTATATATCTATATTTTTTATTATCTCTAATTCAGAATATTCTCCCCACATATTTTAGGATAGCTAAAATAATTTATCAAGATATAATTTTTTGACTTTATTTTTCTAAATTTTGATTTAAGTCCAACCCCAAAAATCTGCTTTTCCTAGTTTTTCTAATTTTTCAATAAAATTTTACTCTATACTCACTTTCAATGTACTCATTAACTTATGTGCTTAGTCCCATTATCTTGACATTAGATTTACTTTTCTATTTCTTAATACCAAGGGTGCAAATTCGATTGGGTGCCACCACACTTTCCCTTCAAGTATCATTTTCCTTCTTGAAACTAAGGGTGCCAAGTTGATTATACCCTTCAAGAACTCTTCCCATAGTTCCAAGGATCTGACAACGCTTTCCCTGCAAGTATCCTTATGTTTCTTAATACCAAGGATTCCAAGTCTATTGTTCCCTTTAAGAACTCTTCACATAGTTCCAAGGGTGCCATAATACTTGCCCTTCAAGTATCTTTTTGTTTCCTGAGACCTAGGGTGCCAAATGGATTATTCCTTTCAAGAAATCTTCCTGTAGTTCCAATAGTGCCAAAATTCTTTCCCTTCAGGTATATTTGACTAATTAAAGGGACCATAGGTATGAGAATGGAGATAACCATTAACTCTTAGGTTTCCCCTTGTTGTGAGACTAATGATGACTAAGGATCAAGGTGCCCACCTTAATCTACACCCCTTAATGAAACCTCAAATTCAAGGTAATATTGAATGTGTTGGCCTCATAATAAAGGTAAAATAGGGCAATACATTCACCCCCCCATTAAATTAAACTTCATCCCAAATTTTCAAAACAATAAGAAAACAATCGTCATAACTCGTTACATCCTCCTTAGAAATGGCACTAGGACTCTATTTCTCTGCTTTAATCCTAAACCATACAATTTATAATTTTTAGTTTGTTATAATTCACTTGTCATTTTTTTGTGATGTATGCAATGACTCAATAACTACAAGAGAAGTGTCTACTATCATTTATGTAGGTAGATATATGAAACTTGTTGAGTAGTTGTTACATCCCTTGGTTAATATTTTTTTCCATTGTAGATAAACTGTAACTAATTAAAGGCTGAGAAAAAGGGACACATATTATATATTTCTTGAGGAGGGAGATTATTGGAGGAATGAGTTGTTTTAAATATCAGTCCTGGTTGGTTGAGTGGGTTGGATGAATAATAAATTTAACTAAAAATAAGAGGATAGGTTGAGGTGTCCTTTGGCTCCAACAACAAGTAAGAAGGGGACACAAATTTAAAGACAAGCATGGGTTGCACTATCTTAGGGTGTGGTTGACTGGCATGGAACTGGGAAGCAAACATACATTTAGTCCACTTGGAAGCACACACATCCCCACATGATGCACATATGCATATGTAATGAAGAACAAAATATCTCATTCTATCATGTGTTGAGACAGTGGAATGGGAGAACACATTTTGACTACCCTCTCGTGCATATACATAACAGAGGAGAGGAAGCAATAACAACACTATAAGAAATATTCCTGCAAGGGTGGAGGTGATAAAACTAAGAGAGTAGAGATCATATTTGGCAGAAAGAAATCTCTGGAGATATAGAAACCAACTGAAGAACCCTCACAGAGGCTTATTGGTAACAACATTATAGAGTAGTGGCTTTCCTATAAGGTTGAAGAACCCATTGGAAGCTTGTGGATTGATGAACCTACTAGATTGGGAAGAGCCACTTAGATGCTTGTGAGGGTTGTTGAACCAGTAGTAGTTGCCTTGGGGCTGAAGCTCTAGTGCTCGACTCACTGATGAACCACCTAGAGAGGTGACCTATTTTCCAATTAGTAGCTTATCCACTAACGAACTTTCCCTTGATGTGGACTCTCTTCTCTTGAAAGTGAGTTGGGACTCTTTGTACCATGGTATCTTAGCATGGGTGTTATTTATGTCTAAAAATATTGAGTGAAAGGTTTTGTAGTTTGTGGATGAAGGTAAAGTGGTCTTGTGGCATCCTATTTTAGTTATAATATTAATGAAGTTTCCCCTCAAAAGTTGAGTAAGCATTGGAATTCGACTCGGAGGTGACAACTACAGGTAACTATGGTTGTAGATTTTCTATGGTTGGGTGGAGACTTAGAGTCCCGCTCTCAGTTTCCACATCTCTTATAAGATAAGTATATACCCATTTTATGTGTTTGTGTGTATTGTGTCTCTATGTATTGTGTTAAAACAATAATATGTTAATGATGGGGATGTTGTTTTATGTATGAGCAAGAATGCCATTATTGTATGTACAGACTTTATGGAATGCTTCATTTTCTTGTGGAATTTATGCATAGAAAAACTCTCGAATGTATTCCTTCAGGAATGATTATTCATGTGATCTTCCTAAGTCTGCAGGTTGGTCTATGTGTCATGTGTATGAAGTGGTTTACAACCTCTGCTAATTAATTAATTGACTGTAAGAAAAATAATGAGATGAGTGGGTCCTAGTTTCTAAGTCTTAGTCTTGAGTGGATGGAATTAATATAGCAGGCATTAAAGGGACACTCCCTTGAAAAACACTAGTTTCAAGCTATTTTTTACAATGATTAAGCAGGGCTAAGCCTTGATGACCTATGTATTGGGAGCTAAGTCTCAATAGAGACATTTCATTAGAACCACCATGACTAAGCTTGTAGGATGGGATTGATTCTCAAACCATTCCTAGTATAAGCGTTGTGGGTTGAAGTTCAAGACCCAAAGGAGTTAGAAGGCCAGAGCCCCCATAATCCATGTGATTGGGTGCATCAACCAAATGCTTGGGCAAGATAAATTTAGATCATTGATGAAGTGTGTCCATGGATGTTGGATGACCCTAGAGGCTCTTCCTCATAGGTTCCTCCCTGGGGATTTTGAATGAAACATGTTATAATTTTTTTGGTGAGAGTGTTTTTGAGGCGATGTGGCCTTCGAGTGGGGCAAGGGAGAGTGCACACCTACAATAACTCCCTCATAGCATATATGTGTCACAGATTGGGTCACTCTTGTTGTCTAGTGGGGTATTACGTGACCAAAATGAACAGGTCAATAGTTATGGTAATATCCTAATGTGGCAAAGATAGGTCTACTGGGATTTCTGCGTGGGGGCCAGACAAGTGCCACATGGAAAGTTGGTGAGGTTTCACTAATTAAATGGATAATACCTAGATGGACATATCTTTGGATCTAGGAGTTAGATTAGAGTAAAATTTATATCTTCGAAATTAGCTTGGCAAGGAAAATGCGATGGTATTTGTTTTGAGTTTCTTAAGAGTAGAAGAAAATGAAAAAAATTGGACCCCATTTCCATAACTAGACCATGGAGATTGGGTTAGCATAGTAAATGCCTCTTTCTACCCTTAGTTAGGGTTGGGGATAGTAGGGGGTATGTTATGGAGTGGCATCAAAGCTTCTAGTTTCAACACTTGGAATGGAAGGGCTCTATCGTAGAATTGACAAGAAAAGGTTTGATAGTGGACTTTGGGAGATCTAGTGAGGCCTTAAAGCCTTGTACTGAGCATCATGAACTGGTTGTTTTTGTATTGGTTATATTTTTCGCTCAGTGTATTTTATTGTGATATTTTCAAGTAGCATAATATTGATGATTTGTATGCGTTTTTGATACTCATGCATTAACTAAAGTGTAATGTTACAACTATATTTATACCAATAGACGGTGGTACATTATAAAACCAACAAACCAAGGAAAGAATAGTAAAATGGGGTAGTATAGCTCTAATCAATCACCACATGGACATGAAGAGGAAATATCAGTTAAATAATGAGGATGGGTAGACTCTCTTTATTGGATGGGCACATTGAGAAGCATGAGATCAGAAATACGGATTTGTAAAGTAGACAATGAGAGGCTTGTCAAATTGTAAGAAAAGAAAGCTGAAGTCAATGCAGTCATACTAAAAATCCTTTCAGACCTACAAAGACATAGGAAACATGAGTTGGGGACGAGCCATAGAGACAGCAAAAGCCCATTAGAGAAAGAAGAAAGAACCAACGGGAAAATTAGAGCATATCTAGAAGGAGCCATCATTTTTCTAGTGAAAACACCATGAAAGGAGGAACTTTATTAAGTACCCCAAAATGGAACTCAAGGACCCATGAGCAGTAGTATGATGATACTCATAGAATGCTAAATCATCATCACTACCATCATCATCATGGGAGAATAAGGGAAAGAGAATATATACGCTAGGAGTTTAAAAAGGCTAAGCCTTCTACCTTTCATGGAGATATGAGAAAATCAGAGGACGTCGAAGCTTGGATGCTAGGAATGAAGAAATTTTTTCTGAATCCTCGATTATTCAGAAAACATGAAAGCAAAGGTATCCACTTTCATCCTAAGAAGCAAGGTTGAATATGGTGGGAAGATATGAAAAATGTAAAGGGAATAAGGGAAGAAGAATTGTCTTGGAAGGAGTTTTATGTGTATTTCAGGAGAAAGTATCTATCTTAGAGATACTTCAATAGCAGGGCAAAGGAGTTCTATGAGCTCAGATTAGGGGAAATGAAAGATGATGAGTACACCATAAAATTATTAGAATTTATAAGGTATGATCCATAACTTAAGGAAGAGAAATCAAAGATTTATAGGTATGTCAATAGACTGCCACAACCTTTCAAGGATAGAATTGAGTTTGATTGGCCCAAGTCACTAGAGAACATAATTTGGAAATTGAAGAACTACTATGAGTAGTCTCGGCATAGGCCTAAATATAAATCAGATTGGAAATTCAAGGGCAATGCCAAGTTTAAAGGGAAAACGCAAAAGGAAACTAAGGGAGCAAGTACAACACCTATTAACATAGAAAACTAGGAGAAGTCCAACACTGCTAGCAGAGGCTGTTTTACTAAAGATTAAGCCAAAAGTTATGAGAAGGGTCCATATAAGTGTTTGAATTATGGAGGAAATAACTTAAGGAAAGTTTTCTCACAGCACAAGCATGTTGGCCTGAGCTTGTACGATGCATAGGAGGTAGAGATAATCAAGGCACATAGCTTAAAGTATGCCCATAATTTACATAGCTATGGATAATCTCAAAGATGATCGTCAAGAACCGATTAAATAGATGGATGGTATGAATTATGACCAAAACATTTCAATTTTAACAGACCCTGGTTCAAATTTTAGTTACATCAGCCCCATTGTTGTTAAGAAATGCACACTAAATAAGGAAGCACACAATGAGTCTTGGCTAGTTAAAATAGCCACAAGGACAAAAATGTGAAAATTCCTGAATCTAACACATCAGAAACCCCTACTGTAATTATCGGTTTACAATCTCCTACTTGTTCTTTACATTAATAAGTTATTTAATTGCATAAACATCGAAGTAAAAACTACTGCAACCTTCACAAATATACAGATCATGCACTGAAATAAACTAAGACAATAAAATAGGGGAAACCATTATTTTTGGACAATCATCCCTGGAAAAACCCAATTCGGGAAAACCAGTGCAACATATAGAGGGTTTTTATTATTAAGCAGATTTCATGAATACAACTAAGGTGCCAGAAATTGCTCACCCAACAAAGAATATCCTCGGTAGTAGCACCTTTGTCCGGAGATTGATATTCCGGAAAATCAGCAATTGGATGATCAAACCCAACAAAGACTCCAGTAGTTCCCTATGTTGGATAGTGAAAGTTGCTCCAAACATTGCTCAGGAATTGCGTCACTCCTCTAGGAGCTGCTTTACCCTCTCCTGGCTTAGAATATGCTAATTGGCTCCGATTCTTCCACAAAGAATCTCCCCAGCATTGCCTCTAAATCCCTTTATGGCTTCTGAGTCAACCTCTACGGCTTTTGCGTTAGCCTTTGCACCTTTTGCGTTAGTCTCTACGACCCTCTACATCCTCTACGTCAGCTCCTATGACCTCTGCGTCAACCCTTCTAGGGCTTGCGTTGTCTCTCCCAACACTTCACTACCTCTCGACTATGTATTATTCAGCCTCAGATGGAGAACCCTTGGTGAACTGCTCCTCACTGCAACTGACCACTAACTCAATTTCCTTAGCAAACCTCACGCCAGAAAATCAAATTCTTGATCTCTCTCGATGTGTATCCAACTGACCCTCAAGCCTCCTCTTATACTTTTCCTGTTGACAATTCAACGACCGAGATTAAGCCCCTAATCAATGACTAATATTATAATTGGCTTGATCCTCATCACTTAGAACTTTCTCACCCATATTTTATTAATACACATTAATATTTTTATTTTCCTAAGTTTAGACTTAGGAACTCATTAAAAATATTAATTATTTTAATAACTCTTCATCTGGGTGGAATTTCTCTAAATGATTTCTGGGTCTTGGAGATTTCATATGCCTTAGCTTCTCCACCAAGTTCCATGACTAGAGAACATCCTATAATACCCAAAATCAACACTCCCTCTTAGTGAGGAATGTGATCTAGTAATGCTTCACCATAGAAGCATCATGCTGATCTTCCACATCGATCCTCTGTGTTGATGCTTGGCCTGTTGCCCCACATCCACTGCACTGCTGCTTCTTGTACTACTACCCACAAAACTACCACCACCACTACTACATCTGTACTACATCTCCCTCTCAAATTGTTGCCTCATGCTGCCCATAGCACTGCCACTCCTAACTGTTGCTTTGCAACTCAGTTACCGAGAAGTAAGTAACTGACTTCACCTGAACACTGACATCCTGGTTAGTCTGGAAGCCTCGTGATGTTGAAGCTACCTCTACAACTATCCTCTACTCCCTCTGTAGGTTTTAACCCTGCATAGAAATTACCTGCATACGAATTCTAAAACACAGAAAATAAATAATGCGAGAGCATAACACATAAAGCACATATACACAGAGATTTTCCCCTAGATCCCAAAAGCGGGACTACCAGCTTGCTTTTCTCATTATGTTCCTTTCAATGTTACAATACATATTTATACATGCCGAAGAATCCAATGCCATGGACCGAAAACCATCGTGTCCAAAACCATGGACTGAAAACCATCGCATCCAAAACCATGTGCGAAAAACATGCACAAAACCATAGATAGGTCCGCCCAACCTAATATAGGGTCCAAAAAACAAAATTTTCTGGGGCGCTACCTTGAACCCCATAGAGGGGGGTTACCTGCACCCCTCAAACCCCCTGTGACCCCCCTGCTACGCAATCGGCACAATGAAGGGGGCACTTCGGCCCCCCTCTAACCTCCCAATTAACTATGTGGGCTAGTGGTTGAAAGAATATAACACAACATAACACCCTCTGCTACCACTGTGATACTGCAACCTCTTCTACGCCTCTCGCATTGCTGTAACCTCCACTGTATTTCTACATACTTCTGCACTCTAGCACTGCCTTGCCTCTCCATCACACCTTGCTCTACCCAACACTTGTCGTCATGTTACTATTGTTAAGGGCACTTGTAGCCATATGTGATCCAATAGTTTGGGCACCTCAAGGATCCTGCCCCAACATGTAGTCCTCTTGACTATAACTCCACGTCTCCCCACCTCTTCTCTATAGGCGCATGAGCACTCATTTCACAATCTTTGTCAGTCTCGACTTCCTTCTCTGCCTTTGCTAGAGAAGCCTTAGTGTCAAAAGCTTCTCCCTTTCCTTTCTTTCTAGGGCACTAAGAGGCATAATGTCCTAGCTCCCCACAGTTGAAGTACTTAACCTTGGAGATGTCTTTCTTCTTCCTCTTTTGTAGCCCTTGTTGTCTCGCAGATGCGAGAGCTACATCCTCCTCCTCCTCCTTCTTGATTCAAACTCCCTTACCACTACTTCCTGCCTTGGTCAATCTCTTGAGCTCTTCTTGTCGAAGAGTTGCCCACATCTCCTCCCAACTGGGAAGAGTTGCTTTGCCAAAAAACTTTGGACAAATGTCTCCCACTCCTCAGAGACTACATTCAAAGCAATCCTGACCATGAACTTTGGATCTGGTGTAGACCCCATGGAACTAAGTTGGTTGCGAATTCCTTGCAACCTGAGAAGGAATGGATCTATCTCCTCTCCTTTCTACATCTAATATGAACTCACCTGATTCTCCAATAACATCTTCTGCTGCATGGAAGAGCCCTCGTATAAGGTGGTCAACATCTGCCACATCTTCCTTCTTGCGTTCTTCTTAGAAATATGTGGTATTACATGATCCTTGACCCCATCTAGGATCATGCATTTCGCCTTCGCCTGGGCCTCCTCATACTTCTCATTTGCATTAGGGTCAACTGGGACAACTATTACACTCAATGCATAGTCCTTGATGTGATGTTTATCCAGGATTTCCAGGATCCTGACCTTCCAGACGACAAAATTGGAAGCCCCATCCAATCCGTCCTGATCCCTCAATCCGTTCACTGCCATCTCTTCTCCTCTTCTCTAGACTCCCTCTGAGTCCTGATTTCCCTCTAGGAAATCCTTTGTTCAACTCTCGAATCACTCCTCTCCAATCATCCTTTTCTGCTGCAACCCAGACCTAGCTTTCTTGGATAGAAATCTATCGAGGTAGTGCTTCCCTCTACCTTGGTTCTATTTCCTTAGAAAATGCTCTACACTAACATAAATAACATCCCACCAGCTCCCCAAATCAAAATCCACACAACTCCCTTAACCTCAGAAACTGAACGAATATGAGCCCTTCAAGCTCTGCGCAATCTTTATGTGGGTTGAATCTACTTCTCCCTACCAACCGTGCCAATCCTTCCTGGCTGAGAAAGATGATGTGGCTCTACGTGAGCCTGATATGCTTTTGTCTGCCACTGCGCTAGGCTTGATTTTTGATGCAACTATTGCGTGGGCTCCTCCCAGCTACTAGGTTTTCCTCTCTTGGCTGAGAATGTTGATGCAGGCACTGTGTGAGCCTCTACGTCACACTCTCTGCACTGCATCACTTATCCTCTTGCCTATTTAGCTCTGGAACAATGTCATCTTGGGACAAATTCTTCTCTACTACAAATTCTCAGATTTTTTGGCTGGTGTCTTCAGTCGTCTATTACTTGCAATTGCTCCGATACAATGTGAAAATTCTTGAATCTAACATATCAGAAACCCCTACTACAGTTACTAGTTTACAATATCCTACTTGTTCTTTACATTAACAATTTATTTAATTACATAATCATCAAAGTAAACAATATTGCAACCTTCATAAATATACAGATCATGCACTAAAATAAATCGAGACAATCATAGAAGGGACATGTTATTTTGAAAAATTGTCCCTGGAAAAAACCCAATTCGGGAAAACCTGTGCATCATATAGAGGGTTTGTATTATTAAGAAGATTTCGTGAATACAAATAAGATGCCAAAAATTTCTCACCCAACAAAGAATATCCTTGGCAGTAATACCTCTATCTGGATATAGATATTCCAGAAAATCAGCAACTGGATGATCAAACCCTACAATGACTTCGGCTGTTCCCTATGTTGGACAATGAAAGTTGCTCCAAACACTATTCAGGAACTACGTCACCATCTCCCGGCTCAGAATATGTTGATTGGCTCCCATTCTGCCCCACAGAATCTCCCCAGCGCTACCTCTAAATCCCTTTACAACTTCCGCGCCAACTTCTATAACTTCTATGTTAGCCTATATGGCTTCTATGTCAACCTCTACAGTTTTTGTGTCAGCCTCTATGGCCCTCCACGTCCTCTATGTCAGCTCCTACAACCTTTGTGTCAGCACTTCTAGGGCCTGCATTGTCTCTCCCCATACTTCATTGCCTCTCTTCTATGTATTCTTCAGCCTCCAATGGAAATCTCTTTCTAAACTTCCCCTCACTACAATTGATGACTAACTTGATTTCCTCACCAAACCTTGCCCCAAAAAATTTAATTCTTGATCACTCTTGGTGTGTCTCCAACTAACCCTCAAGCCTCCTCTTATATTTTTCTTGTTGACAATTCAACAACCGAGATTAAGTCCCTAATCAATGGATAAGATTAGAAATGGCTTGATCCTCGTCACTTAGAACTTTCTCACCCATATTTTATTAATACACATTAATATTTTTATCTTCCTAAGTTTAGACTTAGGAAATTAATAAAAATATTGATTATTTTAATAACTCTTAATCTAGGTGGAATTTCTCCAAACGATCTCTAGGTCTTGGATATCTCATGTGCCTTAGCCTCTCCACCAAATTTCATGGATAGAGCACATCCAATGCTACCCAAAATAAATACTCCCTCTTAGCGAGGAATGTGATCTAGCAATGCGTCACCATAAAAACATCACACTAATCTTCCGCATTGGTCCTCTGTGCTTATGCTTGGCCTGATGCCACACATCCACTACACTGTTACTTCCTATTACTGCCCATGACACTACTACATTTGTACTACAATTCCCTCTCAAAATTCTACCTCATGATGCCCATAGCACTGCCATTGCTAACTGTCGATCTGCAAATCAGTTACCTAGAAGTAAGTAACTGAATTCACCCAAACAATGACATCCTAGTCATTATGGAAGCCTAATGATGCTAAAAATACCTCTTCTGCTATCCTGTGCTCCCTCTGCTTCCACTACGCTGCTGCAACCTCTTTTGTGCCTCTCACGTTGATGCAACCTCCACTGCACTGCTACAGACTTCTATACTCTAGCACTATCTTGCCACTCCATCACACCTTTCCCCACTCAACACCTCTCATCATGCTACTGTTGTTAAGGGCTCCCGTAGACATATGTGATCCAAGAGTTTTGGCACCTCATGGATCTTGTCGTAGCATGTAGTCCTCTTGACCACAACTCCATGTCTCCCCACCTCTTCTCTAGAGGCACATGTGTTGGCATTATGTTTCTGGTATGGCTATATGTTACAAATGTTGTACTTGATGGCAAACCCCGTGGCAAGGCCCTCATTTTGTTGAAAATATAGAAGTACGCAGGAAATTAGATCATAAGCTGCGTACCCGCAGGTACACCTTGCAGGGACTGCGTCCAGATACGCAGGCCAGCCGTTCAGGAGGTGCGTCCCCCCAGTGCACACATTTCAAGGCAGAGAAAAGCACACCTGGGGTTTCTTATGTTTTATTCTTGGTATTTAGCCGACGGTTTTGGGTTATTATGGTGTCAGCTCGTGGTATTGTTCCATGATTTTAGGAGGAGCTTGCCTATATAAAGCAAAGGAGATCATTTGGCTTGAGCATGTTTTGGGTTGAATATCTTATGAGGGCTAGATCTGGTCTAGATCTAAACAAGGCGAATCTACTGATGGACCGAGATCTCTTCGGCGCATGTTCAGATCTGTAGATCTGACTGTCTGGGTTATTTCTAAAGTCTTGAAATCATCTATGCCCGAAGGTACGCAGGTACAGTGAAAGAAAAGTGCGTACGTACGCAGGAGCGAAGCGTTTCAGGTGTGCCGGTACGCAGACACAGAAGAGGTGCAGGTGCGGGGTACGCAGGCACAAAAGGGATGCAGGTGCGTACATACGCAAGCAGTTCAATAGACTCAGAGCGAGGTACGCGGGCTAGCAGTTGAGCAGGGTGCGTCCGGGACGCAGGCTAGCAGTTGAGCAGGGTGCGTCCGGGACGCAGGCTAGCAGTTGAGCAGGGTGAGTACAGTAAGCAGGCCAGCAGTTGAGCAGGGTGCTTACGTAAGCAGGCAAGCAGTTGAGCAGGGTGCTTACTTCTCTTAAAATCTTTGTTTATCATTGTTGTGTTCTGGGTTTGGTCCTATTATTGTTGATCTGGTTACTACAGTTGATTGGGTGATTCTCTTACACTTGGTGATCAATTGATGCTTATGGATCCAGTTTGAAAATTTATGAAAAGTGGTCCTTGTATGAAAAGAAGTAGGGGGTTGTAGCTCCCTTCCAGGAGAGACTGGAAAACGAGAGAGAGTTGTAGCTCTCTGCAGGTTGCAGCCTGCGTACTGGTAAAGGACTGCACCAGTACAAAACCATTGTAAAAGGAGTTTCTAATTTGAGAGAAGATAGAGACATATTGCAGCAGGTGGTTTTCACCCACATTGGGTTTCCACCTTACATCTTGTGTTCTTTGGTGTGACTATCTGTTTTCTTTTGTTCATGCTCATTATTTTATGGTACTGACATGCAAAAATAATTCAAAGAACAAATAAAGAAGATTTATTAAAAGAATTATATAATACTGATTCACCCCCCCTCTTAGTATTATTTCCAACAATTGGTATCAGAGCAGGTCCTTCAGAGAAGCTTGATCGCTTGAAGGTAGATCGTTCATCATGAGCAACTACGAGAGAGAAGCATCAATCAGGCCACCGGTTTTTGATGGGACAAACTTCAATTATTGGAAGGTAAGAGTTACTGCCTATCTTCAATTTCTTGGTACAGAAGTTTGGGACATCGTAGAGACAGGCTACGCTTTTCCTTCAGCTACTCCTACAGATGCAGCCGAGAAAAAGAAGTATGAAACAAATGCGAAAGCAGTCAGTACTCTATTAGGATGTATATCTCAATCAGAATTCATGAAGGTAATGCACTATAAATCCGCAAAAGAGATATGGGACAAAATTGTCACAAGCTATGAAGGAGATGAACAGGTAAAGCGTGCTAAACTTCAAACTCTCAGAATTCAGTATGAGACTCTCAAAATGTATAATGATGAAAGTGTGGCTAACTATTTTCTTCGGGTAGATGAGGTTGTTAATTGTATGAAAAATTTGGGTGAAGAAATAAAAGAGGCTATTGTGGTTGAAAAGGTTCTAAGATCATTGTCCCCCAAGTTTGAATCTAAAGTATCTGCAATAGAAGAAAAGGAAAATCTACGAATTCTTACTATGTCTCAGCTACATGGAATTCTAACTGCTTATGAAATGAGAAAGGGAGGTCCATCAGACAGAAGAGAAGCTGCTTGCAAGGCATCAGGCAAAGGAGATTATTATGAAGCAAGCCACGTCCCAGAAGAAGAGGAAGAAGAATCAAATTTTGTCAGAAATCTTCAAAGGGGTTCTGGAAGGTTCAGAGGTAAGTTACCTTTTAAATGCTTTGCTTGTGGAAGAGTAGGTCATTATGCTGCAAAATGTCCTTATAAGGATAAAGGAAAGGAACCTGCTAGATGGAACAAGAAACAGAACGCAAATAAGAAAAGCTACTACACTCATGAAGATAGTGATGGTCTATCAAACAGTGATGAAGATGAACAAGGTAATGAATATAAGTTGTTAATGGCATTTGAAGATGATGATTATATGGATGCTGTAGATGTGGATAACCTTTATGATGAAATTACTAGACTCAAGAGATGTATAGAAGAAAAGAACATGATCATTGATACTCTACAGTTTCAAATTGATGAAAAGGAAAAACATCTTGAAAAATTAGAAGGTGAAATTGTTGGTCTTAGAAAAGAGATTGAGAAAACAAAAGCTATTAATCTCAAGTTTGTCAAAGGATCTGAAACTTTGGATGAGATTATCAATGTGCAGCGGTCTCCTCTAAACAAGACAGGTCTGGGCTATAATGGAGAAACTTCTCAAGCATCCACCTCAAAAAGTTATCTTGATGCAGCAAGAAGAACAATGAAGATCAACAGGTAAAGCAGGAACGAATTACAAACAGAAACTATCAAGGGCAATCCATCTTAAGGGTGAACAAAAGCTACAACCAGTCACAGGTAAAATCTTCTCAATTTGGTTCAAGAATAGATGAAAATAGAAACTACAATCGGTTGGCTGGTAGATTCAATAACCGCAGAAGTTTCTTCAATGGACAATGTTTTTCTTGCCATAACTTTGGTCACAAAGCAGCTCAATGTGTTGCATATAAAACGATCATGACTAGAGAAGCTCAAAAGCAAAGAAGTATGACAGGGATTACAAAGAGGACCTATAACAACTTTTCGGTTCTTGAAAATGAAGTTGAATGTTCTATTTGCAATAACTTTGGTCATGAAGACTCTGAATGCAGGAGCAGGTTTCAGCAGAAAAAGGAGCAAGCCTCAAGCACCAAAACATGGAGAACAAAGGAACCTCAAACAGAGAGATGTGGGATAGCATTTTATGCAGAGGGACAGGAAAATCTATGGTACATTGACAGTGGATGTTCGAAGCATATGACAGGTGATAAAGAAAAACTCGAGTCTTATTCTGCTCTAGAAAAGGGAAAGAAAGTCTCTTTTGGAAATGATACTCCTGCAACTATAAAAGGAAAGGGCATTGCTTAGTTAAAAGAAAAGGTCAAGGCTAGAAATGTTTTGTATGTTGATGGATTGAAGCATAATCTTCTAAGTGTCAGCCAGATGTGTGATCAAAGAACCGAGGTTATATTCAGATCAAATGGATGTCTTGTTCGTGATCTTGATACAGGTAAAACAGTGATCAAAGGTAAAAGAACTCCAAATAATCTGTACATATTTGAAGAAGGACAACAACAATGCTATCTAAGCAAGGATGATGAGCAGTGGTTATGGCATCAGAGGTTGGGGCATCTAAGCTTTTCACAAATAAGGAAAGCATGCAAATATCAGGCAGTTCGTGATCTTCCAGATATCAAAATTCCTGACAACACCATATGCAAATCATGTCAGTTTGGAAAACAAACCAGAACTAACTTTCCAGAGAAGGAAGGATCAGCTAGCATGCCTCTTGAGCTAGTTCATACAGATACATGCGGTCCATTCAGGAAAAGAACACCTAGAGGAGAAGAATGCTTGATATTATTCATTGACGATTTCTCCAGGTTTGTCTGGCTAGGACTTATGAAGCACAAAGATGAAGCATTCGAAAAATTCAAATCCTTCAAAGCCTTGGTTGAAAATGAATCAGGTCACAAAATTAAGTGCCTCAGATCCGACAGAGGTGGGGAGTTTACCTCAAATGAATTTTTCGATTTCTGTGAAGAACATGGGATAAGAAGAGAATTCTCTACAGCTAGAACTCCTCAGCAAAATGGAGTTGTGGAAAGAATGAATAGAACAGTCCAACAAATGGCTCGTGCTATGCTTGATGAATCAGGAACTCCTGCAACTTTCTGGGGTGAAGCTGCACATGCTGCGGTTGTTATTCTCAACAAAACAAATGTCCGGGTGAACAACACTCAAACTCCTCATGATCTCTGGAGTGGTAAGACTCCTTCGGTAAAGCACTTCAAAATCTTTGGGAGCAAATGCTATATCAAGAATACTGATGAGCAGCTTGGAAAACTTGAACCTAGAGCAGATGAAGGCATTCTTCTTGGTTACTCTCCACATAGCAAAGCATACAAATGCTACAATAAAAGACTTGGCAGAATTGTTGACAGCATTGATGTAGTGGTTGATGAGAAGGGATACATTCCTAGGCAAGTACATCATGAAGACATCGAAGAAGATGAAGGCTACCCTCAAAGACAGAATGATGAAGAAGAAGAATCTCAAGAAGAACCTCAAGAAGAACCAGAGGAGCAGACAAGAATAGAAGAAAAGACTCCATCCAGATATGTTCAGAAGAATCATCCAGAATCTCAGATTATGGGGCAGAAAGAAGCAGGTGTACAAACAAGAAGAACAGTTGCAGAAGCTTCAAGCTATTTGGCGTTACTGTCCTCTACTGAACCACAAAGTGTGAAAGAGGCATGCAAAGATGAATGTTGGGTGAAAGCAATGGATGAAGAACTTGAGCAAATCGAAAAGAACAACACTTGGGAGCTGGTTCCTAGACCAAAGGATAAGAATGTTATCGGAACAAAATGGGTCTTCAAAAACAAATTGAATGAAAATGGAGAAGTAATTAGAAACAAGGCCAGATTGTTTGTAAAGGGTATGCGCAGCAAGAAGGAATAGACTTTGAAGAAACCTTTGCTCCTGTTGCAAGACTTGAGGCCATCCGAATGTTCCTTGCTCTCTCAAGTTTTCAAAACTTTAAAGTATTTCAAATGGACGTGAAATCAGCCTTTCTGAATGGAGAGTTGGAAGAAGAAGTGTACATTGAACAGCCAGATGGGTTCATTCTTGGAAATGATCCAAATCTTGTATGCAGATTAAAAAAGGCTCTCTATGGTCTCAAACCAGCTCTAAGGGCTTGGTACTACCGTTTGGACAAATATCTTCATCAACAAGGTTTTTCAAAAGGATCAGCAGATAGCAATCTTTATATAAAAGTTGAAAATGACAAATTGCTAATACTTGTTGTGTATGTAGATGACATTATTTTTGGGAGCAATGAAGAAGCGATGAGTCAAAGCTTTGCCTCGGTCATGCAGAAAGAATTTGAAATGTCTTTGCTAGGAGAACTGACATATTTCCTTGGTTTGCAAATCCAACAAAAAGAAGGAGGAATCTTTTTATCTCAAACCAAGTATCTCAAACAGATTTTGAAGAAATATGGTATGGAAGATGCAAAACCAGTATGTACACCCATGGTCACAGGATGTAGCCTCAGTGCAAATGATGAATCTGCAGCAGTACATCAACCAACCTACAGATCTATGATTGGAAGTCTACTTTATTTGACAGGTACCCGACCGGACATCATGCATGCAGTTGGAATAGTTGGAAGATTTCAGGCAAATCCGAAGGAGACTCATCTTCAGGCAGTGAAGAGAATTTTCAAATATCTTCAAGGGACTCAAAATTATGGCTTATGGTATCCTAGAGATATAGATCTTACACTTCATGCTTATACAAATGCAGATTGGGCCGGAAGCGTGGATGACAGGAAAAGCACAAGTGGTGGTGCGTTCTTTATGGGTTCCAGACTGGTATCTTGGTTCAGCAAGAAACAGAGTTCGATTGCCCTGTCTACAGCTGAAGCGCAATATGTTGCTGCTGCATCTTGTTGCACTCAACTCCTTTGGATGATGCAGACTTTGCAGGATTTTCAAATCACTTGTACACCACCTATCCCCATATTATGTGATAACACAAGTGCAATCAGCATCTCAAAGAATCCGGTTATGCATTCAAAAACCAAGCACATACCAATCAAGTACCATTTTCTTCGGGAACAAGTACTTGAACAGAAGGTCAAGTTGGAGTATGTTCCTTCTAAGGAACAAGTTGCTGATATTCTCACCAAACCATTGCCCAGGGACACTTTTGAATACCTCAGGCAAAAGATGGGGGTTGTTGATGCATCATCTTATTGTTGAACCTTTCTGATTGATGGTACAGGTTCAGGGGGAGCATATAATGCATTGTTGGCATTATGGAGAATGGTCAGAAGGAGATCTTGGAAATAGCTGCAATATGTCTCTATCTCTTTCATGGTGGATTATGGTTCTTTGCTGCAGATCTGGTTCATTTTCAGGGGGAGCATGATCGTAGGGGGAGCATACCCCTTTGCCCTTGATGTCAAAGAGGGAGAATGAAGCTGAGGTTTGAGAGGTTGCCATCAAGTCCAAAGGGGGAGGTTGTTGGCATTATGTTTCTGGTATGGCTATATGTTACAAATGTTGTACTTGATGGCAACCCCCGTGGCAAGGCCCTCATTTTGCTGAAAATATAGAAGTACGCAGGAAATCAGATCATAAGCTGCGTACCCGCAGGTACACCTTGCAGGGACCGCGTCCAGATACGCAGGCCAGCCGTTCAGGAGGTGCGTCCCCCCAGTGCACACATTTCAAGGCAGAGAAAAGCACACCTGGGGTTTCTTATGTTTTACTCTTGGTATTTAGCCGACGGTTTTGGGTTATTATGGTGTCGGCTCGTGGTATTGTTCCATGATTTTAGGAGGAGCTTGCCTATATAAAGCAAAGGAGATCATTTGGCTTGAGCATGTTTTGGGTTGAATATCTTATGAGGGCTAGATCTGGTCTAGATCTAAACAAGGCGAATCTACTGATGGACCGAGATCTCTTCGGCGCATGTTCAGATCTGTAGATCTGACTGTCTGGGTTATTTCTAAAGTCTTGAAATCATCTATGCCCGAAGGTACGCAGGTACAGTGAAAGAAAAGTGCGTATGTACGCAGGAGCGAAGCGTTTCAGGTGCGCCGGTACGCAGACACAGAAGAGGTGCAGGTGCGGGGTACGCAGGCACAAAAGGGCTACAGGTGCGTACATACGCAGGCAGTTCAATAGACTCAGAGCGAGGTATGCGGGCTAGCAGTTGAGCAGGGTGCGTCCGGGACGTAGGCTAGCAGTTGAGCAGGGTGAGTACAGTAAGCAGGCCAGCAGTTGAGCAGGGTGCTTACGTAAGCAGGCAAGCAGTTGAGCAGGGTGCTTACTTCTCTTAAAATCTTTGTTTATCATTGTTGTGTTCTGGGTTTGGTCCTATTATTGTTGATCTGGTTACTACAGTTGATTGGGTGATTCTCTTACACTTGGTGATCAATTGATGCTTATGGATCCAGTTTGAAAATTTATGAAAAGTGGTCCTTGTATGAAAAGAAGTAGGGGGTTGTAGCTCCCTTCCAGGAGAGACTGGAAAATGAGAGAGAGTTGTAGCTCTCTGCAGGTTGCAGCCTGCGTACTGGTAAAGGACTGCACCAGTACAAAACCATTGTAAAAGGAGTTTCTAATTTGAAAGAAGATAGAGCCATATTGCAGCTGGTGGTTTTCACCCACATTGGGTTTCCACCTTACATCTTGTGTTCTTTGGTGTGACTATCTGTTTTCTTTTGTTCATGCTCATTATTTTATGGTACTGACATGCAAAAATAATTCAAAGAACAAATAAAGAAGATTTATTAAAAGAATTATATAATACTGATTCACCCCCCCTCTCAGTATTATTTCCAACAACATGAGCACTCATGGCACAATCATCATCAGTCTTGACACCCTTCTCCACCTTTGCTGCAGAAGCCTTAGAGTTAGAAGCTTCTCCCTTGCCTTTCTTTATGGGGCACTGAGAGGAATAATGTCCAAGTTCCCCACAGTTGAAGCACTTGACCTTGGAGATGTCTTTCCTCTTCCTCTTTTGTAGCCCCTGCTATCTCGTAGATGCGAGAGCTACATCCTCCTCCTCCTCCTTCTTGATTCAAACTACCTTACCACTAATTCTCGCCTTGGTAAATCTCTGATCTCTTCTTGTTGACGAGCTTCCCGCATCCCCTCCCAACTGGGTAGAGTTTCTCTACCCAAAATGCTTTGGACAAATGTCTCCCACTCCTGAGAGACTGCATTCAGGGTAGTCCTGACCATGAACTTTGGATTCAGTGTAGACCCCATGGAAGTAATATGATCACGAATTCCTTGCAACCTGAGAAGGAATGGATCTATCTCCTCCCCTTTCTGCATCTAATATGAACTCAACTAATTCTCCAATAACATATTCCATGACACAGAAGAGCCCTGGTATAAGGTGGTCAATGTCTGCCACATCTCCCTTGTTATGTTCTTCTCAACAATATGTGGTATTACATGATCCTTGACCCCATCTAGGATCATGCATTTCGCCTTTGCCTGGGCCTCCTCATACTTCTCATTTGCATCAGGGTCAACTGGGAAAACTACTACTCTCAAGGCATAGTCCTTGATATGATTTATCTAGGATTGCTAGGATCTTGGCCTTCGAGATGACAAAATTGGAATCCCTGTCCAATCTATCATGATCCCTCAATCTGTTTACTGCCATCTCTGCTCCTCTTCTCTAGACTCCCTCTAAGTCTTGATTTCCCTCTAGGAAATCCTCTGACCAACTGTCGAATCACTCATCTCCAATCCTCATTTGTCGCTGCAACCCGGATCTATATTTCTTGGATAAAAAGATATCGAGGTAGTGCTTCCCTCTACCTTGGTTTAGTCTCCTTAGAAACTGTTCTAAACCAACAAAAACAACATCCCACCAACTCCCTAAATCAAAATATACACAACTCCCTTAACCTCAACAACTCTAAGAATCTGAGCCCTTTAGGCTCTACACAATCTCTGCGTGGGTTGAATCTGCTCCTCCTGGTCAACTGAGTCAATCCATCTTGGCTCAGAAAGATGACATGGCTTTGTGTGAGCCTGATCTTCCCTCCTATTCCTCTGCACTATCCTTAATGGATGATGCAACTAGTGTGTGGGCTCCTCCCAGCTACTACGTCTTCCTCTCCTAGCTTATATTGCTGACACAGACACTGCATGAGCCTCCGCGTCACACTCTCTACATTGTGTCACTTCTCCTCTTACCTCTTCAACTTTGGAACAATGTTGTCTCTTGAGAAAACTTCTTCTCTGCTGCAAATTCTCATATTTCTCAGCTGGTGTCTTCAATCTTCTATGATTTGCAATCTCTCTGATACCATGTGAAAATTCCTGAATCTAACACATCAGAAACCCCTACTGCGCTTAGTGGTTTACAATACCCTACTTGTTCTTTACATTAAGAAGTTATTTAATTGCATAAACATTGAAGTAAACACTACTGCATCCTTCATAAATATAGAGATCATGCACTGCAATAAAAAGAGACAATAACACAAGGGACATAATTATTTTTGGATAATCTTTCCCGGAAAAACCCAATTCGAGAAAACCGGTGTAGAATATAGAGGGTTTGTATTATTAAGAAGATTTCATGAATACAAACAGGGTTCCAGAAATGGCTCACCCAACAGAGAATATCCTTGGTAGTAGTACCTCTATCCAGAGATAGATGTTCTGGCAAATCAACAACCGGATGATCAAACCCCACAACAACTCTGGCTTTTCCCTATGCTGGACAGTGAAAATTTCTCCAAACACTACTCAGGAACTATGTCACTCCTCCAGGATATGCGTCACCCTCTCTCGACTCAGAATCTGCTGATCGGCTCCCAATCTACCCCAAAAAATCTCCCCATCACTGCCTCTCAAGCCCTCTACGGCTTCTACATTAGCCTCTATGACCCTCTGCATCCTCTACGTCAGCTTCTACGGCCTCTGCGTCAGCCATTCTAGGGCCCGCGTTGTCTCTCCCAACACTTCACTGCCTCTTTGCTATGTATTATTTAGCCTCAGATGGAAATCCCTTGCTGAACTGCCCCTCACTGCAACTAATCACTAACTCGATTTCCTCAACAAACCTCGCCCCAGAAAATCGAATTATTGATCTCTCTTGGTGTGTCTCCAACTGACCCTCAAGCCTCCTCGTATAATTTTCCTGTTGATGATTCAATAGCCGAGATTAAATCCCTAATCAATGGCTAATATTAGAACTACCTTGATCCTCGTCACTTAGAACTTTCTCACCCATATTTTATTAATACACATTAATATTTTTATTTTCCTAAGTTTAGAGTTAGGAACTCATTAAAAATATTAATTATTTTAATAACCCTACATTTGGATGGAATTTCTCCAAAAAATTTATGGGTCTTGGATATCTCATGTGCCTTAGCCTCTCCACCAAATTTCATGGCTAGAGCACATCCGATGCTACCCAAAAGCAACAAAAAACAAGAGTGAAGTATTGAGTGAGGATTTGTCCAATCAAATTAAATGGGATGTAAATGATTGCAAATCTCAACGTCCTACCATTGGGAGCATACAATGTATTGTTGAGCATATACTAGTTATATGTGCATTGAACCAAGGTATATTGTTTTGGGAAGACCATTGAATGCCTGGATGAAGTTGGAGAGCATAGAGTATTATATGGAAAGTTTAAACCTACCTTTGTGAGACTAATTTCATCCAGTAAGCCAAGAGAATTTATAGAAAAGGATGCCTTTTATTTGTTGCGTAAATATACAGCAATATTGAAGCTAATCGTAGTGCTAATGATGATGACAACAACATCCTGAGGAAATACCCTGTTTTACAACAACTTTTAATTGTATTCCTTGAAGAAATTCCCAGTTTTCCTCCTCATCGAGAAGTAGTATTTCCCATCGAATTAGTGCCAACAGTAGCTCCAACATCCAAAGTTTCGTATAGAATAAGCACCCAAAATTAGTTGAGTTGAAGCAATAGCTCAAGGAGATGTTGGACAAGGGATACATAAGGCCGAGTGTGTCTCCATGGGGAGCACTAGTTATGTTTGTTAAGAAGAAGGATGACACACTTAGGTTGAGAATTGACTACAGGCAACTAAACAAGGTGACCATCAAGAATAGGTATCCATTATGATGGATTGATGATCTATTCGATTAGTTAAGATGAGCAGTAGTCTTCTTCAAAATTGATCTAAGATCAAGCTATCATCAAGTGGACATAAAGGACGAGGATATCCTTAAAGCCACCTTTAGAACAAGATATGGTCTTTATGAATTCGTGGTAGTGCCCTTTGGGATTACCAATGCACCTGCAACTTTTATGTGCATCATGAACAAGATGTTGCACCCTTATTTGGATAAGTTTGTCATAGTCTATGAAATTTTGGCCTATTGGAAGACTAAGGACGAGCATGAAGAAAATCTAGTTTTAGTACTACAATTGCTAATAGAGAATAATATTTATGCAAATATTAGTAAATGTAATTTCTTTCAATCACAAATTCATTACTTGGGACACATTGTCTCAAGGGAGGGAGTAGTAGTTGATCCAGAGAAGGTTAAGGACATCATGGAATGACCAACACCTAAGAATCTGGCTAGAGTTAGGTCCTTCATGGGACTTGAAAGATATCACAGGATATTCATTAAGAACTTCTCTTGGATTTCCCACCCGATTACCGTTCTTCAAAATAAAGGCAAGAGGTTTGAATGGACAATTGATTGTGTTACGAGTTTTGATCAACTAATACAACTATTGACCAATGCACTAGTACTAAGAATAATAGATCCTTAAAAGGATTTCATTGTATGCATGGATTCCTATAAGAAGTGAATTAGTGGAGTCTTGATGCAGGAAGGCCAAGTGGTTTGTTACGAATCACGAAATTTAAATGAACATGAGCAGAATTATTTAACTCATGATATTCAATTGGCTACCATCATTCAAACCCTAAAAATGTGGAGACACTACCTCCCCGGTAGAAAATTTATTGTAATGATTGATCATAGAGGCTTGAAATATTGGTTTGACAAGCCTAAATTAAATGACCGACACAATCGAGGGGTGGCCACACTCAATGAGTTTGATTTTGAGGTCAAATACATTGAAGGCAAGGAGAAGAGAGTGGATGATGCATTTAGTGGAAGAGTGAAAATACATGGTATAGTAGCCATAAGTTCTTATGGGATGGATCTTGAAGTAAAGATAAAAAAACGTTGGGAAACAAGATGAAAAGTATTAACAATTCAAGAAGAAGCTATAACAAGGCTCTCAAGGTAATGAAGGCAAGGAACATTGCCTTACAGAAAATCGGCTGATTAAATTCAAAAACGAAATTTATGTCCCAAGTGGTAGTGACTTGAAGAGACTCATATTAAAAGAGTTTAATGTGAAGCCATATTCTTTCCACCTTGGATATCAAAAGACTATAGCAGACATCCAAAAACATTATTAGCAGCCAAATTTGAAAAGAGAGGTATCTAATTTTATCTCCAAATGCATAGAGTGCCAACAAATGAAAGTTGAGTGCAAGTACCCAAATTGATCATTGTAGCCTATTCCCATTCCAAAATGGAAATGGGAAGTGATTTCGATGGAATTCATTATAGGGATGCCAAGGATTCCAAAACAACATGATGCAATCATGGTAGTGGTTGATAAGTTGAGCAAGATGTCTCACTTCGTGGCTATTAAATATACAAATTCAGCCAGTGGGGTGGCTTAAGTTTTCATAAAGAAGATTATGAGACTACATGGAATTCGCAAGAAAATAATCTCGGATAAAGATGCCAAGTTTTCTTCAAGTTTTTGGAAAGAGTTATTTGTAGGCTTGGGAACATAGTTGTCTTTTAGCACAACATATCATCCTCAGACAAATGGGAAAATAGAGAGAACAAGAAAAATTCTTGAAAAATGTTAATAATGTATGTAATGCACCAACCCAAGAAGTGGGAAGATTAGCTTCCACTTGTGGAACTTTCATACAACAATAGGTATCAAAAGTTGCTAAGAATGAGGCCATTTTAAGCACTTTATGGGAGGAGTTGTAACACTCCTATTAGTGGGGGAGATCTAGTGAATATGTTCCTTATTAGGCCTGATCTGTTGAAAGACATGGAGTAGGAAATCCAAACCATAAGAAGAAATTTAAAAGTGGCAAGGACATTAATAAGATCAATGTGGACAGGCATAGAGTTCATAAGGAGTTTCAAGTTGGGGAACATGTTTTCTCGTGAGTTGGACCTAATAAGAGCTCCTTCAAGTTTGGGTCATGTGCCAAGTTGGCACCACGGTCTTTTGGGCCTTTTGAAGTACTTGAAAGGATAGAAGCAATGGTCTATAGGCTATCTTTTCCTCCATCAATTAAAGTGCATGATGTTTTCTATGTTTCATTTCTTAAAAGATATGTGCAGGATGTTAATCATGTAATTGGTTGGTCTGTGTTATAGGTAGAACTACAGGGAGAGTTCCAATCGGAACCTTGATGGATCCTGGATTGAAGGTAGTTCATGCTCCATAATTGAGAAATAGAGAAAGTCAAAGTGTAGTGGACGCACTTTATGCTCAAGGAAGCCACGTGGGAAATGGATCACCATATGTGGGCAACATATTCTCTCTTATTTCTTGAGTAGAAGAAAATGTAAAAATAATGTTAATATTGTATAGAGTTATGCATATAAATCTCCATAATCAACAATGCTTGGTCTAAAGAATGTTTTGTTGTATATGGTTATTGAACATCGAGGAAGGTGGTCCCCCCAATGGTGGGGTACTGTGACATCCCTTGATTAATATTTTTTTCCATTGTAAATAAATTGTAATTAATTAAAGGCTAAGATAAAGAGGCAAAGATTCTAGATTGCTTTAGGAGGGAGATTGCTTAAGGAATGGGTTTCTTTAAATATCAGTCCTGGTTGGTTGAGTGGTATGAATGGACAATAAATTGATTTCAAGGAAGAGGATAGGTCTAGGTGTCCTCTAGTTCAAACAACAAAATAAAAGGACAAAATTTTAAAGATAGGCATGAGCTGTATTGTCCAAGGATGTGGTTGACTGGTGTGGAACTGGGAAGGAGACATACAATTAGTCCATTTTGAAGCACACACATCCCCACATGATGCACATAAAAATATGAAACAAAGAATAAAATATCTCATTTTCTCATATGCAAAGACAATGGAAGGGGAGAACAAATTCTGATTACTCTCTTGTGCATAGGGACATGAAGCAGAGGAAAGGAAGCAATGAGAACATTGTAAGAAACATTCCTCCAAGGGTGGAGGTGAAAATGCAGAGAGTCGTGATCAGATTTGGTAGAAATCAAGCTTCGAAGAGATAGAAAATAGTTGAAGAACCCTCATAGAGATTTGCTGGGTAAAATAATTATAGAGAGTAGTGGCTTGCCTATAAGGTTGAAGGACCCACAGGAAGATTGTGGATTGATAAACCTACTGGATTGGGAAGAGCCACTTAGGTGCTTGTGAGGATTGTTGAAACACAAAGAGTTTTATTGGGGCAAAAGCTATAATTCTTGACTTACTAATAAACCACCTAGAGAGGTGACCTCTTTGTCCATCAATGTCTTATCTATCGATGAACCTTCCATTGCTCTTCTCTTGAAAGTGAGTTGATACTCTTTGTACCATGGTATCCTAGAATGGATGTTATTTATGTATGAAAAGATTGAGTGAAAGCTTGTGTACCTAGTGGATGAAGGTAGAGTGGACTTGTGGCATCATGTTTCATATGTAATATTGGTGAAGCTTCCCCTTAAAAGCACTCCACCTCAAGCACTGGAATCTGGCTCGAGGGTGACAACTACAAGTAAGTATGGATGTAGATTTTCTATTGTTGGGTGGGGAGTTACAGTCCCACTCTTAGTTGCCAAATCTCTTATAAGATAAGTATATACCCATGTTCTGCATTTGGGCCTATTATTTCTCTATTTATTGTGTTGAAACAATATTATGTTAATGATGAGGGTGTTGTTTCCTGTATGAGAAATAATGCCACTATTGTATGTATAGACTTTATGGAATCCTTCATTTACCTATGGAATTTCTATGTATAAATTCTCTCGAATATCTTCCTTCAGGAATGCTTATTAGTGGAATGTTCCTAAGTCTATAGGTTGATCTATGTGACATGTGTGTGAAGAGGTGGAGAACCTTTGCTAATTAATTAATTGTCTGTAAGAAAAATAATGAGACCGTTGGGTCCTAGTTTCTAATTCATAATCTCATGTTGATGGAATTCATGTGTCTGTGTGTGTGTGTATTTTCAGGATGGGATAGAGATGGCCATATGTGTATGTGTGTGTGTATAGTAGTGCTAAAGGGAGAGTCCCTTGAAAACCATCGGTTTTAAGTTATTGTTCATAATGATCAAGTAGGGTTGAGCCTTGATGCCTCAAGTCTTGGGCACTAAGTCTCAATAGACCCATTCATGTAGGACCAACATGACTAAGTTGGTAGGTTTGAATTGGTTCTCAAACCATTCCTAGTATGTGTTACAGGCTGAAGTTTGGGACTCAAAGCAGTTAGAAGGACCAAGCCCCCATAATCCACGTGATCGGGCGCATCTACCAAACACTTAGGAAAGAGAAATTTGGGCCATCTACAAAGTGTGTGCATGGCCATTAGATGACCCTAGAGGTTCTTCCTCATAGGTTCCTCCCTGGGTGTTTCAAATGGAGAATAGTATAAATTTACCAGGGAGAGTGTTTATGGGGTGATATGGCCTTCGAGAGGGGGGGTGGGGGGGTGTTTCACCCGTAATACCTTCCTCGCAGTGTCTATGTGTCAGATATTGGTTCACACCCCTATCCAGTGAGGTATTTCATGATTGAAATGAACGAGTTGGGAAATATGGTAATACTACCATGTGGTAGAGAGGGATTGGTTGGGATTTTTGCATGGGGACCACACAGGTGCCACATGATAGGTTAGTGAGGTGGCACTAATTAAATGGATAATATTTGGATGGTCGTATCTTTGGATCCAAGAGTCAGATTGAAGTAAATTTATATCATCAAAATGGTCCGGATGAGACAAATGTGATAGTATCATCCATTTTGAGTTTATTGAGAGTAAAAGAAAGAAAAAAATTTGGACCCCATTTCCATAACTAGACTATGGAGATTGGGTCATTGTAGTAACTGCCTCTCTCTACCCTTATTCATGGCTAGGTATAGTAGGGGGTATGTTACAACAACCTACTTCACTCTTCTAGTAGTATATATACAATATATGCATTGACTTAATTTCATTAACCTACGTTTGGTTATGACATACAAAATTGAAGACAATGCAAACTATCCACATCTTTAAGTTATAACATTGATAAAAAAATTCCCATTAAGCATTACGCATTTATATCTTAATGCTTCTATGGCCTCTGCACAACATCTAGAGTACCTTCTATATTAACCTCAAGTTTTAGAGTATTCTCCTTTAATATGTTGTTGTTATCAAAAAGAGGGTAACATTCCCTAAAAATCATTCTTAGAATAACTTGGTTGACAATATTTTCTTAGTTAACATTTTGACCATGTAAACTCTGTATGGCCATGTTTGACTGCAATTTACTATGGTTTCCCATGAAACACTATAGATGACCATGTTTGTCAACATTTTTAAATGATTACCATGGTTAACTAAGGTTTCCCGTGATTCCCTATGGTTTTCTATGGTTGATTATGATTAAGTATGGTTAACTAGGGAAGAACATTATTTATTATATAACACCATGTTGACTTGGGGTGACTATGATTGAACATTGTTGACTATGTGTGACCATTGGTGACTATAGCTGACCATGGATGAAAATGGTTGACTATGTTTGAATGAGTGAACATCATTGAATATAGTTTTATATGGTTGGATTTCATCACATTATGACATTGGTGAATAGTTATGTTTGATTATGACATCAAAATATATTCATCACATGAAAATGTTAGTTTTTTTTTCGACACATGGTAAAATCAAGATATATCCATCACATTGGGATGTTGGCTTATGGTCATAAGATGGTAACATCACATATTCTTCGTCACATGATCATGTCGGGTTATGGTTCTCACATTATAAAGTTGGATTTTGTTTGTCACATTGTGACATCAAGCTATGTTCATCACATCATGACACCAAGTTATATTCGTTACATTGCAATGGTAAGTTATGGACATGTCAATTTGATGTTGATTTTCATTCATCACATTGTGATATTGATTTTTGTTCATTGCAATATGACATCATTTTTTTTCATAACATTGCAACATATTCTTTTTATTTGTTAGATTGCAACATCGATCTTTGTTCTTCACATTGTGATTTCAATTTTTGTTTGTCACATAATGATGTTGATTTTTTCTCGTTGTAATGTGACGATGATTTTTGTTTGTCACATCACAATGTCAATTTTTGTTTGTCAAAATGCGATGCTAACTTTTGTTCGTTGCATTATGATATCAATTTTTGTTCATCACAATGTGATGCCAAATTTTAATCTTCATGTTATGACATCTTTTTTTGTTCATTAGATTGTAATGTCCATATTTATTTGATTTAGTCATTCCTCATTACATGAGGTCTACCTTCTTCCTCATGTCTTTACCCTAACCAATTATTTACTTGTTTTTGTAGTTGATTTAGGCTTTGTAATTGCTGAATGTTTATTTGATGATTTTACTCCTATAATTTTGTTATGCTTTCATTGTTGTAAAATGACATCATGAATGTTCTAGTGGAGGGATATGTTCATAAAATATTTGGTGTTGGAGAAGGGTCACCTTAGATTGTGACATATTTTGACATTTATCCTGGTAGAAGTTTGTCGAATCATTGTGTTTACCAATGGTTATTTCACAATGTCATGTTCCTAAATAGTTTTGTTAGTTTGTTTACTAAAAAAAAATCATATAAATATGTTTATCATGATTGACTTATGTTTACACACCTTGCAACATTTATTAATTTGTAACAATCCTTAAGGTTATCTTTGAGGGAGATGTCCCTAAATGGTCATGATACATTGTGATATTCATCTTGGTTTGAGTATAAAGAAATTTTATGTTCCTCATTAGTTATGGTAGTTTGGAAAGACAAAGGGAAATTAAAGAGTGAAAGTCCAAGTTGTTCCTTTTCAAATTCATAATTTAACTAGTTAGCTTTTAATATTATGTTGTAAAGAGATAATTTAATCAAAGTAATAAGAGATCAACGGTAGAAATTATGGTGTAGAATTGCAACTGCTCATGAAATTTTAATCTAAATCACTAGACACAATCCTGCTCTATTGCTCTGCGGAATTCAATTCACAATTTAGAACATCAATCACAAACATGTAATGAAAATTAACACAC
Source organism: Pinus tabuliformis (assembly GCA_031772625.1). Lineage (NCBI taxonomy): Eukaryota > Viridiplantae > Streptophyta > Pinopsida > Pinales > Pinaceae > Pinus > Pinus tabuliformis. The sequence goes on from CM062816.1 coordinate 1,265,965,841, forward strand.
ATGCACATAATATTTTTTCCAATGGAAAGAAATATTCTAAAAACCCATTTACTTGTTTGCATTAATATGATGAATGGAGATGTATTACAATTTATTGCTCAATCTGAGGTCAACCTGCAAGTGAATAACCTATCTCTCAACTCACTAAGAAGCTTTGATATAGAATTAGCCAATTTTTGCCTCTGCTTGAGCCCCTATTTCCTTGTGAAACTCCTGAGGAAATTAGGCCCCCATTATTTAGGAATTTCCTCCAAGATGATTGTGAAATTCCCAAGGTTGATCATCTGACTTCATGCAACACTTGTACACTCAAGACTAGTCTACAACTGATGTTACACGACCTTGGAATCTCCACCAAAGCTGGGGAACTAGAATTATCTACATGCACTAGCCATTTTGGGCTGATTGATCAGCTAAATGGATGATCAATGAGTTAGACTAAAGCCCCACTGCACAACTGACCTTCCACTAGTTCCTCAAATATTTATTACTAGTTTAACTAAAAAAAACTAGAAATAAGTGACCTTGATTGCTACAAATTAGTAATCACACATGCTTAAATGAAATCTAACTCCGCTAAATTGAACTTACTGAGCTAACCGGGTGACAAGATCCATGTCATAGAAGTTAACTGTGTCTAAGTCGTTTGTTGATGTCGAAATTCGAATTTTCTCAATTTGACCGAGGAAAAATCAAATTAAGACTTTCTTGTTACATTTTTCAACACTCCCTCTTAATAAGAAAGGGATTATCAACCACCCCTAGCCTGCACCAGTGGAACTCAAACTTCCCTCTTGACAAGGCCTTTTTCAAAATGTCAACATCTTGTTCCTTTGTTTGGATGTATTATAACATCATTATCCACCTTTACACATAGTCCCATAAATGGTGATACTAGATATCTATATGCTTGGATTGATCGTGGAATATAGGATTCTCAAAGAGCTTGATGCAATTTTGATTATCACAATAGATCATAGTTGGATCCATCATCTTACCAAACAGTCCCACAAGTATCTTTCTCATCTAGATCACCTCACATTCTACTTGACTTGTAGCCATGTATTCTTCCTTTGTCGAGCTAAGCACCACGAATCTATGATTCCTCTTGTATTAGGAAATAACTGTGTACCCAAAACTAAAAATTCCACCTGATGTACTCTTTCAGTCAAATGGAATTCGCACTTAATCTGCATTTGTGAAGCCACACAACTTCACTCCCTCTGTCCTTTTGTACCATAGTCCAAACTAGGTAGTTCCTTTGAGGTACTGTAAAACATGCTTAGCTGGCTTCCAAAATAATTTGGTTGCCCATATCTAGTCTTGTGTTCACAAGATACATCAATGAACCCACTAGCTACTGATAAATGGTAGCATCCACTTCCTCACTTTAAGTGGCATCCTCCTTCCTCCATTTTGTCGCTAGAGGTGTCTCCATGGGTTTACAAATCTCGATGCAAAGTATTTGTAGTATTTCATTTGCATACTTGCCTCGAGACAAAAATATTTCCCCATTGCCTTTCCATATTTCCAACCCGAGGAAGTAGTGTATGAGACCCATGTCCTTCATTTCAAATTCCCTTGCAAGGTCCGTCTTGCAAGCTCTGATCAACTATTCATCACCAGTTAAAATTAAATCATCAACATATAAGACAATAATAAGAAATTTACCTTCTACCAAGATGTGATAGAGGTTTTCATTCGCTTCACTTTTGGTGAAGTCCAAACCAGTGAGATAGTTATTTATCCTAGCATAACAAGCATGGGGTGCTTGTTTGAGACCGTACAATGCTTGATTTAGTATACACACATGAGACTCTTGATAAAATATCTCAAAAAATTTTGGTTGCTTGATGTACACCTTGTCATCAATAACCCCATTGAGAAACATTGTTTTTACATCATTTTGGTGGATCTTCCACCCTAGCTACGTAGCTAGAGAAAGAATTTCTCTAGTGGATGAATACCTTTCTACAGGAGAAAAGGTATCCCCATAGTCAATTCCCTCAACTTGAGAAAATCCTTTAGCCATAAATCTAGCCTTATACTTCTCTATGCTTACGTCTTCCGCATGCTTAACCTTAAAGATACATCTCAACTAATTTATCTATCGGCCTTGGGACCACTTCCCAAACACTATTCTTTACAATAGATTCGTATTCCTGCACCATTGCATCAATCCATACACATTTTTTTACTGCTTCCTCAAAAGAGGATGGATCAGTCTCTACAAGCTCAGTCATTATATCCATGTAGGTAGTGTACCTCTCAGGTGACATCCTCTGCCTACATAAATTTGAAGGAGCTCCCACCTTCTCCCTCGCATCCTACACAAGTCTATCAACTTCCCTGGTTCTTTTCCTAACTTCTCTGGATGGTTCTTCTTGAGTGGATGTCTCCACTCTCTTCTTCTCAATTTATGGCTACTCCACAACTTCCTGAGGCTCCTCCTTTGGAGCTAAAAACTCCTCTTCTAGTGGGATCTAAAGCTCCCTCTCAAGAAAGCACCACATCGCTTTCTCCTCATCAACTTTACATCCCTTCCCACAACTAATATTCTAAGGGAAGGTAAGTACAAATAGTAATTGTGAGGAGTTTCTGTGTAGCCCAAAAATACCCCCAACTTTGTTGTTGGCTCAAGATTCTTCCTTGATTATTTGGAGACATGGCAGTAGATAGAGGCTCCAAATATCCTGAAGTGAGACACATATGAATTTCTCCCCAAGAAGGCCTCCTCTAGTGTAATCATACCAATAATATGATGAGGACTATGGTTCTACAAATAGACTAATTTGTTTCATGCCTCAACCCACGAATGCAAAAGTAGGCCTTGGTCATGTAACATAAATCTCACTGCTCCCACAATGCTCTAGTTCTTCCTCTCAGCTACCCCATTCTGTTGTGGGTTGTGGGGTGTTGTCATCTCTCTTCAAATTCCTTCTTTCACATAGAAAATCTTGAATTCATTTGAACCATACTCTCCTCCATTATCGCTCCTTAGAGCCTTCACCTTCTTGTTGTTTTCTTTCTCAACTAGTGCCTTGAATTCTATGAACTTGTAGAATGTCTAATCTTTCTTCCGCATAAAGAATATTTGGCAATTCCTTGAGAAGTCATCAATAAAAATGACAAAATATTTGTGTATCGCAGTGGAGGTTGTCGAGAAAGGTCCATAAACATCAAAGTGGATCCTTTCCAAGACTGCATGTGCTTTATTGTCCTGATCATGGAAAGTGGATTTTCCATACTTCCCCAAGGTACATCATTTTCATACATCTTACTACTCAAGTGCTCCTTTAGGGAGACCAATGGTTATTTGTTGCATAATATTCAAGGTTCCATGATGAAAATGGCCAAGTATTCTATGCCAAAGTTCACCAACATCACGACTCTACATTTTCTCTGCATTACTGCTTAATGTAGCATAATCTTCCACATCTATCTTATATATGTTATTCACACGAACCCCAGTCTGCTTCACCTGTACGTGTCTATGTGTCTTAGGAATGATTTCCCTTTGCTGAATATCACATCATAACCATGTTCTTCCAAAGATGGAACAAAGATGATATTTTTCTTTAGGCCTGGAATGAACATGACATCCTTGAGTTTGAGAGGGGATCTTGACTCCCTCTGAAATGTGACTATACCAATCCTGGTCACGTTGTACCTTTCGTTGCCCCCTGCTCAATTTTCATCCAGAGATTTTTCTCTTCCATGTCACTGAAAAAAATCTCTAAACCATGTCATGTTGAAATATGCAAGTGAGTCCAAGTACGAACGCTCCCCATCACTGTGCTATCCATGCATGTGATAAGGGTGAAGTCAAGCTCAAACTCTGAATCCAAAGCTTCGCCTGCTACTCCTCCTGAGGTATTCTTGCTCAAATTTTTGTGTGGACACTTCGTGGCATAGTGCCTGAATTCATGACAATCGAAGCATTTAAGTCTGGACAAGTCTTTCTTCTTGCCCCCTTGGCTGGATTCTAGTTTGGTTTGAGATTTATTCCCTTTTTCCCTTCTTCCCCTTTCCAACCAATGCAAATTTTTCTTCATCCTTTCCCTTGAATGAAGTCCCATCTTTGGTATTTGGCCTCATCTCCACTTGTACAAATCAGACCATAAGCATTATCAATTTGGTAATTTCTCCTTCCCGTTCACCAAGTCTGTTATGAAACCAGCTCAAGAAAAGATAGAAAAGATAGATCAACGCCTTAGAATTCAGCCTCTTCAAGGGGGAAACCTCCTTTACATTACATAAATGAAAAATTCTTCGATGATACAAATGAAAAGACCTCCTTTCTATATATAGGAGTCCAAGGGGTCACAATATAACCCAGCCGACCTAACAATAATAATATAAAGCCACAAAAATAACAATAGAGGGATTTTATGGGGCACAAAAATAACAATATGGGAATAATAGGGGCACAACAATATTAATAAGGGATGCACCTACAATATTAATGGGGTAATCACTAGTATTATAGGGACCCAACATGCCCCTCTCCTCCAAAAAAGTGTTGTCCTCAACGCTTGAGTAGTTCTGTATAAAATTCTCATCCTCCCATGTGGAATCTTCAGCGGATAAGTTCTTCCATTTGATAAGATACTCCGAAATTGATCGATTTCGTAGCTGTCGAGTTCTTGTTTCTGTGACTGCTTCCAGTTCCAATATAATCTTTCCTTCCTCGTGAAGTTTTGGTAATATTGTTTGAACTGGGAGCTTGTCACCTATAACCTTCTTTAGACATGAAACATGGAAAACTGGGTGCAATCGAGAAGCTGCAGGAAGATCCAATTTTTATGCCATAGTACCAATCTTTTGCAACACCTTGCACAGACCATAATACTTTGGTGATAATTTATTATCCTTCTTAGCTTGCTTGAGGGACATTTTCTTATATGGTTGTAGCCGTACGAATACCCAATCACCTACATCAAAACTTCTTTCGCTGCGATGTTGATCTGCCTGTTGTTACATTCTATTCTGTGCCAACACAAGGTTATCCTTTAAGAGTTGGAGGACTTGTTTTTGATGTTCGATGTGATGTTCCACTGCTTGAACCTTAGAATTTTCTCTTAAATATGATGTGATGGATGGTGGCTGATATCCATAAAGTGCCATAAATGGGGTCATTTTTGTTGTTATATGGAAGGAAGTGTTATACCACCATTCAGCCAGAGGCAACCATTTGACCCATTGTGTCCATTTATCAGATACAAAAAAACGAAGATATCCTTCCAAACATTTGTTTACTATCTCAGTTTGCCCATCAGATTGAGGATGATAAGATGAGCTATGAGCTAACTGAGTACCAAGACAAGAAAATAATTTTGTCCAAATATTTCTAGTGAAAATGGGATCTCTGTCACTTACAATAATCTTTGGGTTTCCATGTAGCTTTTGAATTGTTTCCATAAATGCAGTAGATACTGTATTGGCTTTAAATGGATGTGATAATGCACAAAAGTGTGCATACTTGGTAAGTCTGTCAACTACCACCATGATGACACTCTTTCCCTTAGACTTGGGTAAACCTATGATAAAATCCATTGAAACCTTGTTATGAGACCAGCTCAAGAAAATATAGAAAAGATAGATCAACGCCTTAGAATTTAGCCTCTTCGAGGGGGAAACCTCCTTTACATTACATAAATGAACAATTCTTGGATGATTCAAATGACAAAACCTCTTTTCTATATATAGGAGTCTAAGGAGTCACAATATAATCCAGCCGACCTAACAATAATAATATAAAGCCACAAAAATAACAATAGAGGGATTCTATGGGGCACAGTAATAACAATATGGGGGCAATAGGGGCACAAAAATATTAATAAGGGGTATAAATACAATAGTAACGGGGTAATCACTATTATTATAGGGACCCAACATGACTCTCTCCTTCAGAAAAGTGTTGTCCTCAACGCTTGAGTAGTTCTGGATACTTCTGCATAAAATTCTCATCCTCCCATGTGGAATCTTTAGTGGATAAGTTCTTCCACTTGATAAGATACTCTGAAATTGATTGATTTCATAGCTGTCGAGTTCTTGCTTTTGTGACTGCTTCCGGTTCCAATATAATTTTTCCTTCCTCATCAAGTTCTGGCAATATTGTTTGAACTGGGAGCTTGTCACCTATAACCTTCTTTAAACATGAAACATGGAAAACTGGGTGCAATCGAGAAGCTGCAGGAAGCTCCAATTTTTATGCCATAGTACCAATCTTTTGCAACACCTTGTACAGACCATAATACTTTGGTGATAATTTATTATCCTTCTTAGCTTGCTTGAGGGACATTTTCTTATATGGTTGTAGCCGTAGGAATACCCAATCACCTACATCAAAACTTCTTTCACTGCGATGTTGATCTGCCTGTTGTTTCATTCTATTCTGTGCCAACACGAGGTTATCCTTTAAGAGTTGGAGGACTTGTTGTTGATGTTCAATGTGATGTTCCACTGCCTGAACCTTAGAATTTTCTCTTAAATATGATGTGATGGATGGTGGTTGATACCCATAAAGTGCCATAAATGGGGTCATTTTTGTTGTTGTATGGAAGGAAGTGTTATACCACCATTCAACCAAAGGCAACCATTTGACCCATTGTGTCTGTTTATCAGATACAAAGCAACGAAGATATCCTTCCAAACATTTGTTTACTATCTCAGTTTTCCCATCAGATTGAGGATGATAAGATGAGCTATGAGCTAACTGAGTACCAAGACAAGAAAATAATTCTGTCCAAAAATTTCCAGTGAAAATGGGATCTCTGTCACTTACAATAATCTTTGGGTTTCCATGTAGCTTTTGAAATGTTTCCATAAATGCAGTAGAAACTGTAATGGCTTTAAATGGATGTGATAATGCACAAAAGTGTGCATACTTGGTAAGTCTGTCAACTACCACCATGATGACACTCTTTCCCTCAGACTTGGGTAAACCTGTGATAAAATCCATTGAAACCTCCTCCCAACGTTGGCTTGGAATGGATAAAGGTTGTAATAGACCCGATGTCTTAATTGTTTCAACTTTATTTTGTTGGAAAACCAAACATTCCACCACAAAATTTTGAATATCTGATTTAAGGCCATCCCAAAAAAATTCCTTCTTAACCCTGTGGTAATTTTTTAAAAATCCTGAGTGCCCTCCTAAGGGAGAAGTGTGCAATTCCATAAGAATCTTTTGTTTTAGCTGGGAATTCTTACAGAGGTATAAGCGATCTTTGTACCATAACAAATCATTTTGCCAGCTAAATGTATCAGATGTACTGGAATCTTGTTGTAACTTTCACATAAGTGCCCACACTTCTTCGTCATTCTTCCATTCCTCCCTTGCTTCATTTATCCAATCTGGTTGGATAATAGAAATGGCACACAACAATGCTTCCACATCCTCATCCTTTCTTGAGAGTGCATCTGCCACCACATTTTGCTTCCCTTTTTTGTAGATGATTTCAAAGTCATAACCCAACATCTTTGTGACCCACTTTTGTTGCTCTTCAGAGGATAATCTTTGTTCTAAAAAGTATTTAAGGCTATCATGATCCGTTTTTACCTTGAAGTGTCTTCCCATTAGGTAGGGTCGCCATTTCTTAAGTGCATGGAGTATTGCCAACATTTCCTTCTCATAAATAGCTTTGCTTAAAAACTTTCCCTTGATTGGACGACTTTCAAAAGCAATGGGTCTTTCATCTTGCATTAGAACAACACCAATTCCATTTCCTGAAGCATCACATTCCACAATAAAGGTTTTTGTGAAGTCCGGTGTAGCTAAGACCGGTGCTTGGCACATTGCCTCTTTAAGATGTTCAAAGGCCTTTGTTGCTTTCGGAGTCCATGAAAATGCATCTTTCTTCAATAATGTTGTTAGAGGTGCTGCTATTCTCCCATAATTCTTAACAAACTTGCGATAATACCCTGTCAACCCGAGAAATCCTCGCAGATGCTTTATGGATGTGGGGATTTTCCATTCCTTAATGGCTTTAATTTTGCTAGGGTCTACCTTAACTCCTTCATGAGATACAATATGACCCAGATATTCCACCTCCTGGACTCCAAAGAAACATTTGGATCTTTTTGCATATAATTGTTTCTCCTCCAATAGTTGTAGCACCCTGTCAACATGTTCAACATGATCCTTCCAAGACTTGCTGTAGATTAGTATATCATCAAAAAATACTAACACAAATTTTCTAAGGAATGGTTTGAAAATTGAATTCATCAAACCTTGAAATGTTGAAGGTGCATTGGTAAGGCCAAAAGGCATGACCAAAAATTCATAATGACCCTCATGAGTTCTAAATGCTATTTTCAGAATGTCTTCACTCTTCATTTTGATTTGATGATATCCTGAAAGAAGATCCAACTTGGTGAAGTAAATTGATCCATGCAATTCATCCAGTAATTCATCAATGACAGGAATGGGGAACTTATCTTTAATAGTGAGCTTGTTGAGCTCCCTATAATCCGGACACATGCGCCATGATCCATCCTTCTTGTGCACCAATACTACTGGAGTAGAGAAAGAACTTTGACTCGGTTGAATTATACCAGCCTCTAGCATTTCTGCAACCATACGTTCAATTTCACTCTTTTGGACATAGGGATATCTGTACGGCCTGATGTTTGGAGGAACACTTCCTGGAATCAGATGAATAGCATGATCATGATCACGCATAGGTGGGAGACCTTTGGGAGTCTCAAATACCTTGGAATGATTGTCCAGGACTTTTTGGAGATCTGGAGAAATAGATGATTCCGATGTGGAAACATCTAGCGAACATAATTGTGCAATTACACCTCTTTGCTCCTTTTTTAGAAGCTTTGTCATACAATTAGAGCTGATTATCTTTCCTGGTTTCCCTGCAATACCCCTTAATTCAACTTCCTTTCCTTCCGTAGAAAATTTGATGAAAAGTTCTTGAAAATTAAAAGCTATTGTACCCAAGGATTGTAGCCATTGGACTCCTAGTACAACATCAACACCTCCCATTGGAATGGAAAGCATTGGGCTAGTCAATACATATTCTCCCATGGATAGCTTGATATTATGGCACTTTCTAGAGCAATTTATTGTTCCTCCATTTGCAATCATCACTTGACACTCTGGTGCTGGATATAGGAAGCAATTCAATTCTTTTGCTACCTTACAATGAATAAAATTGTGGGTGCTTCCTGAATCAATCAACACTATTACCTTTTTCTTCTTGATTTGTCCTTCTATCTTGATGGTTTGAGGAGTGGTAATTCCTGCCAATGCATTACAATATATGGTCAGATTTATTTGTTCTTCATCTAGGCTTTGTTCCTGAAGTATATCCTCTTCTTTTGACCTTTCTTGCTCCTTTTCTTCTTCCTCTTCACAATCTATGTAGAATAATTTCTTCTCAGCACACTTATGACCTTTAGTGTATTTGCTATCACAACTGTAACAAATCCCTTTTGCTCTTTTTTCTTCCAATTGTTGTGGTGTCAACCTTATAGGTTGTGGAAGACTAGGGGCAACAACACTTCCGTCTTTATAGTTGTGAGTGGTATGCTTCCTAGTTTCCATAATTTTGCTTTCCATTTTTCTTGCTAACCTGAATGCCTTCTCTAATGAATCAGGTTCCCAAAGGCGAACATCATGTTGGATATTATCCTTTAAAGACCATATGAATACATCAATCCTATGCTCCTCTGGAGTATCTTTTACCCTTATGTTCAATTTTTGGAACTCCTCAATGTGCTCCATTATTGAACCATTTTGTTTGAGACTTACCAATTGGCTAAAAAAAGTGTTGCTTTTTGTATTCTCATAATGTGCTATCAATTCTTCCGTAAAAATTGCCCAAGTGATAAATTGTTTACGAGAGCAAAGCCATTGATACCATACAAACTGATTTGGTTCCAAATATAAAGTTGCCATACGTACCTTTTGTGTGTTTTGCACATTATTGAGATCGAAGAATTGCTCCATTTGTAATATCCATGTTGCGGGATCCTTGCCATCAAACTTCCTCATATCAATTTTTGGAATATGGTGGGTCTTCGATCCAACAATAGAGTCTATGGAATCATGATTAACATTTCTTGTGTTCTCATCATGAGTTTCCTTTACTACCGTTTCACCATTAGTGACCCTTTCTTGTAGCAACTTCTTCAATTCTTCCATGTTTGTCTTCAAATCCATCTTCAAATCGTCCATCTTAGCTTCTACACCTTTCTTTAAACCATCCATCTTAGCTTCTACATCTTTCTTTAAACCATCCATCTTATATTCTGTTCCTTTTTGTGCAAGTGACACTTGTTGCACTTGGTCTCGTAATTTTGCTATATCATGTTGCATTTCTTCCTCTTCTTCATAAGTCATGCTAGAGCTTTCAGGTTGCTTACTAGGTGTTTGCATTTTCTTTCCTTGGGGCATCAATTACCGATAATAATGCTTTACTATGCCCTTTGAATTCCTTCAAACCAAGCTTACGCAAAAATTTAAAAAAAAAACTACACACCTTTTTTCACTTTGTAGAAGCCTAATATTGAATCTGATGTATCTCTGTAATTTTGAATCATCGAGTTCTGAAATTGTGACCTGTAGTAGCCTTCTGTGTCCTCTTTCCAATTCCATTTTTCTGATCCAAATTGGATTCTCCAAGAAAGAGTTATGCACAATCTCCCGTAGTGACCTGATTATAGACTAGTTCAGTAGAGCGAACTTGTATGAAGTGCCACGTGTCACTGTTTTGACCTTTGACTCTAAAAAATATATAAAAAAAACTGTAGTCCGTCCTCTTTTTGTACCTTCTTACGAAATTTCAATCTGATGCTCAGAAAGAAAGTTATGACGATTTTCCCCAGGTCACCTGTTTGGAATGTAATTCAGGAGTCTGCAAAAAGACCAACTTCCTCAGATCATATCTCCACAAATATAGCGCAAAAAGCTCTAAAATTCAGACCCGAGGTTCAACGCAATTTCTTCTCAAATGGGTTTTTTTTTAAACTTCTGAGACGTCGCAGAAAAAAGTTATAGCGAAAATGCCACGATGACCTGTTTGGAGCAGCGAAACCCTAGAATCCAAAGCTCTGATACCAAATGTTATGAGACCAGCTCAAGAAAAGATAGAAAAGATAGATCAACGCCTTGGAATTTAGCCTCTTCAAGGGGAAACCTCCTTTACATTACATAAATGAACAATTCTTGGATGATTCAAATGACAAAACCTCTTTTCTATATATAGGAGTCTAAGGAGTCACAATATAATCCAGCCGACCTAACAATAATAATATAAAGCCACAAAAATAACAATAGAGGGATTCTATGGGGCACAGTAATAACAATATGGGGGCAATAGGGGCACAACAATATTAATAAGGGGTATAACTACAATAGTAATGGGGTAATCACTAGTATTATAGGGACCCAACAAACCTCCTCCCGACGTTGGCTTGGAATGGATAAAGGTTGTAATAGACCCGAGGTCTTAATTGTTTCAACTTTATTTTGTTGGCAAACCAAAAATTCTGCCACAAACTTTTGAATATCCAATTTAAGTCCATCCCAAAAAAATTCCTTCTTAACCCTGTGGTAAGTTTTTAAAAATCCTGAGTGCCCTCCTAAGGGAGAAGTGTGCAATTCCATAAGAATATTTGGTTTTATTTGGGAATTCTTACAGAGGTATAAACGATCTTTGTACCATAAAGAATCATTTTGCCAAATAAATGTATCAAACGTACTGGAATCTTGTTGTAACTTTCGAATAAGTGCCCACACTTCTTCGTCATTCTTCCATTCCTCCCTTGCTTCGTTTATCCAATTTGGCCGGATAATAGAAATGGCGCACAACAATGCTTCCACGTCCTCATCCTTTCTTGAGAGTGCATCTACCACCACATTTTGCTTCCCTTTTTTGTAGATGATTTCAAAGTCATAACCCAACATCTTTGTGACCCACTTTTGTTTCTCTTCAGAGGATAATCTTTGTTCTAAAAATTATTTAAGGCTATCATGATCTGTTTTTACCTTGAAATGTCTTCCCATTAGGTAGGGTCGCCATTTTTTAAGTGCATGGAGTATTGCCAACATTTCCTTCTCATAAATAGCTTTGTGTAAAAACTTTCCCTTGATTGGACGACTTTCAAAAGCAATGGGTCTTTCATCTTGCATTAAAACAACACCAATTCAATTTCCTGAAGCATCACATTCCACAATAAAGGTTTTTGTGAAGTCTGGTGTAGCCAAGACCGGTGCTTGGCACATTGCCTCTTTAAGATGTTCGAAGGCCTTTGTTGCTTCTGGAGTCCATGAAAATGCATCTTTCTTCAATAATGTTGTTAGAGGTGCTGCTATTCTCCCATAATTCTTAACAAACTTGCGATAATACCCTGTCAACCCAAGAAATCCTCGCAAATGCTTTATGGATGTGGGGATTTTCCATTCCTTAATGGCTGTAATTTTGATAAGGTCTACCTTAACTCCTTCATGAGATACAATATGACCCAGATATTCCACCTCTTGTACTCCAAAGAAACATTTGGGTCTTTTTGCATATAATTGTTTCTCCTCCAATAGTTGTAGCACCCTGTCAACATGTTCAACATGATCCTTCCAAGACTTCCTGTAGATTAGTATATCATCAAAAAATACTAACACAAATTTTCTAAGGAATGGTTTGAAAATGGAATTCATCAAACCTTGAAATGTTGAAGGTGCATTGGTAAGGCCAAAAGGCATGACCAAAAATTCATAATGACCCTCATGAGTTCTAAATGTTGTTTTCAAAATGTCTTCAGTCTTCATTTTGATTTGATGATATCTTGAACGAAGATCCATCTTGGTTAATTAAATTGATGCATGCAATTCATCCAGTAATTCATCAATGATAGGAATTGGAAACTTATCTTTAATAGTGAGCTTGTTGAGCTCCCTATAATCCATACACATGCACCATGATCCATCCTTCTTGTGCACTAATACTACTGGAGCAGAGAAAGAACTTTGACTCGGTTGAATTATACCAGCCTCTAGCATTTCTGCAGCCATACGTTCAATTTCACTCTTTTGGGCATAGGGATATATGTACGGCCTAATGTTTGGAGGAACACTTCCTGGAATCAGATGAATAGCATGATCATGATCACGAATAGGAGGGAGACCTTTGGGAGTCTCAAATACCTTGGAATGATTGTTCAAGACTTTTTGGAGATCTGGAGAAATAGATGATTCCAATGTGGAAACATCTAGCGAACATAATTGTGCAATGACATGCCTTTGTTCCTTTCTTAGAAGCTTTGTCATACCGTTAGAGCTGATTATATTTCCTGGTTTCCCTACAATACCCCTTAATTCAACTTCCTTTCCTTCCATAAAAAATTTCATGAAAAGTTCTTGAAAATTAAAAGCTATTGTACCCAAGGATTGTAGCCATTGGACTTCTAGTACAACATCAACACCTCCCATTGGAATGGAAAGCATTGGGCTAGTCAATACATATTCTCCCATCGACAGCTTGATATTATGGCACTTTCTAGAGAAATTTATTGTTCCTCCATTTGCAACCATCACTTGGCACTCTGGTGCTGGATATAAGAAGCAATTCAATTCTTTTGCTACTTACAATCAATAAAATTGTGGGTACTTCCTGAATCAATCAACACTATTACCTTTTTCTTCTTGATTTGTCCTTCTATCTTGATGGTTTGAGGAGTGGTAATTCCAGCCAATGCATTAAAAGATATGGTTGGATGCATTTCTTCTTTATTTAGGCTTTCTTCCTTGAGTATATCTTCTTCTTTTGACCTTTCTTGCTCATTTTCTTCTTCCTCTTCGCAATCTATGTAGAATAATTTCTTCTCAGCACACTTATGACCTTTAGTGTATTTTCTATCACAACTGTAACAAAGCCCTTTTTCTCTTTTTTCTTCCAATTGTTGTGGTGTCAACCTTATAGGTTGTGGAAGACTAGGGACAACAACACTTCCAGCTTTATAGTTGTGAGTGGTATGCTTCCTGGTTTCCATAATTTTGCTTTCTATTTTTCTTGCTAACCTGAATGCCTTCTCTAATGAATCAGGTTCCCAAAGGCGAACATCTTGTTCGATATTATCCTTTAAAGACCCTATGAACACATCAATCCTATGCTCCTCTGGAATATTTTTACCCTTATGTTCAATTTTTGGAACTCCTCAATGTGCTCCATTATTGAACCCTTTTGTTTGAGACTTATCAATTGGCTAAAAAAAGTGTTGCTTTTTGTATCCTCATAATGTGCTGTCAATTCTTCCATAAACATTTCCCAAGTGATAATTTGTTTACGAGAGAAAAGCCATTGATACCATACAAACTGATTTGGTTCCAAATATAAAGTTGCAATACATACCTTTTGTGTGTTTTGCACATTATTGAGATCGAAAAATTGCTCCATCTATAATATCCATGTTGCGAGATCCTTACCATCAAACTTCCTCATATTGATTTTTGGAATATGGTGGGTCTTCGATCCCACATTGGAGTCTATGAAATCATGATTAACATTTCTTTTGTTCGCATCATGAGTTTCCTTTACAACCTTTTCACCATTAGTAAGTGTTTCTTGTAGAAAATTTGTCAAATCTGTCTTCAAATCTGTCTTCAAATCTACCATGTCTGTCTTCAAATCTGTCTTCAAATCATCCATCTTAGCTTCCATGCCCTTTATCTTAGATTCCATGACATTTATCTTATCTTCTGTTAGCTTTTGTGAGCATGACATTTGTTGCACTTGTTCTTGTAATTTTGATATATCATGTAACATTTCTTCCTCTTCTTCATGAGTCATGCTAGGTCTTTCAGGTTGCTTATTAGGTGTTTGCATTTTCTTTCCTTGTGGCATCTGTTACTGATAATAATTCTCTACTATGCCCTTTGAATTCCTTCAAAATAAATTTTCAAACCAATCTTAAGCAAAAATTTAAAAGAATCTACACACATTTTTTCACTTTGTAGGAGCTCGATATTGCCTTTGATGTATCTCTGTACGTTCAGATCATTCAGTTCTAAAATTGCAACTTGCAGTAGCCCTCTGTGTCCTCTTTCCAATGCCACCAACCTAATCCAAATTGGACTCTCCAAGGAAGAGTTATACAAAATCTCCCACAGTGACCTGATTATAGACTAGTTCAGTATAGCGAACTTATACAACGTGCCACGAGTTACTGTTTCGACCTTTGGATCTAAAAAATATATACAAGAAACTACAGTCTGTCCTCTTTCTGTACCTTTTCAATCAGATGCTCAGAGAGAAAGTTATGATGATCTTCCCTGGGTCACCTGTTTGGAATGAAATTTAGGAGTCTGCAAGAAGACCAACTTCCTTAGATCATATCTCCGCAAATATAGCACAAACAGCTCTAAAATCCGGACTCGAGATTCAAAGCAATTTCTTCTAAAATGGGTTTTTTTTAAGCTTCTGTAACATCGCAAAAAAAAAAGTTATAGCGAAAATGCCACGATGACCTGTTTGGAGCAGCGAAACCCTATAATCCAAAGCTCTGATACCAATTGTTATGAAACCAGCTCAAGAAAAGATAGAAAAGATAGATCAACGCCTTAGAATTCAGCCTCTTCGAGGGGGAAACCTCCTTTACATTACATAAATGAACAATTCTTTGATGATACAAATGAAAAGACCTCCTTTCTATATATAGGAGTCCAAGGGGTCACAATATAACCCAGTCGACCTAACAATAATAATATAAAGCTACAAAAATAACAATAGAGGGATTCTATGGGGCACAGAAATAACAATATGCAGATAATAGGGGCACAACAATATTAATAAGGGATGCAACTACAATATTAATGGGGTAATCACTAGTATTATAGGGACCCAACAAAGTCTTGGTAGCTATGCCAACTTTTGGGAAGGCCTAGAAGAGCTAGGCTTACCAAGTCATGTTTTGAAATATTAACACCAAACCCACCAAGTTGATCACAAAATTGTGTAAATATGCTCAAATACTGCAGGATGGTGTCATACTTTTTCATCTTTATATTTCAAAGTTTATCCTTGAGGACCAGTTCCTGTGGTCACTGTTGTTCTCGAAAACAAATGTTAGTGCTTTCCACATTGAAAAAGGATTTTATTTCCCATGGATATTTTAGACAATGTGGTTCGTACTCCCTCCAAGATTATTCTCCTTGCCTGGGACACATGTTTCTTCCAATGGGATAGGTTTTGTGCATTAGATGCTTGTGATTTAGCAATCCATTGTCATCCAAAACTGTCTCCATGCAATCCTTCCATGAAATGGAATTTGAACTGCCTTCCAAGCCATACTCTAATCTCATCCCACTTAAGTTCATCTTCCCAACTCAGAAGAGATCTTGCTACACTAAATAGAAAAATCGATCCTCCTGAGAAACAACTTAGAAATTCATGTTCTAATGTGAATCTTTCTATGATACCATGTAGAAATTATGGTGTAGAATTGCAACTTCTCATGAAACTTTAATCTAAATCACAAGACACAATCCTACTTTATTTCTCCGTGGAATTCAATTCACAATTTAGAACCTCAATCACAAACATGCAATGAGAAATAACACACATGCATACAATATTTTTTCCAGGGGAAATGAATATCCTAAAAAATCCTTTACTTGCTTGCATTAATATGATGAATGGAGATGTATTACAATTTATTGCTCAATCTGAGGTCAACCTACAAGTGAATAACCTATCTCTCTGCTCACTGAGAAGGTCCCACCTAGAGTTAGTCAATTTATGCTTCTTATTGAGCCCCTATTTCCTTGTACAATTCCTGAGGAAATGAGGCCCCTATTGTTTAGGAATTTCCTCCAAAATTCTCTTGCAATTCCCAAGGTTGTTCATTTGACTGCATACAACACATGTACACTCAAGACTAGTCTACAACTGATGTTACACGGCCTTGGAATCTCCACCATAGCTCAAGAACTCGAACTATATATCTACATGCACTAGATATTTGGGGCTGATTGATCAATTGACTGGATGATATTTGAGTTATACTGAAGTCCCATTGCACAATTGACCTTCCACTAGTTCCTCCAATAGTTAGAACTAATTTAACTAAAAACAATTGGAAATAACCGACCTTGATTGCTACAAATTAGCAATCACACATGCTTAATTGAACTCTAATTCCTCTAACTTGAATATATTGAGCTAACAGAGTGACAAAAGCCATGTATCATAAGTTAAATGCATCCAAGTTATCTGTTGATGTGAAAATCTGAATTTTCTCAATTTGACCAAGGAAAAACCAAATTGAGACTTTCTCCTTGCATTTTTCAACATTAACTTGAATGAAATGAAACACCACATTTTAAGAGTATTAAAAGTTCTATTTGGTATGTATATTTCTATATTCTATGAAATTGTAAAAACATTTTATAAAAGGAATTATAAAAATAATTCAATAAATTTTCTTCTTTTTTGTCCATAAGGGTACAAATAATAATATTTGAATGTCCAAAATGCTAATAGTTATATTTGAATATCCATGATAAATGTTAATAACAAATTTCAATATACATAATAATAATGTTTGAATGTCCATAATGTTAATAGTTATATAGATTAATATTTAAATGTTCATAATAATATTTAAACATATATAGTGATTATAATTATGAATATTCGTAATTCACATTTCCATAAAATTGTAATTTTTTTTTTTTGGTAAAAAATATAGTAAAAATATTTCATTTTTTTCTTTTTTTGTCAATAATATTACAAATAATAATATTTAAATATATAATGTTAATAATAATATTTAAATATCAAATAAAATTATTAATTAGATTTGAATATCCATTATAAATATTAATAATAATATTTAACTTTTTAAATACCCAAAAATATATTTGAATATTCATAATGTTAATAATTATGCACATTAGAATTTGAATGTACATAGTGTACATTTCCATATTTTATGAAATTGAAAAATATTTAAAACACACACACATATATATTATTTTTTCAATATTTTTCAATTTCATAAAATACGGAAATGTACACTATGCACATCAAATACCAAAAATATTATTTGAGTGCCTATGTTATTAATAATAATATATTAGTATCCATAATATTAATAATTATATATGAATATTTATAGTAAATGTTAATAATATTATTTGAATGTCAAAAATCTTAGAAATAAAAATATTTTAATGAAGAGTAAATAATATTATGTTCATAGGGGCTTTAATGACAAATCAATACCATACCACGTGCATTCATATTAGGGCATAAAAATACAAAAAAAGAAGTAATATATTGAGCATATGATAAGGGGTAAAGGGTTTTTATATGTTATATATCAATATGTGTATTATAAGGTATTGTTTATGCAATACATTGGCCACGCAAAGGAAAAAAAAAGGTGGGATGGAGAAATAGAGGTTGACGAGTATCGAGAGTGGGAGGGAGTTTGGAAATTACTTCCCTAGTCCGATTGCGAATTTGATTTCAAGCAAGTTAGTGGGATCTTTCACCAGAAGGCTCTTTGATTTCATGAGTTTAGAGGACAAGAGCCATGATAAATTGTTGGAAGAGGACCTCGATGACCTGAAGATGGATGATAATGGAAACTCATTGTTGAAAAAAGGAGGAAGAGGAGGAAATGGTGAAACTTTGGTGGTTGGGAGAAAGAAGTCGTTATTTACCAAAGATACTTCACTTTCGGATCTCACTGAAGAGGACATAAATACTTACATAACTATTAGGTAAGTTGTTACAAATTCTTGACAATGTCTTTACTATTAAAGTTTTGGGTGCCTTTGAAGTTTACATTTGCCTACTGGTCATTCCAGTTTTGAAACCTAGGCATATTTTAGTAGCTAATGGTTTATATTTTGTTATTAGAAAATATGTTCCATTGTTTGGAAATTTATATGGAAATGATATCATTTTTTAAAGCTTATGTGGTTGATCCTATGAAAAAAAATGTGTCATTATCGATGGAAAAAGGGATCCAAAATTAATGAGTGTTTGTGCTCTCTAGCAACAAAATTTATGGAATTCACCATACAAACAATTATGATGATTCCCTAAAGAGAAAATATTGACTCATTTCTCCATTTATAGAGTTCATCATTGAGCTTCAAAAGTTATCCTCCACATCCAGACAAAGCTTTGGGCTCAAGAATGTCTCACTAGGTTCTCCTCTTCCACGAGTACATTGGATTTGGATGGTACAATGGATGTTGCGAGGGGTTCATTACAAATCCCTTAGCTAGCCTCTTGGCCAAGGGAACTCTGCCGACCACACTACCAAGTTCTACATCAGGGAATTTACTCTGATTTTCAATATTGCGTAATCTTCAGTTACTCAAATCAAGACATAGTACTCTATCTTCATCATGTTTCTATACATTCCATCTTACACATTGTCTGATATATATGTATGTATATCTAGATATATACATATATACATATGTTTTATGTCTTCCTCCATTGTCAATGTCCTGGATATATTAAATTTTTAGGGGGCACAATAGGAACTGCCTTTATTTTGATATTTGTAGTGATGGTATTTTGGAGCTCCATTGACTTTTCTTTGGTTATATCTCAATTATATCTCCATCACAATGATCCATATTCATACAATCCAAATACTAAACACCATTAACACAATAGTTGAACCAGAGTAGGGCTCAAATAAAATTTGTGATTGATCCACAAAATAGGGCTCAAACACTACTTGTGATCAACTCATGGTATAGGATCAAAAACTACTTAATCTCGCCTTAATGTACCATCCTACAAATAAAATTATTATATTATAACAATTAATATGCTAGAGGAAATTCACAATAATTATCCCTTGACATTCATAAAGAGAGATGAAACTATAAACTATGTTTAATATATGTAACTGAAAAAGGAAAATAGGTTATGAAACTACATATAATAAAATAAAATGGAATTGATGTCAATTTATTAATGACTCCATTTTTAATGAAATATTCTTTCATATGATGCATGAATAAATTAAGAACATGGTTTCAAGATTCCATTAGGATATCTTCCCCTCAATCTTGGATGTTAAGAGTGATGTATCTCATCGATCCAAGGCTTCCCCCACGATTTGACAGTCAACTCCATCAAACCCAAATACTCATCAAATGATATTGGAAAGCAGTGAAATCATCCCCTCACAATGATTGATGACTTAAATAAAGATCCAACTTCTGTCTCTCCACTCGTCTTCTCATCAAAGCATGCCCTGATAATAACCTTGAATGATTGAAATTTTTTTATCAAGATTTTGTATCTACACTACTTGTATTTCTATTGACTAACAAGTTAGCTCCCTCTCTACTTTCCCTCCCTGAATAATATAGCTAGACCCCTCGATGGTTCTAGAGAACTCTTACAATGAGTTAGCTCCTTGTTTTCCCTTCTCATTCTCAGACATCAGACTCAAGAGTATAATATCCTAAGGAAACCTTTTGCCTTAGAGTTCTAATTTTGATTAGGGTTTTTCCAAATAAATTAGAAAGGACTAGGTAAAAATAATACACATTCATATAAGAGTGGATATAATTCTATGCATGCATGAATATAAAATTTCTATTAGCCATATGGTTGTTCAACAATATCAAACTGAACTAGGGTTGACTACCCAATGAGCCAATAATCCATTAATATAATCCAATATTTTTCATCAATATTCAATAGTCTAATTGTGTCCCACTCTTATTTATTTCTATATTACTAAACTACTTAACAACCCACTGATTAATTATCTATACTATTACCACTCACTTCTACTTAAAATAACCCGTTCATCTTATTGCTACAAAATACTCGATTGTGTTATGAAAATGATATGCTTTACTATTGTGAAACCCTAACTATAGAATCATAGTATGTACCATTACTCAATTGTTGTTTTCTTCAAAGGGATAATAGGAAACTTTGACAACTTTTGTAAGAAGCCTTTACAACAATCACTGTCCAGGAATATTCACATTGTTGTCACACAAACATTCAAGATGATGAGCCCCAAAAATGGGTAACTTGCTGGGCTCATTTTGCCTATTATTCTCGATTAATCCACCATTCGTCATAGTTTATGCATGCTTTTGAGTATATTTATGTTAATTGAATCAATGAGAATAGTCACTTGACCATGAACTCTAATACGTGCTTATTGCATATTTTTGGACATATTTTGGACCAAGGTCAAGCATTTATGAGCCAATTGACAGCCAAACACGAGGGAACAAGGCTGAGGATTTGTAGGAAGGGTGTCTCCTGCACTAAATGGCCCCTTCCTCGAGTTCTCCACCATCAGCTCAAAGTTCAGCAGCCCACCGAAGATGATCCCCAAGGGCATCCGAGCAGATTTTGTGAAGTGGCTGATTACTTGCAGTTTTGAGAAGCTAAGCCCCTTGAGTTAAGGAGGGTTGTTGGAGGTCCTCATGGTGATAAGTAGGAAGGCTTCTAGCCTTCATAGTTTAGCTCTTGAACAGTTGTATTTTCGCACTTTAGTGCTGCTCTGCCTTTCAGCTCATTTTCGAGCTTTTGCTGTAAACCTTTTGTTGACATGGTTATTTTTTGAGTAATGGAGATCAGTTTCACTTTGCATCAGCTCTGAGCTTCTTTTAGGAGGTTGTAGCTCTTGGGGTTGGGCCCAACCCAAGTGCCAGTCCCTCCTTTTGTGTACTTGTATATGTTTTTGCTGCATTCCTAGAATACTTTCTGCTACTTAGATTAACATATTGCTTTGTTATTTAGGTTGCTTTTGATGATTGAAATAGATTTTCATGCTTCAGGTTGTTTTGATAGTTTGGTAAAGGAAAATACCTGCAAAAAGGCCACCAAAAAATCCTTGATCTCATCTCTCCCTCCTTCGGACCATGATCTGAGACCAAGGCATACTTACTGCCACAAAAACACTATTTTGCCTTTCCATGCAATCACAAGTGTTAGATTTTTAGTTAGGGAAGTTGATACCAATTGTGATGACATGTTTAGATCTGTTCTTGCTCGGTTTTCATAGTTACCTTACATGATTTTCTGCCAATAAACTTCTGTCCACCATGATTTCTGGTTTTTAGGTCAGAATACGTCAAAGTAGATCGATCTCTGATGTTTTTAGTATTTCTTTGATTAGTTTGGAGAAATAGTGTGCAGATCACTTGTAATCCATCCCTACCTATCCTTCCTTCCTCACACTACCTGCTCCAACCCCAGATTCTGGATTCCTTCCCTTCATTCACCACACTCTGCCTGTTTGACCTAATTTCTTCATTTTTTTGCAACATTGGTCCCTCCATACTTGAACAAATCCAACTGTCTTCATCACTCCCTAGCCTCATTTACCAAGTCCTAGACCTCTTCACACCCTCATCCAACCTTCATTTCCACTTTCCCACCAGTTTTCCTCCATCAACCCTCAAAAATCCTCTCTCGCCTCTTCCTGTAGAACATCTTGTAGAACCCCTACAGACTTCCTGTAGAAGATCAAGTGGGCAGTTTCACGAGATCTGATCGTTGTGAAACTCTCTGGAAGGGTGCTAGGGATGCCTTAGGCCCTCTTCTCACCTTCCCAACCTCCTGTAAGTTCCCTCTCCATTTCCTTTCGCTAATCAACCTCTGCACAGTAAAAAATAGTTAAGGCACATGCATAATAATTCTACAAAATTACTCAAAAATACAAAAAGATGTTTTTTTCCATATTTTACTTCAGAACTAGCTTAGAAACATGCATTTTACCTTTCAAAGAGTCAATGGCATCCATTTCAGCAGCTTTCATCTCTTTCCTTGCACCAGTAGGGTTAGTCGTTAAAACTAGGGTTTGCATTTCCTTTCAGCTTTTAGTTTCTTTCTGCAAATAGATTAGCCTCCTTAGAGTTAGCTTTTGTCCATCACAGTTAAAAGCTTCTTCTTAGAGCTCATAGAAGTTGGCTTAAGCTCCTAGCAGACTTGTGCCAGGTGATCAAGTGATAGCCTACGGCAAGAGCTAGTACTTGTGCATATAGCACCATCGCTTCCAAGTTTGTTACGAACTACCGGGTTGATAAAAGTAAAAAAGGGAGTCCCAGGAGTTGTAGCATTATTGCTGCAATACTGGAGCCCACCATATTTTTGGTGCCGTTACTGGGGAAGCATCAGAGTATTTGTGATTGCTGCTTTTCTTCTATTTTCTACTACAACCTTTTGCTCAGTAGTTTATTTCAACAAGGGTAGAGTAGTTGTTTCATTTCCATTTTGCAATTTCATTTCTGAAAAAGTAGATTAGACATTTCCTACTTTCCTAGACTAGCATTTCAATTCTGCAAGCATAGATTAGCATTTCCATTCTACAATTTCAATACCGCAAGTGTAAATTAGCATTTCAATTCAACAATTTCAATTCTACAAGCGTAGCTTAGCATTTCCTTTCTGCAATTTCATTTCAGCAGCATAGATTAGTCCTTTCCTGCTTTCATTTCAATTCTGCATTTTCATTCCAGTAAGATAGATTTTAGTTAGTTGCAGTTCAATCCATTTTAGTTTTGCAGGTACAAGCAGAAAAAGAAAAAATCAACCGAAAATATTTCATTTCATGCCTCGTAGGAACAAAGACCATACAGGAAAATTCTTACCCAACACCCCCACCACATCACTCAGTCACCCTTCTCTCTTCTTACGTGGCAGTGATCCAGAAGAACATATAGGTGAACCTTCAGAGATATACGAAGACCCTATAAGAGAAGAAGAGCAAGAAAACGTTCCTCTTGAGACCATGGTTGAACACAAGAACAATATAGGGAATGAGGAAAGAATAGAAGGTTCCTTTCCCATCCGAGAGACAAATGGGGACACAAAAATGAAAAAAATAAGTCCCTCAGCCTTACCTCACTTCCATGGATTGACCACTGAAGACCCTGATACCTTCTTGTTTGAGTTTTCTGTCCTTTGTTGAACTTATGACTATGCAGAAGACGAGCAAAAGTTGAAACTCTTTCCCTCTACCCTCAAGGATGCAGCACTACGCTGGTTCATGGGGTTACCTGGAAACAGTATCACAACTTGGGCTCAAATGCAGCAAGCCTTTAACAACAAATACCGGGACTACTGTAGGTCAAAGGAAACGAAGGGAGAAATCTTTCGAATGACCATGGGAAGTGATGAGTCTCTGGAAGACTATGAAGAAAGGTTCCAACTCAGTTATAAAAGGGCCAGGTGCACACTTGACCCCGAATCTTTGAAGCTGGTTCTACTCTGAGGAGTCCCTGAAGACCTTCTAGATACCCTCCATTTGCTAGCTGGAGGAGACATCTACCAACTACCTTATGAGGACATAAAGACTGTGTTTAGAAACCATTCTAGGGTAGCCTGGAAAAGAGGTAGGGGGAATCCACTTTCAGCTAGTGCAACCTTCTCCAAACATGAGTTTACAAATCAGATGGAAGACCTTAAAAGTGAGGTGAGACATACCATTGCCATGCAACTGGATACTTTCCGAATCGAACAAAAGAAAGAGGAAGCTGACAGGGATTTGGCCATCTTTTGTCCCAGATGCACAAGGAAGCATCCTAAGAACAAGTGTCCATTCCACTCAGTAGAGGTATGTTTTGTTTGTGAGGAAGACCACCCTACAAACCAGTGCCCAACCTTACCCGGACTTAAAGCTGTGTACCAAGGGGCTGTAGGAGCCACTGAACCACTCTACTTCTTCAACCGAAGGAGGCCACATGGATCTAGACCTTACTAGTAGGGGATGCAAGGGACATTCCAAACATATTACAACCCCAACCAATCCACTCCCATACCTTCTTGGGGTCCCCCCGCTCATCCTTCCTGGTTTGCACCCCCTCCTTGGTCATATCCACCTCAATACCATACTAAACCTGCTGCTCATTCGTTTCATTCTTATGTTCAGCCACAACCTCAATGGAATGCACCGCAACGGGGGTGGAGGCCCTAGTACAACTCTCCTCCCACCATTTTGCCTCCACCTCCTGCTCAACCATAGCCATTACCTCCTGCCCCTCCAAAACAACCCCAGATGCTTGCTCAACCGAACCTGAACCCCAATAACAGATAGGCCCAGCAGGTATATACTGGAGAGACAACATGCCCTACCTACGCAGTGGAGATTCAGGAGATCAACCTACGGTCTGGAAGGTCCTCCCAGACATCCAACCCCCTCCTAAGGAGGATGAAGCTGAAAAAGATGAAAGTGAACCCAAAGCCATTCCACCTTTTCCTGAGAGACTAACTGGATACACACAACCAAACCCGGAAGAGACTGAACTTCTGGGAGAACTTAAACAGCTGTGTGTAAAAATACCACTTCTCTAGGCCATCAAAGATGTACCAATATACAACAAACTGATCAAAGAGAAGTGTTTCAGGCACCCAGGCAAGCACAAGAGAGATGCCCCAACTATCAATGTCATAGGAGAACTGTCTGATCTAATGTTGGGACAAGTAATCTGTCCAAAATATTTGGACCCTGGGAGTCCTCTAGTGGATGTCCACATCAATAGCACCATAATCCCCCACACCCTGATTGATCTAGGGGCTACCATTAATGTGATGACCGGGGATATTATGATCAAAATTAACCTTCAGGGTTCCCATAGAAAGACCTCGACAGTACTGCAGTTAGTAGACCGCTGCACCGTGAGTCCCGAAGGGATTGTGGAAGATGTCCTGGTCTCTGATGATTCTTGGGAGTACCCTGTGGAATTTTTGGTCCTTCAACCAAAGGAAAAACTCACTAGATACCCCCTCATTTTTGGAAGGCCTTGGTTAGCTACTGTAGATGCCTACATCAGTTGTCGAGCTGGGAGCATGACCATTAAGAATGGGCCAATGTCCAAACAGCTAGTCTTATATCCTCCTACCCAACCTTTGCTCGAACATGACTTACCTCTATGGTTGGAGGAGGAAGATGAGGATGCAGTCTACTCTGCACCTGTGTGCACTGTGGAAGCCACTAGGGGGGGTCCTTAAACCGAGGATGACCTTATTGAGAATTTAATCCAAAATCCACCTCCCAGTGTGTTGCCATTAGAAGAGTTGGTAGGAGACACCCAAGCTAGTGCTTTAGGGGATCTTTGTGTGGCTGATTCGACCTCTTCCCGAGTTAAGAATGTGGAATTTGGCCTTGAAAGAACCTTGAAGATCAACTCATTCCTATCTCCCTCTCAAGAGAAGGAGCTGTGTAGCTTGTTGAACCGCCATTTTGGATGCTTTTTCTTGGAGCTATAAGGAGATGAAAGGAGTCCACCCTTCAGTCTGTACCCATCACATTTACATCAAAGAGGATTGTAAACCAGTCAGGCAGCCTCAGAGGAGAATGAATCTAGCCCTTAAAGACATTGTCAAAGAAGAATTGCAAAAGTTATTGGATGCAAGATTCATCTACCCCATCTTTGATAGCGAGTGGGTTTCTCCTCTGGTGCTTGTGCCCAAGAAAAATGGGAAGTGGAGAATCTGTGTAGATTATCGAGAACTTAACAAAGCCACCAAGAAGGACCATTTCCCTTTGCCTTCCATAGATCAAGTGTTAGATGGGCTGGTAGGGAAGAAGTTCTTTTCTTTCCTAGATGGGTTCAGCGAGTATAATCAGATCCAAATCAGCCCGGAAGACCAAGATAAGACCACTTTCACTTGTCCATGGGGTACTTTTTCCTATCGGGTCCTTCCCTTTGGGTTATGCAACGCTCCTGCCACTTTCCAGAGAGCAGTATTGAGCATATTTGCTGAGTTGGTTCATGATTCAGTGGAAATCTACATGGATTACTTTACTCCTTATGGGTCCAACATCTAAGAAGCATTGACTAACCTGCGAAAAGTTTTAACCAAGTGTGCTGAAATGAACTTGTCCCTCAGCCTTGAAAAATGTGAGTTCCTAATGACTAAAGGGACCGTGCTAGGTCATACAATTTCTCAGCAAGGCTTACAGGTGGATCCCAACAAGATTGCAATCATCCAAAGGGTTCCACCTCCTCAAAAGGTAAGGGATGTTCGAAGTTTTTTAGGCTTAGCGGCATATTATAGAAGGTTCATTAAAGATTTCAGTAAGTTAGCCTCTCCATTGTTTAGTCTTTTGGGAAAAGATGTTGAGTTTATGTGGACTGACAATTGTCAAAAGGCTCTGGATGTGTTGAAGGATAAGCTGGTAACTGCCCCAATCTTGAGAGGTCCAAACTGGACCCTACCTTTCCACATTCACACAGATGCCTCGAACAAAGCCATAGGAGTAGCCTTAGGACAAGTTGAAGAGAAGCTACCATATGCCATATATTTCGTCAGTAAAAACCTGTCCAAGGCAACATTAAACTATACTGTAACCGAGAAAGAGCTCCTAGCTGTAGTCCATTCCCTAAACAAGTTTAGACACTACATCACTAGTTATCAGACATTTGTACACACTGATCATGCTGCAATTAGGTATTTGATGAATAAACCTGATGTAAATTCTCGTATCATTAGATGGTTACTTTTATTGCAGCAATTTGATTTGACCATTGTTGACAAGATAGGTAAGGAAAATGTTGTCGCTGATTTTTTATCTAGACTAGATTTTCCTGCAGGAGAAGAAGGGGTGGTGGATGATCAACTGCCAGATGAACACATGTTTTCTATTTCAGTACTCTCGCCATGGTTTTCTAATATAGCAAATTACTTGGCTTCAACACAATTTCCGCCACACCTATTCTCAAAAGAGAAGAGCAAGATCGTGAGGAAAAGCGCCCCATTCACTTGGATTGGGGGCAACCTATTCAAACTTGGCCCAGATCAGATTTTGAGGCGTTGTATCAGGGAGGAGGAAGTTTTTGACATCCTCCTGACCTGTCATGATGGACCCTGCGGAGGCCACTTTGCAGTTAAAAGAACCGCTTTGAAAATTCTACAGGCAGGCTACTATTGGCCCACTCTTCATCAAGATGTCAGAGGATACATCAGCCTATGCAACCAATGTCAAAGGATGGGGAAATCGACTCCAAGGGATGAAATGGCCCTCCAACCTCAGGTGACTTTCTAGACATTTGAGAAGTGGGGCATGGACTTTGTAGGTCCTATCAACCCTCCTTCAAGACAAAAGTATTACATCATTGTGTGCACAGACTACCTGACAAAGTGGGCAGAAACAAAGGCAATCAAGGCAGCAACAGAAGAAAAAGTGGTTGAGTTTTTGAGGGAAAATATCTTCTATAAATTTGGCTACCCAAGAGAATTAGTCACAGATCAAGGAAGCCAGTTCAACTCTAACCTGATTGAAGACCTACTTACTCATCACAAGATTAAGTACAAAACTTCCACCCCTTATCATCCACAAGCAAATGGGTAGATGGAAGTCACTAACAGGGCTTTGGAAGAGATATTGACTAAAGTGTTGAGCAGCAGCAGAAAGGACTGGGCAGATCGCTTGGTCGAGGCCACCTGGGCCTACAACACAACTTGGAAAACTACAACAGGTTTCACACCTTATGAGCTGGTCTACGGGAAGAAGGCTTTGCTGTCCATAGAATTTAAATACAACATATTGAGATTGGAAGCTCAGCTAGACCTAGATCTCAATGATGCGTAATAGGAAAGACTACCTCAGCTGAATGGACTAGATGAACAAAGAATGTAGGCCCTCCTCCACTCAGAGGTAGTCCAACTTCAAAGAAAAATATGGCATGACCGACACCTTAAAGAGAAGCAATTTCAGCCAGGAGATTGGGAACTGTTATATGATTCAAGATACAGGATTTCAAAGGGAAGCTGAGGACAAGATGGTTGGGACCATATACAGTGGAGAAATGTAATGACAATGGTTCAGTCCTTATCAATACTGTTGTTGGGAAAAGTATCCAATACGGAATGACCCTATCCCACTCTAAGGGTGATAGTTCCTTAGCAACAATCAAAGCAAAGCTATCTGAGATTACTTCTTTATGAGATTTAAAAGAGGGGAGAAAGAGATCCACTAACCGATGTCTTTCGCTAATGGTTGATCCAATCTTCTCTCTTTGCTGCTTGCCCCCAGCTCCTTGCTCTTTCACTGGCCCAGCTACACCAAGATCCTGCAAAATGGCAAGAGAGGGAAACTACAAGAAGCATACATTCATAATTGATTCAAGGATTAGAATAAATCAAATACACAAGTATAACAATACACCATTGAGACACATGCATATAGAAGAACCTCAAATGCTTTATTAATGGAAGAAGTAAGGTTCAGGAAAATGTATAAAAAACTCCTCATTTTGGATAGAGAAGGGAAGGGACCCGTAGGGTGAAAGAATGATTGTTTTAAGAATAGAGAAGTGTTTGAATAGAAATCTCCTCTTCACCTCCTTCAAAGCAAATCACCCAATAGTTCTAAACTCAAACCAACAGCAATTCTTTACATTCACAAGATTCCACTCTCTGGATCTCATGGGAGAGAGATCCATATACAGGAGTTTGGAGAGAGGATGAGTCAGCCTGAGATGTGACTAGTGTCCTCTCCCACTCCAGTTCTTCTTCAGTTCTTGAGTCCACTTGGAGGTTCTTGCTTCCACTTGGAGATCTAGAACCTCTTACTCATCACCAGTCGAATTCCTTGATCCAAGTGTCATTTTGGAAGCTTCCTGGGCATTGACTCCTTGAGGAATGAGACTTCCACATGTCAAAACTCGCTCAGCGCAGGTAGCCTTTGTTGGAGTTGACATTCAACGCACGTGGTCCATGGAGCAGTTGACATTCAGCGCAGATGCTCAGTGGAGCAGTTGACATGATCCAGAATTGCCTTGTTTTTGAGTAATTTTTAGTGGAGAACTTATTTGGATTGCTGTGGTTTGCTGACCTTGTTCCCTTAGGGGTAGGAACAACATGTTTAGGGACTTTAGATCCCTTAGATTATGGACATTTCATGCTTCATGCTGTAAGGCACAAAAATGTCTATAACAGTTGCCCCCTAAAGTATGAGGTCGTTTATCGGGTGAAATGCTTTATCAGGAGGATCCGAAGTTCATTCAATCGCTGAGAGGTGACCTGTAATAAGATACAATACAATACATTATTTTTCATACTGCTTTCATGATCTAGCTGAGGCGGGCATTCCCATGCTCAGCTTTATAAATACATTTTTTTTGTACATAGAACAGACAATTGTCTGATGGTAGACTGATAATTCTCTGTTGAAATTATCATCCTTTGAGTAGGATGATCATCTGCTGCACATGTCAATGTCTTTATTTCCTGAATATATATCGCAGCCCGGATGGATGAAACTAGATCCGGGGTCTTCAAACTCGTCCGATCTTCACTCTAAGTACAAGTCGATCCATGTGAGAATTTCTTGGAGTCGAACATGGAAAGACATCGCTTGATTACCAGTCAATGATGTAAACTGTTAACAAGCGCGAGAGGAATCACCGATAATGATGATGACCCTCAAGGTACGGCAGTACAATCCACGTGGTGTGAATAAAGGACTTGGCGTCGAACACCACGCAGAATCTTTCGGTCGAAGGTCATTGATGTATACCTGTCGCTGGAAGTGAGAAACTTGCCATTGAGGCATGCAAGCTTCAAAGTACTGAGGGGGTTGTTCCTAGATCAACTTCTTGGATAATGAGCTGAAGTCGACAAGAAGCGATCCGTCAAAGCAGGGCCTTAATGAATCCCACATCAGTGACATGGAACGGAGCTAATGACTGTGATGAAGGTGAAAATGATCTGTGAAATATGATTCAGGGTGGCGGTCATGAAAGGATGAAAGATGATGTATGGTAGTGGATGGGACACGGTTGACTCTTTCTGAACAACATCTCTTGAACATATAACGACACTGATGCGATGGATCGGTAGCATTACCCCAAATGTGGATGGTTTGGCGAGACCATGGTGATGAGACCGGTGAATGAAACAACCCAACCCGATGTGGTACGAAGGAAAAGTGTCATGTTCAAGAGCGACTTGCTACCACTAAAGCTTTGAGGTTCTCCCAATTTTTCCCCAGTCATTTCTGACCAGTACCTCTTTATTTTTGTCAAGCTTGAGGAGGATAACATATTCTTGTTCTATAACCTGCCCTTTGGGCAAGCCCATCGCTATGTTTTAACGAGCCTAGCGATAGGGAAACTCGTTCTCGTCTAAAGACAAGTTTGTCGCTATTTAATGCATTTTAACGAGTCTAGCGACAAAGACAACTCGGTCCTTTTAATTTTTAGAGAGTCTGAAAAGGTACATAAAGTTAACTCCAAAGGTCCTTTTTCGTCATCTAATCCCTAAAGTCCGAAAAAGTATAAAACAATACAGAAGGGATGAATGTTCGATAGTTTTATCGAGCCGAACCAGACAAGCGCTCGATCTTTTTGTGCAATAATCCCTCAGGTCCAAAAAGATTAAAATCTAGAGGAGGGATAGCTCTTCCGGTCATTTTAACGAGCTGGAAGGTCAAAACTCGGCAAACTTTTCATATTTTATGAGTCAGAAGAAAAGAGCTCAAAGAAGACTCGTATTTTGAGGAATGAATGATAAACAGGGATAGCAGCAGATTCCAGGTACAGGTTCGAATTTTCCAATCACGGCAGTGTCACAAGGATGGCTAGGTGAAATCACTCTTCGCAGCTGTTCCTCAAAATAGGTAAACAATCAAGTGGGGGTGAATGATCGGCCAAATGAAAAGTGGAGGTGACGGTGCAAACACGACCAAGGCTTTTATGGCTGATGAATTTACGGTCTCAAATGGTTATTTACCGGTTCATTTTTTCTGGATGAGCTTGAACTCTTGGGGGAAGCTTGCTCACAGGTGCATTTATTTTTTAACGAGCATGAACTTTTGCTAAAACTGCTCAATTGTGCGTTTATTTTTTAACGAGCATGAACTTTGCTAAAACTGCTCGTTGATAAGTTTGCATGCCCCCAGCATAACAACGCAAATCGAGGTGCATGCCCCCCAAGCTTCATTGCATTCAACTTGGTGGTTGGAATGAAGGTTTACCTTTGAGATTTGGAAAGGGGATTGTTTCATTTTTTAATGAGGTTGACACAGTAAAAGAACTATCCTCGTGACTCCTTGTTTCATTTTTTAACGAGTTTGACAAGAGATTAGAACCGTCCCCGGAGTCCAAATCCATTAGATGTAGAAGGCTTCATATTCCACTGTGGCCACTTCCGCCAGATTACTTGGAGGCGATAGGGAAAAAGTGCCCATTAAAGCAGGGTCTTTTAGGAGACCTACTCCGATATTTTGGAGCGAATGATTCCTTCCATGGATCATTGGAATGCTTCCCGTAACTTGCGAACTGTTGGGGAGAAGAGTTTGTTGGTCAACGATTGTAATTCCTCCTTGGAAGGGAAATGCAATCTTCCTAAAATAGGTCGACACAACAGCTGCCATAGCATATATCCATGGTCTTCCTAGTAGGATGTTGTAATCAAGATTCCCATCGATGACTTCAACATCTATTTCTACCGTTTTTCCCTCTAGTTCAACTTTCAAGTTATTTAGTATACCATATGGGGTATATGTCCTTCCGTCGAATGCTTTTAACATCGTCGCAGACCTCGACAAGGTTGGAGATCCTAAAGTTTTCCAGCAACTCATCGACATAATGCATGTAGATGCCCCCTCATCAATAATTGTTCGATGAACAGTTTTGTTGAGGGCTTTCACTTGAATAAGGAAAGCTAGTTGAGCTGGTAACTGAGGGTCATATCCTTTATGATCAAAGGCCACAAGATTGGAATCCATTGGGTCAATTCCACCTATTACTGATAATAAAGTTTGCTCTTGGGAGAAGCAATTTTGCGATACCTCAAGTGTCGACATAATGGATGGCGATTGGGCCAGGTCCTCTATCTGTGCTATTTTCGCACAAGGATTAAATGTCGATTTGTGTACTGCTCCCTTTTGTGACTTTATCATTGGCTCAGGGACGATGGGTGGCACAACTTCGGTCAAAGTTGTTGTCGAACTACTAGGTTGTTCATTAGCCTTGTTGTTCGACAGCTTTGGATTCCTGTAATCCTTATTCCTCGTCAAAGCATCATTTTTCTGCTTTGATACAGACAACATAAGCACTTGGGATCGGGAAGCATTTTGATTAGCAACCAGCTCGGTTCTCGGGCTTGGAAACGGATCAGTCAACACAGCTGAGGTTTTCGAACTCTTAAAGAATCTTTTAAGCTCAGCTTTGTATGGACAATCTGCTGTCCAATGATCCTCATCGCATATATGACACCCCGTAGGGGGTTTCCTTTTTCTCCCTTTCTTTTTCTTCTTGCCCCCTGGTTGCTTCAGTTGTTTGCCCTTGTCGTCCGACACGGCACTTACTTCCGAGGCAAGAAGTTCCTCATTTGTATTTTGACCGGAAATCTTACGGGCCTTTTTAGATACAGCCTTTATCGATTTCATGTCTGTTGCGCCAATCACGCCATCGCCGGCATGAGAGTCACTATTTGATTTAGGAGGAGGAGGAATTGAAAATTCCGGTCTAGGGGCGTCAGGTATTTTATCATAGAGCGTGCCGGACTGAGTATATACTAAGTCTAGATATTGTGCACGAGCAATAACTTGCTCCTCCGTTACGACTCCCCCCTTGGCCACATCTTCCGTTATGGCAGGAAGTAACGACTTTATAAACCATTTAGCTAATAGCTGATCTGGAACGTAAGTCTTTACCATCCTGCGACGACGACGCCACTCATGTATATGATCGGATATATGTGTGGCCGTCGTCTGCTTGAAGTTGGTTAAGATTTCCGTTCCAGTTTCATACCTTATCGGTAATTGAAAATGGGTTAAGAAAGTCGTGGCTAGGGAACTGAAATTGTCGAAAGAGGCTCTAGGTAATTCAATATACCATTTAGCCGCTGGACCCGTCAATGTCCTCTGAAAAAGGCAAAGCCTTATCGAATCATCGTTCAGGGTGTTCGACGAACACCACAGATGAAAAGTCATGACGTGATTCGATGGGTCTTCACCTGGATTTCCATTGAATTTAGGAATGTCCGATGGAAGTTTATGCGGAATCGCTGGCCACCAAGGGGCATAAGCAATTGGATCATTCGTCAGCCGGTTTAGATCTGGTAATTCTAGAGTTGCTACAAAGGGCAACTGTTGATTCAGGTTAGGCGGAGCATACCCAGGATAAGATGGAATCGCCTGAGCAGTGGGTCTTTGCATACCAGCATAATGTATTTGATGCTGGCAACTTTGACAAGTTTGATGGGCATAACCGTTATTATATGGTTGCCCATTACTTGCAAAGACTTGTTGCTCGGGTCCTTGATATGATTGCTGGAATTGTGGTTGTTGAGTTTGAACCAGCTCTGGTTGTTGGACCATTTGCTGTTGTCCAATACTGGATGATTGACCAAGATGAGGAGTCATAGTACTTGTTTGAGCCTGAGTCGCTCCAGATAAGGAGGCACTAACCGAAGGTTGTGATTGAGTTGTCGAGACAAGAGGCTGTTGTATGGCAACCTGAGAAACTTGGGGTTGACATACAACAGGTAGCGCTTGTACTTGCGACGCAATCAACATACCAGGTATAGTGGCAACATTCGACACAGGGTGGATTGGTTGCATTGAATATGCAACCCTTGGTTGCTGAGGCAATATTGGTACCCATCCGCTAGATGTAATTCCAGTTTGACCTGAACTTTGTTGTAAACTCCCATATGGTTGTTCTCCGGGGGGGAACAATGAAAAGGCATACTGCCCTCCATATGGTGGCAATCCAGTGCTTAAAGGGTAGATTGGCCTTTGAAGACACATTGGATCAAGTTGTTGAGTTTCAACATAAGAAATACCGGATGATAATCCAGATGAAGAAATAGGAACTAACCATGTCGTCGAAATAGTCTTTGATTGGACTCCAGCTTGTTGTTGACAATTTGCCGGGACAGATGGTATACCAGCGAACATCGTTGGAGTAGCAACAAGAGGCTCTGTCGCTGCTGTGTCGGATGACACAGTCCTGGATGTCGACGGTTGTTCAGACATATTTAGTCTATCCAAAAGATTTCCTAGCGATTCTACAAGAACTTTGTGATGAAGGTAGACTAACTTCGAAGATCAACGCAGGAATAAAGGGTGATTGTTCCATTTAAAATAAATTGTTAACGACACTTTAGACACAACTTGCTTTTTCAGTTTTAAAGAGTCGAGAAAAAGCTAAAGATGACTCTAGTCTCCTTCGATGTTTTAACGAGCCCGAAGTGACAAATGCTCGGATGGACTTTTTCTGGTATAGAGTTTGAAAAAGTCCAAAAGAAACTGCTCTGGAGATCTAGGCAGAGGGTGTGCCAAACTTTTCGCAAAACCACAGAATACGTTTTACGGTACGGGTGGTCGATCTTCGTGAATGCTGTGTTCACTGCATTGCGAGCAGTAGGGCGGCCGACACGGCTTCCTATGGATAAAGGCTTTGTTCCTATAGGGGTCTCCCAATATATACGCGACGGTACGTGGGAGCACAAGTCCGTATTGATACTTATCGCTTCACCGTGGAGGAATCACCCAACCACTCAACGCTAAGATATCACATTTAACGATGCCGGAACACGTCTCTAGCTTAGACCTCTATGTGTTTGCGTTATGTTTCAAAGCGTTGTTATGTAAATTCAATTTATTTTAGGTTGATCTTGTTTAGCAGTTTGCCTTTATGGATCACCACGAGATGTATGGTACAACTCCTAAATGCAGTCTAAAGATGAGAAGCAAGCTTTTTCAATCTTTTCAACTTATGAAAATCTTAACTACTGAGGGAAAAGAAAGACATCATCTTTTCACACAGATCATAGAGCACACACTAATGAACTTTTTCCTAAATCAACATGCAAGCTGTCAAAATGCACATGCACAATGCAGGTATTTCTTTTCTCTTTCTTAATGTTGATGTACTACAAAAAGAAAGTTGTTGTATATCTTTGAATTCAATTTCAAGTGAAAGCAAACAAGCTTTTGTCCAAAATCAAAAGACACCTTAAGATTTACTTGTTTCAACACTAGAAATACATAAATTCAAACCATATGATGAAAGCAAAAGCTCAATCAGCTATGAACAGCAAACAAACTAACTCTTAAGATCCGAACGACACTTAACACAGGTCTAGATCTAAGAGGCCACAGCAAGACTAGTTCACTTTCGTTATGGGAAACTGCAAGTGATGTAAGAAATACACAAAGAACAAATACAGTTTCTTTATACAACCGAGGCGGAATAGTGGAAAAGAAAGGTGGTTTCAGATAGGTACATTGACTGATAACAGGCTACAAAAAGAGGGATGAAAACAGGGCAACAGAAAGCAGAGAACCCTAGTTGCACAAGGGCACACTGGTTCAGCGCAGGTAGAACACTGTCAATTTGACATTCAGCGTAGGTAGCCCCTTTGGGACCTGCGTTGAAATGCAGACTGCCTTCACAGTGCCTGCAATGAAGAGAGAAACTCTCGTTTCTCTTGGGTTCTGGGTCACAGATTGCTCAAAAATCAACAGTTTTTGGCCAAATCAAAGCTACCAATCAAGCAGACACTAAAGGATGATTCAAAGGAGGATGAAAAGCTATCACTAAGAGCTGTTCAGAGTCCTTGTGGATCAGCTCTTCAAATCATAAACATGCCCAGAAACTGAGCTAGAGTAGCTGCCCTCTACTTTGCATTTGAAAGATCCAAATGCAGTTCGATTCGTTACTCCCTGTGTTTAGGAAATGAATAGCAAAAACACAAACAACCAACAAGATACGATCCCCAGCGGAGTCGCCAATTTGTTGTTGGGAAAAGTATCCAATACGGAATGACCCTATCCCACTCTAAGGGTGATAGTTCCTTAGCAACAATCAAAGAAAAGCTATCTGAGATTACTTCTTTATGAGATGTAAAAGAGGGGAGAAAGAGATCCACTAACCGATGTCTTTCGCTAATGGTTGATCCAATCTTCTCTCTTTGCTGCTTTTCCCCAGCTCCTTGCTCTTTCACTGGCCCAGCTACACCAAGATCCTGCAAAATGGCAAGAGAGGGAAACTACAAGAAGCATACATTCATAGTTGATTCAAGGATTAGAATAAATCAAATACACAAGTATAACAATACACCATTGAGACACATGCATATAGAAGAACCTAAAATGCTTTATTAATGGAAGAAGTAAGGTTCAGGAAGTGATACAACCATAAGAGGCCCAATCCAGCATCACCTTCCCAGTAGAAAGAAATCTCCTCTTCACCTCCTTCAAAGAAAATCACCCAATAGTTCTAAACTCAAACCAACAGCAATTCTTTACATTCACAAGATTCCACTCTCTAGATCTCATGGGAGAGAGATCCATATACAGGAGTTTGGAGAGAGGATGAGTCAGCCTGAGATGTGACTAGTGTCCTCTCCCACTCCAGTTCTTCTTCAGTTCTTGAGTCCACTTGGAGGTTCTTGCTTCCACTTGGAGATCTAGAACCTCTTACTCATCACCAGTCGAATTCCTTGATCCAAGTGTCATTTTGGAAGCTTCCTAGGCATTGACTCATTGAGGAATGAGACTTACACATGTCAAAACTCGCTCAGCACAGGTAGCCTTTGTTGGAGTTGACATTCAACGCAGGTGGTCCATGGAGCAGTTGACATTCAGCGCAGATGCTCAGTGGAGCAGTTGACATGATCCAGAATTGCCTTGTTTTTGAGTAATTTTCAGTGGAGAACTTATTTGGATTGTTGTGGTTTGCTGACCTTGTTCCCTTAGGGGTAGGAACAACATGTTTAGGGACTTTGGATCCCTTAGATTATGGACATTTCATGCTTCATGCTGTAAGGCAAAAAAATGTCTATAACAAATACCATTGATGAAGAATCCATCCCCATGCTCGTCAATGGGCATCGTTTGAAGATCTATAGGAAGCCCCTTTCTAAGCAGGAGTTCATTGAAACTCTAGATAAATCAGTGCTGGTAGTGGACCGGTCCCTGTCTCCACCCCATCAACATTCTGAGCACCAAAAAAAAAAGAGAGGAAAAAACAAAAAAATAGTAAAAAGATCCTTGGGGTGAAAACCTCTTACAGGCACCTGGGGCAGACAGTGAGGGTGAAAACCTCCTGGAGGCGCCCCAGTTGTCTCTCTCTCTCTCTCAAAAAAAAGGAAATGTAGAAAAATAAACTTGACTTCTGTTGAACAATTTGCAGGTTGCAGGAAGGACATTGAAGGTTAGGAGGATCGCACAAAACAATGACAGAGGTCAGCACTAGGCTACTAGGAGGATCGCACAAAACAATGACAGAGGTCGGAACTAGGCTACAAGCATCCCTCACAAACAATTCCTCCATGAACACTCCCATTTCCTAATATTTGATCTCATTCGGGCCAAAATTTCACCTTCTACATGAAGTTCTGTGTCTTCTACAGGAAGTTCTGTGTCTTCCACAGGAAGATCCTGTAGAACCCATAGACAAGCAAAATTGATCTCAGAAGAGAATCTGAAAGTTGGGAATCTGCCTATGAGACCTGCCAACACCCCTTTTTCCGTCCATCACCATATGTCACCCTTTTTCATCTCTTTGCACCTCCGTTGCACTCATCCTATTATTTGTTCCCACAAAATCACACAAAAAAAACCTTGTTTTCTTCATACTGCTAGCAAGAAAGTCTAGTGACAAATCAAGCAGTAGTGTCTCACTCACCATACCTGTCAATCTGCATCTGGACACCTCATCAGCCAAACCCCTCCTCAGCAGTATAGCCCTTCTCACTATAGCATTGCATTCCAGGAGGAGAAGCAGCTACAGGACATCCTACAGGAATCCTGTAGCAGCTGATCCCTCTGGAAGACATACTCTGGAGACAGGGACAACCAAAAATGACAAAGGAGACATGCAAAGGGCTCTCCTTGAATGTGGAAATATCAGCAGCAGCTGAAGCTAAGAAAAACCTGTGCATGCAGCATCAGCAAATGAAGGAATGGGTTCAAAAACCTGTGCATGAAGCAGCAGCAAACGAAGGAGTGGTTCCAAGACCCTAAGTCTGCATAATGCGGCCGTGACCACATAGGTAAGTGCCTAAACTCATTCGTCAATTGCATAAATTATATTTTAAAAGATTCATGCCTATGGGAATGGTTTGGATTGAGTGGAATCAGTGGCCAGTCAATTGGCCACCCTCAGCAAGTTACATATCCTCGCGGGATCCAAACGAGCCCTGTTACATTATAAATTTCCAATGAAATGTGCAGCCAGCACATGTGGAGTGTCCATTCCGGGTGAAATCGTCGGGACTGGTAGTGGTGGCGGTGGATAACGATAGAAA
Organism: Pinus tabuliformis; assembly: GCA_031772625.1. Lineage (NCBI taxonomy): Eukaryota > Viridiplantae > Streptophyta > Pinopsida > Pinales > Pinaceae > Pinus > Pinus tabuliformis. Next base: position 1,266,005,068 of record CM062816.1, read on the forward strand.
GGAGGTGATGGCGATTAGAAACACGCAGAGAAATTATGGCTGTGACGTCGGATCAACAGTCTGGTCTAGCCACCTCATCTCCTCACCATGATTCACGCCGGAATTAAAAGATGCCCGGCTGAAACTTACACCACCTTCTGTTCATCTTGCACTTGCAACGTCCTCGACTGGAGTACGCGTCCTCCGCTTCTAAAAACTGTTAACTAGTCGTCCTCCACTGGTTTTCCTGCTTGTTTTTGAAAATCTCCCACGTATCGGGCTCGCTCAGTAGCACAGCGACATTCTATAGGAACCGAGGGCCTTCTACAAGAAGGGTTCTATAAGAAAACCTGCACAGCTTTTCGGAGCAGGAGAACCTAGGATTTTTCGACGAATTTGGAGCTCCAAATGAGGTAGGCTCGAAAAAATCCTCTATGCATGACGTGTTTGTGCAAGGTGGTGAATTGAATGGCATCAGATTGGAAATCAGAGAAAAAATCTACCTGTGTATTGGAAGTAAAATGTTTGCCTGCGTATTGCACTGAGTTTCCCAGTTTTCTGCATCAAAATTCTCCTCCACGTTTCCTTTTTTAATTCTCCTGTAGGGAAGATATATGCAGCCGTGGGGACCAGCCTGTGTGTGTAATTTCTTTTTTGAATTTTCATATCTGTCTGTGTGTTGAGAAGAAAACTTGATCCTTGTGCTCTGTCTGTAAAAACCAAATTCGTCTTTTCATAAGTAGACAGTCGAGTTCTGGGTGACAACAGTCTTAAAATAAAAGAATTGTTGCTAGTTGATATTGGACACTCAAGAAATTCCTTCTTGGGTTCAGGGGAAACCATAAAATGCATTTCCTTTTTTGATTAAAGCATAAAAATAGCACTCTCACCATGCCAGGAGGATTCATAAGGAAAGAATCATCAGACTCTAGCAAACTGCACGAGCATCCTGAGGTGGTGGACCTTTTCACTCGAGCAAATTGGATATCCTTCTTTGAAAAAATTCAGGGTCATGATGAGGAGATAACTGAGGAGTTTTTAATGTCCCTGAGAACACAGTAAAAAACACATGCCACAGTTAGTTTTAGGGTTTTGACCCTAGAACTCACCCCTGAGCTCATCAGTGTAGTTACTGGTCTACCATTGGGGCTCCCTTGGAGCAAAGAAGAGAGATCATTGGGCCAAGTTGCCAAGAAGTCATTCTTTTTGCCCACATAGCATCCTATAGAAGACAGAAACAAGGTTAGAAGAACCAGTTTGCCTCCTCTCTGGAGTGAAGTCAGTTTCCAAATTATGAAGTACATCACATGTGAAGGAGGTTTAGCATCATCTATGGATATCATTTCAGGTTGTTGTGTGAACTAAGGCAAGGGATTGATTTGCCTCCAGCCAACAAACTGAGCATTCCCTATTTTCTTCTTCAATCACTAATTGAATGTGGTACAAAATTAAATGAAGGGATCCCAGATCAGTTGGTCCATCATGGGCTCATCAAACTATTGGTGGAAGATGCTTTGCACACCTACACTATCCCCATATCTTGGGAGACCTTCCGAAACATGTCTAGGGATGACAATATTAGAATTTTGGTCGAAGACATCACCTCATCCAATAGTGAGGGGGGAGAACACATTGAGGAATATGAAAAAACCAATGGTGAAGGAACACAGGACATTCAAGCACAAAAAGAACAGAAAGAAAAAGGGGAAATGGGCCAAATTGTTGAGCCTAAAATAGGGGAAGACACAACAGCAAAAACACCATGGGAAAAGAGGATGCAGAGTAGAATAGAGAAGGCCAAAAAATCCCAAATGAAGGCTACCACAGCCAAAGCAGGCACACAAAAACAAAAGGAAAAGACACACCCTAAAATCTTAGCAACACAAACAGAAACAGTTGACACGGGGATTTATACAGGAAGCAGGGAAAAAGAACAGCAAGAGGAGAAATCACCTGAGATATTGGCAAGGGAGGCAGTAGCTGTGCTTGTTGCCTTAAGCACATCTCCAAAACAAAAAGGGAAAAGAAAGAGGCAAACCTCCATGTACTTTAAAGCAAGGAGAAGCAGACAGATAAAAGTGGGCAGACCTCAGCCACAATCAAAAGAGCCAATTGTCATTCAGGACACAACAACTAAACCAAAAGAAGGGTCTCCTTCAAAGATGTCTATCACCTATGAATGAGGAAACCCAAAAACCTCCACATGGAGAGAGAGAATTAGGATGATGGACTCAAAGATAGCTCTACAAGAAGCTGAGACGTCTTTACAAGAAACTCTGGCTAAGTTAAAAGAGACCAAGAAATTGGAGGAAAATATAGCCAAATCATCACAGGGAGAGGGAAAGACTGAGGAGATACTAGAACCAAGCCCTCAGCCTAGCTTGGGCTCATACTACAACCTGTTAGAGGGTGGAAAAATCATCCCACAAAAATTTGCTGTGCCACTCTTCCTTGCATTAGAACAAGAGAGGATTAGAACACACACATGGATGAAAATTGCCAAATCTAAGGGAATTGAGGACATAGGCCACATGGATGAGAAGTTAAAAGAGTTAAGAGGAGAACTGGCCATGGTCAGGCATGTAAAAAGTTGCAAAAGAGCCCAGCTGCAGGACGAGAATGAGCTGCTAAGAAAACAGTTGCAGCTACAGGGAAGTCATAAGGAAGATAGGCCCTCCATTTTGGGAGAACAACAACAGCAAGAAGGGCCTCTGGCAGACAAGGAAGCATCTGATGAATAGTAGAAAGGGGACAAGCTACAGGCTGAGGTTGAGACGCTAACAAAACTGCTACAGGAAAAGGAGTCACAAGTAGCAGAGGAAATACAGTCCCTAGATCAACAGGTGCAAGAGAAAGAAGCCCAACTAGCCTGCATGGCCAGCTGGGCAGTAGAAGCCTTACAATGTAGGAAACCTACTAAGTCATATGCCTTATATGTTAAATATCAATGGTTGCAATTCCAAATTAACACCCTGGCCCAAAGGAGTACCATTCCATTTCAGAATTACCATCAATTCATGGCTTTGTGTGACAGCAGCTCAGCAGAAGATAACGCCAAGTTATCAGAATTCTATTTACACAACTTGGCCCTTCCAAAAATGAATCTGTGGGACCCCAATGCTGCATTGGGAGATGTGAAACTCATGGCCATGGCCTCTTGGTTAAACCATGAGGAAAAGAGGGCAGTAGAAATTCAGAATGTTATGGTTAGGGAGCTACGGGAGCCACTCATGATCAGAGTAGAACCAGAAGATCCCTTAGCTTTAGTGTATGCCCATCAACAACTTGCCAACAACCCCTAGGTTCACCCAGATTACATTGAAAGACAAGCTCAGGCCATTGCTCACTTTGAGGACATGGAAAGACTGTTGGGGGATAACTGCATTCATTCTTGCACAAGGAGATGGAACACACTATCCCATAGTCTGAAAATCAGAGAATACCACTCCCCAACAAGGATGAGGGAGGCCTTGGCAAGAGTACCACTCTATAAATAGTCAATGAAAAATCTGTAGGCCAACTGGATCGGCCTAAAGTTTAGTCGTCCATTGCTCTTAGGACTGCTGGAAGGGGTCAAAGAAGAAGAAGAGCACAGGAAATGGGAGGAAGTAGAGAGAAAAGCAGGGTTTCATGACCAAGAAGAGGACATCACCTTGGAGGCCTGGGATGTTAGAGAGGCAGTCAAAGCAATCAAAGACGATGAGCTGGATTGGTTGCTCAGAGGATGAGCAACACATTTAGCAGGAGGGTGATGATGAGCCCCAAAAATGGGTAACTTGTTGGTCTCATTTTGCCTATTATTCTCAATTAATCCACCATTCTTCATAGTTTATGCATGATTTTGAGTATCTTTATGTTAATTGAATGAATGAGAATAGTCACTTGACCATGAAGTCTAATACGTGCTTATTGCAGATTTTTGGACATCTTTTGGACCAAGGTCAAGCATTTCTGAGCTAGTTGATAGCCAAATACGAGGGAACAAGGCTGAGGATTTGTATGAAGGGTGTCTCCTACACTAAATGGCCCCTTCCTCGAGTTCTCCACCATCAGCTCGGAGTTCAGCAGCCCACCAAAGATGATCCCCAAGGGCAACCGAGCAACTTTTGTGAAGTGGCTGATTACTTGTAGTTTTGAGTAGCCAAGCCCCTTGAGTTAAGAAGGATTGTTGGAGGTCCTCATGGTGATAAGTAGGAAGGCTTCAAGCCTTTGTATTTTAGCTCTTGAACAGTTGTATTTTCACACTTTAGTGCTGCTCCGCCTTTCAGCTCATTTTCTAGCTTTTGTTGTAAACCTTTTTGTGACATGGTTATTTTTTGAGCAATGGAGATCAGTTTCATTTTGCATCAGCTCTGAGCTTCTTTTAGGAGTATGTAGATCTTGGGTTTGGGCCCAACCCAAGTGCCAGTACCTCCTCTTGTGTACTTTTATATGTTTTTGCTGCATTCCTAGAATAATTTTTGCTACTTAGATTAACATATTACTTTGTTATTTAGGTTTCTTTTGATGATTGAAATAGATTTTCATGCTTCAGGTTGTTTTGATAGTTTAGTAAAGGAAAGGACCTGCAAAAAGGCCACCAAGCAAACCTTGATCTCATCTCTCCCTCCTTCGGACCATGGGTTAAGACCAAGGCATACTTGTTGCCACAAAAACATTGTTTTGCCTTTCCATGCAATCGCAAGTGTTAGATTTTTAGTTAGGGAAGTTGATACTAGTTGTGATGACATCCTTAGATCTATTCTTGCTTAGTTTTCATAGTTTTCTTACATGATTTTCTACCAATAAACTTCTGTCCACCATGATTTCTGGTTTTTAGGTCAAAATAGGTCAAAGTAGATCAATCTCTAATGTTTTTAGTCTTTCTTTGATTATTTTGGAGAAATAGTGCACAGATCACCTGTAATCCATCCCTACCTATCCTTCCTTCCTCACACCACCTACTCCAATCCCAGATTCCGGATTCCTTCCCTTCATTCACCACACTCTGCCAGTTTGACCTAATTTCTTCATTTTTGTGTAACATTGGTCATTCCATCCTTGAACAAATCCAACCATCTTCATCGCTCCCTAGCCTCATTTACCAGGTCCTAGACCTCTTCACAGCCTCATCCAACCTCCATTTCCACTTTCCCACCGGTTTTCCTCCATCAACCATAAAAAATCCTCTCTCGGCTCTTCTTGTAGAACATCCTGTAGAACCCCTGCAGACTTCCTGTAGAAGATCACTTGGGCAGTTTCTCGAGATCTGATCACTCTGAAACTCTTTGGAAGGGTGCTAGGGACACCTTAGGCCCTCTTCTCACCTTCCCAACCTCCCGCAAGTGCCCGCTCCATTTCCTTTCGCCAATCAACCTTTGCACAGTAAAAAACAGTTAAGGCACATGCATAATAATTCTGCAAAATTACTCAAAAATACAAAAAGATGTTTTTTTTTCCAGATTTTACTTTAGAAGTAGCTTAAACACATGCATTTTACCTTTCTAAGAGTCAATTGAATCCATTTCAGTAGCTTTCATCTCTTTTCCTGCACTAGTAGGGTTAGTTGGTAAAACTAGGGTTTGTTAGGGTTTGCGTTTCCTTTCAGCTTTTAGTTTCTTTGTGCAAATAGATTAGCCTCCTTAGAGTTAGCTTTCATCCATCACAGTTAAAATATTCTTTTGAGAGCTCATAGAAGTTGGATTAAGCTCCTAACGGACTTGTGCAAGCTGATCAAGTGACAACCTGCGACAAGAGCTAGTACTTGTGCATATACCACCGTCGCTTCCAAGTTTGTTATGAACTACCGGGTTGATAAAAGTAAAGAAGGGAGTCCCAGGAGTTGCAGCATTATTACTGCAATATTGGAGCCCACCACAAGACTGTGGTCATTTCTACCCTCAAAACTTAGCTTCGTGAAAATAACCCTAAATGCATTTACCATTCCAATAATCCTCACTATCTCCAACTCGAGTTCCATAGAGAGGGTCTGTAGTCTTGTGGTTGTGGCCCTGCGGTCTCTTGATAGAATGATCAATGAATCTTGCTACTAGAATCTACATTCTTGTTGCCTTTATATTTGAGTCCTTTTATTGAAATCTTATTGGTGAAGGATATGTCCCATCAAATTTTACCAAGTGGGTTTTGTTGTCTCCAAAAATGGAGTACCTATCAAATTTTGCATTGAGAAAAAATTCTTGGGAATTTCTCAAGTTTGATGTTTTGAATCATGAATCAATTCACGCCTTTGAAGTGAAATTGGTGGGATATTCAAATGTGTGGCCTAAATTATGGAGGCTTGTTTTATTTACAATGAAATTTCCAATAGATCAACCATATTTTGACCATTGTTTCTATTGATAAGAATTATGGTGCATACTTGTTTTGGGAGCCCTTATTATTTTTCCAATGAAAGCTACAAAAAAATACAATTTTGACATTCTTGTGACCCTTAGATGCCTCAAGATATGTGTAAAGTTTCCTTGATGGTGAGATGCTTCTAACTTACCATGACAATGAGAGCCATGAATATGGAGATAGTAAATCAGACCTTGAACTATGCAAATAGAATTCTATGAATGATCTTGAAATAATGAAGGAAGTGGAGAAACAAGTGCATATTGGAACTAAAAAATGTAATATTATGGAAGAGGAAATTACCAAAATATCACAAATGAAGGGGTTTTGGCACCAACATAAGAAATTCGCCTTGAACTTTCAATAGCTCACCCTTGACCTAAGTTTGTAGATGAATGGAACGGTTGAGACCATACCTTTTCATGACAACAATAATGATTATCTTGAGATGTGGAAACCATGACGATCCGAAAAAAATGGTTACCCATTGGATTGTATTTCCCTTGATTTTCATTTATCAAACAAGACCCCCTAAAACGTACTCCTTGTGGTTTCCAAATTTTAGAGAAATGAGATGAATCCTAGACGATTTGAATGGATAGATTGAGAAAAATTATGATTGTCCTGTAGGTGTCCTGGTGAAGATTTGGATAGCTTTCCATCTTTTGGGGTTGTGTTATAGAATTTTGAAGGAAAATATCAACATATTTGTTTTGTTTAAAATGGTAGTATGAGATGACCTTACTTAAACATGATTTGTTCTATAAGTTGTATGTCAAAGTTTGCGTAGATTCCTATTCAGACAAGTACAAAAATCTGGAAGATGAACGATGGCTCTCGAGCCAGAGCGCGAATGTTGCGATGGTTGGGGGTTTCCAATCGTATCCTTCTCCCGATGAACATCCTGTCTGTGACATTTCCAGTTCCACACGGTGAAGGCTCGAGAGAGTTCTGAAGGATTTACCCAACTTTGAAGTTATGTGTGATTTACGATTTAATTTGGAGGAGCGCTTGACGAAAAACTAAGGTTACAGGTTGTTACAAAGGCTGTTCTCCATGTAAGGACATAAAGGAGGGATCTCCAGTCCCTCTTACAAGCAGGTTGTGGCCAGCAGGGGTAAAAAACCAATGGGAAATGTTAGAGAGCCTTCAAAAGGAAGGAAAGGAAACAAAGAAGAGGAATAGGATAGAACTAAGTCAAGGGAGCATAATGGCACAAAGGAAAATGAGGAAGAAGACAAGGAGCAAGGAACAAAAGACAAAGCACACATGGGACCTTTTAAACCCAAAGCGGCGGTCACCCCCAGAGTCATTTTAAATGATCCTGCGTTGCAGGTGCACAGGGATGACATGTAGACATATGCAATGATTTGTAAATTCATGGGTTTATGGCCCACTAAAAAAGCCTTACAAACATGGATTAAATACCACTGGAAAACAAAAGGCAGCATTGACCTACATCTTGGGTCTAAGGGTTTCTTCATTGTGGTATTTGCAAATATTTAAGATAAGGACATAGTGTTTGAAGGAGGGCCTTACTTTTATGCTGCAGTAGGCCTCTATATGCGACAATGGATTATGATATTTGTTCCAGAACATGAGACTTTTACATCGGTCCTAGTTTGGGTAAGACTCTACTCTCTACCTCTTGATTACTGGCAAATGGCATCCTTATTCGCCATAGGAAATAAGTTAGGACGTTTTGTCAAAGCTTCTGAGGCCACTAGAAGGGGAAAGTATACTTCCCTTGCTAGAATATGTGTGGAGATGGATCTATCTGGAGCTTTGCCAGATGAGGTTATCTTGGAGTTATTTGATGAAGAATGGGTACAAATAGTAGATTATGAACACATTCCATTTAGGTGTCGAAAATGCCACAAGCATGGGCACCTGTTCAGAGACTTCCCTCTCAGTAAAATAGAGAATAAAAGAAAAACTGACACATTGAAGCATTCTGAAAGCTTCCACAAGGTGGCACATAAAGGAAAAGGAGGCAAAAGAGGGCCAAAGAAATATAAATCAGAAGGGAAACAAGCTAGCCAGAACAGGTTTCAAGTTCTCGAAGAGAACAAAGGTATAACAGAAATAGATCAGGCAAAGGGAGGAATCCCAGTGGAGGAGGGGAAAGAAGAAAATAGTGAACAAACACAAAATGATAACAAATAGAAAGAAACTATGATGAGTGATGCAGAACTGGAGATGGACCATGGTATGACCCAGAGTGAGATGGAAATGGAGGACCATGAACTACAGGAAATTCTTGAGAAGGAGAACCTAGATTTGGAAGGTTTCTTGAATCAAGAAACTAGAGAAGGGCTAGACCCGTTACCTCTAGAGGAGTTCAATAGAGTTCAACAACTGTTTATATGGAAAACCCAGAATAAGGGGGTGGAGAGACAAAGAAACAATGATAGGCAGGGCAGCGAAGGAGTGAAAATGATGAAAACCACAGCAGGGCTAGCACCCAGAAACCCAGGAAAGAAAAGAGGCAGAAAAAAGAAGAATGAGCTATTGATGGAATGTGGAAAGCTAATGATAGATTCGGTAAGATGAAAGACCTATCCATTTAATCCTTTACCAATATTTAATTATGAAGTTCACTTCTTGGAATATCAGGGGTCTAGGTAGTAAAAGAAAACAAATATTACTGAGTAACAAAATGAAACAAGCAGCTCCGGATGTGATCTTCATCCAGGAAACCGAGTGTTCCATTTAGAAAATAAAATATATCCATAGTATATGGCTCAATAGGTTTGAGTTTTTGGAAGTCATAGCAAAAAATACTGCAGGAGGTATACTCACTCTTTGGAACCCACAAAAAATTAGCATAATAGATGCTGAGGCATCTAGGGATTATTTATCTGTGGTCATTCAACCCATGGGAGACAAGGAAACCTACCTGGTTACGAATGTGTATGGCCCTCAAAGCATGGATGATAAACTCAGATATTTAAATTCATTGGAGAATCTCAGAGAGGATATGCAGGAATACCCTGGATCTTGGGGGGCGATTTCAACATGATCAAATCAATTTCGGAGAGAAAAGGGGGAACGAGAGTTCTAGGCAAAGAGTCTTCGACATTTCAAACCTTTATTGATAAGATGAAGCTAGTGGACATTGTAACGAGTAATGGTATATTTACTTGGAACAATAAAAGAGGAGGAGAGTCTCAGGTGGCCTCAAAATTAGATGGATTCATAATCTCAGAGGACCTTATGCTCAACGACAGGGAAATGGTAGCAAGAGTTCTCCCCTTTGGAGGCTCAGATAACTGGCTGGTTCAACTAGAGGTTCAGGGAATTGGTACCCCTAGGAACAGACCTTTTCGATTTGAGAACATCTGGATTTCCCACCCAGATTTCATCAGTAACGTAGCCAAATGGTGGTCAAAATATTTAAACATTCAGGGCACTAGAATGTTCCTTCTTCAGAAAAGACTAAAACACATCAAACTCCGGCTTAAAGATTGGAACAAGAATGTATATGGAAATATTTTGGAGGAGAAAAATTCTGTTGAAGGTAAAATGCAGGAACTCAACCAAGCCCTTATCACGGAGGGCTTTGATAAAGTCAGAAGTGATAAAGTCACCAAATATCATCAAAACTAGGAGAATTTATGTAAACAAGAGGAAATATTTTGGAGGCAAAAATCTAGAGTTCAATGGCTAAAAGAAGGAGAACGTAATACTATATTTTTCCACAAATCCACCATGGCGAATAGAGCTCATAACAGGATTTCTTTGATCAAGGATGGAGGAGGAAATATTCTCAATTCTCATGAAGAAATAGAAGCAGTTCTAGTTCAGCACTTTCGAAGTATAGCACAGGAAACCTGTTATGATAGAGAACACTCCATCAAGGACTTCACTAAACATATGCCTAGGCTGGTATCTAGAGAGGATAATTTCAACCTTTACAGGCCAATGACTGAAGAGGAAGTCAGTGGGGTACTCAAAGAAATGTAGAATGGTAAGGCGCCAGGCCCAGATGGTTTCAATGTTGATTTCTTCAAAGCTTGCTGGAATATTGTCAAACAGGATATTCTGAATGTAGTAGAAGACTCCAGAATGAACAGAACTATTTTGAAGGCTCTGAATACCTCTTTTATAGCCCTGATCCCTAAACAGGAGTTGGCTCAAACCCCTGATAGGTTTAGACCAATAGCTTTGTGCAATGTGGTTTACAAGATAATATCAAAAGTTGTAGCCAATAGACTCAAGCCCCTCCTTCCTACCCTAGTTTCTGTGGAACAATCTGGATATGTGGAAGGAAGGAAAATTCTTAATAACATCATTCAAACACATGAAGTGGTGCACTCTCTAACTAGAAAGAGAAAGGTTGTTATGATCATGCAATTGGACATAGGCAAAGCTTATGACAAGCTAAATTGGACCTATATCAGGAAAGTTCTTATTGCTTTCAGGTTTGATCACAATTGGGTGAGATGGATCCTAGCTCTGGTTACTTCTTCCAGCTTTTCAATTCTGGTCAATGGTTCTCCCTCAGAGCCTTTTATTCCTTCTAGAGGCCTTAGGTAGGGTGACCCACTTTCTCCCTTTCTCTTCATCCTCATGATGGAAGGACTAGGTCGGTCTATCAAGCATGCAAAAGAAGTTGGCAAAATCAAAGGTCTTCAACTCTCTGATAATGGACAGGCCTTGACTCTTCAACAATTTGTTGATGATTCCACGCTACAAGGAATCCCTACAGTCAACAAAGCTCTTGCATATAAACAAATCCTTAGTGACTTTGCCATGGCTTCAGGTATGGAAGTTAATCTCTCCAAATCTAAGATTTTTTTCTTCAATACTAATATTGCTATTCAGAGGAACATATCTAGAATTCTAGGCTTTCAAAGAGATTCTCTCCCCTCAAAATATCTGGGAGTTCCTCTAACTGCTAAACCATTACACAAGAGCATCTGGGAGCCAGTGATTAATAAATTGCATGATAAAACCAGGAAATGGACTATGAGATCCTTAAACTTGGTTGGTAGGTTGGTGCTCACAAAGGTTGTACTTCAATCAATCCCAGTCTTTATGCTTTCAGCTCTCCCAGCTCCTAAAGGAGTCCTGCATCAATTAAGAAACATACAAAGAGACTTTCTTTGGGGCAAGGGGGAAGAAAGGAAGAAATGGGCCTTAGTAGCCTGGGAAAAAATCTGCAAACCCAAAAACCACAGGGGTCTTGGACTGGAGGATCCTGAGATTCTTAGCAAGGTTTTAGGGGAAAAATTATGGTGGTACTGGATAAAATAACCAGAGGCTCAATGGGCTATTATTTGGAAAGAAAAATATGCTAGATCATGGCAAGATAATGACCATATAAGGATGGATGGTAATATAAAGGGATCACACATTTGGAATAAAGCTTGGGAAAACAGTGGCTTAGTTCAAGATAATAGCTTCTGGGAAATTAGAGATGGAGACTTAGCTTTATTTTGGGAGGACAGATGGCAACAAGAACCTATTCTGTTAAAAGAGGATTTGGAGGACCTCAAAGCAAAGGCAGATACTAAGGGACTTTCCAAGGTTAAGGATTTTTGGGATCAAAACAATAGTATAGGGAAATGGAGAAACTGGAGGAAGTTTGATTTCAGAGATGAAAACCCCCTAAAAGCTAAGGCTGAGACACTTATGAAAGTGTTAGAACAAAGGAAAGTTCTAGTATCAGGGGGGCATGACCAACTGAGATGGGGCAACAACAATGAGGTTACCTTTAATCTCAAGGCAGCAAAACTCATACTCCTTGAACTAGATTCCCATGCTCCAGATAGGATTTGGAAAAATCTATGGAGGCATCAAGGTTGGATGAAAATTAAACTCTTCATGTGGCTGGTTCTACATGGGAAAATTCTGACCTGGGATAACATTCAGAAGAGGGGTGTCCTGGGGTCTTCCAGATGCCAACTCTATGAAGTTCAAGAGGAAACAATGGAGCACCTTCTCAACAACTGCATTTTCACTTATAGGTTATGGGATTCTTTTGCTTCCATCTTCCAACGGTCGGACATGGACAATGGGAGTATTATCAATACCCTTATCAACTGGAGAAGAAACTTTTTGGATAATGAAGTTCTTGGTTCAGCTTGGGCCCTTACACCAAGCTTCATTATTTGGAATGTCTGGAAAGAAAGGAACAATAGAATCTTCAAGAATGTTAAGAAACATTCCCATTTCCTTTATGAGCTGATCCTTAAATAGCTTAAGGAGACGGTTGGCACTATAGTTGGAAATCTCCCGATGAATCCACCTTCAACAATAGATTTGAGGATTCTTTGTCAGCTAGAGATATAGGGACTTATTCCTCAGGGCTTGGATAGGAAAGTTTCAATTTTGGATCCTGAGCTACATTTCTAGCATCCTCCCCCTAAGGGTTTTCTGAAATTCAACATTGATGGTGCTTCAAAAGATAATCCGTGCACGAACGACCATGGAGGGGTGTTAAGGGATGAAAACAGAAGTATTATGTTCATCTTCTATTGCCATTTGGGAAAAGCCACCAACAACATGGCGGAAGTAATGGTTATGGAGCAATGTCTAGAGTTCCTGATTCAGGATAACTGCCAAAATGTGATCATTAAAGCTGATTCAGGGTTAATCATTAACTCGGTCAAGAGAATCAGTTGGGGTACAAAGTTGGAGAAAGCCTCTAGAAACTGGAGGTTGATCCAGGTCTTTCATCGAATTCACAGTCACCTCCAAAGCCTGAGAACAGTCAGTTTCATACATGTACGAGGAATGGCCAATAAACTGGCAGATTTTCTAGCCAAGCAAGGAGTAATCTGCAAAGATAATAGGGTGGCAATGAACTGGCAAGAGCTACCTCAGAATAGATTAAAAGCAAAGTGTCAAGCCCAAGTAGATGAAGATAAGACAATGTTTCTGAAAAGATCCATGGAGGCAGGGTACAGATGACTAGCAGTTTTTTGTTTAGTGGTTTGCTCACAGTCGGGTCTTTTGAGGGTTTGCTCATAGTCAGGTCTTTTGAGAGTTGTTTAGCGGTTTTCTCACAGTCGGGTCAACCTTCACTTCCCGGGTTAATTTGTTCACTACAGTTTCTAGTTGCAAACAACGCAGCCAATTTGGTTTTTTGGATAAGAGGTAGGATGGCAGTTGCTTCAGGTCACATCGGTTCAGGAAGGGTAGACGCAGTGAGTGGTCGAGAGCTGGGAACTCTCAGAGATCGTGAAACCAGGGGTTTTTCCTCTTTGTTCGCATTACCGTGGACTGAGCAGTTTTCCAGTGATCACAGCCATAACAAGCAGGAAGCGATTTTTCCATCTCAGGAGTGATTCCATTCAGCGTGCTCCACGTGGCGGTGGGGTCGGGAGGAATACCGCCCTTATCACAGGCTATTGTTCGTGAACGTAATCGGGTGCAATTTTATCCTCAACCGTTGGATCTTTCAAGGCAAATATTTGGATGAGATTGATCGAACATGTTGGTGGGTCCCTATGGTAAACGTTATGCTACTTAGCATAGTGATATTTTCCATAGCCGTTGGATCTAGTGGGGAGATTCAACGGTTGAGATTAAAGCAGCAAGTTAGGAAAATGGCAGGAAGAAATTTGTTCTTGGCAGGAAGAGGTTTATCTCTCATTCCACTGATTCGTGGGTTAGGGAGTTGTGCAGTTTTGAAAACTTTTTAGTTTGGCACTTTAGTTCCTCTTCGGGTCCAAATCCAGGTTCTTGTATTTTTCTTTAAAGAGTTGTAAGGTTTTGTTGTAGGGTCGGGGCTTTTGCCTTGGGCCCGATTACAGGTCTTGCTGGGTTCTCTCCTTGGTCCACGACCCATCGAGAATGTTTTATTTTATGTACTTTATTTGTTTATTAATGAAATAGAAGGTCCGACTCTTACATTAGCAAAAATAAAATGGTAGTATGAGATTAGAAATAAGATATAACCTCTTGATAGCCTCTAACATCCAAGTCCTCCTCCAAAACCTAAACAAAGGGAATAATTCATGATTTGAAAGTGTTTTTCTTGTAAAGATCCTAACAAAATTTGTGTGATACTTAGGGAGTTAATAGTTGTGGATGCCCATGAATTATTATTTATTATGATTGGAAGTGTTAATTTTAAGAGAAAACATCACATTGCATAGGAAAATTTTGAGACTTCCATTGTTTCAATGACTCAATTACCAATTGGCGACATTCATGAAATATGCCAACGATTTGTGGTGAATGAAGGCCTAAAAGAGGGAAGTGTTACATATTGAATAATAACCTTTTATTTTTGAATGAATCACTTTCACATCTAGATTTGTAATCATGGGCTTGATGCATCTTTCATAAATGATAGAGCAAAGAATATAGTCCAATAATGTGGATTTTTGGGTATCTTGGCAGCATTTTTCTTTCATAGTAGCTTTTAAAATCATATAATGATTAGAACAAACTTAATCTTATGTCCAATCCCTTGATAATAGCTTCTACAAGTTTAATTTTAGCATGAAAACGATGATACATGTGGTAGACTTATGACATCTTTATTGAGGTGGCTTAGGGAATATTCTAGATCCAAATTTGGCTAAAATTCCAGGTTGTTATGTGAATTTTGCAGTATATTTTGAAGATCCGTAAGACCATGAGGTACCCTGCAGCGAATTTTAGCAAAGTATTATAAATTTGATGGCCTCTTTCTAGTAGAAAACATAGTGTTGTATGGCAGTTTGGAAGCAGTGGAAACCTTTAAGCATCTACATTCAACTAATTGTGTGAATTAAATGAGTTTCAAACTAGCGAAGAGTAAAATATACAACGGTATGGTTTTGACCTCTTTAGGATAAAAAAGTAATGTAAATAAGGCCAAAATTGAGGCAGATCTAGGGCCTAAGCTTACCTATAATTTTGTCAGTGTTTGAATCAATAAATCAGCTCTAAAATATGTTTTAGTACTCAGTTTTATTGTAGTTTTTAGGCCTATTTGAGGAATCACCGATAGTACATTTTGAATCAAGGTGTTTCATACCAATAATAATATTTCTTCATCCTTTTTGGAGCTTTGAATTGAAAGTGTGTACCTTTCTTCCTTGCTCTTTGTTTTATAATAAACTAATATGTGTGTGGAATTTTACTTACTTTTTCATTTATTTATGTGCAAAAACAAATGGTGCCAAGTAATAATTTGGTTTTTAAAATTGCTACTAGTGAAGAGAAATATGTCATTGGCATGGTCAAGTGTAAAAAAGGTTATACATTTGTTGGAATACGTGATGAAATCATTGGATACCATTTTGATTTTATCTAAGATGGATAGAATTTAAATCCTAAGCAATAGAGAAATGGAAAGTTGATACAACACTTTTAGGCATCAAGAGGAAAGTAAACACATTTAATGTGGAAACAGAGGATTCAAATGTAGTGGAAAGAATGCCAATCTTTGAAAACATTGAAGAGAATGTGGAGGGACCAATACATAAATAACCAAGAGTTGAAGATGTGTCTTTGTCTATGTAACAAGTCATAACTATTGATCCTAGTGTATTGGCATCTTGGGAACAAAAAAAGAAAAGTTTAATGGAATAGTTTGCCAATGAGAAACTTATTCTCAAATTATATTTAGAAAAGGGAAAACCTAAAATAAATATCCAGTGTGAAATTTGTGGCATTGATTATGGAACAGGTGAAGTATCCTTGGCAATGCAAACAAAGGCCCATCAATAATGCCTTTCAATGTTTGGAGGTAGTGAAATTACTTCATGTAACAAAGTAAAATAGACAACAATGGTTGAAGATCGATTTCATATTGATCAAGGAATCAAAATTCTAGATGATTTAAATAAAAGACAAGAGCCTAATTTGTTCAAGATGGTGGAAGAAACACTTTGTAGACTATAAGGACATGGAAAAAGTGAGAGTGGAATGTGCATGATACAATAAATAATTTTTTTTAGTGTCAGCAAGGGGTAACATTGTTACTTCTCTAAATGAACACATGAAATAAAATAAGTGCAATACTACTACAAATGAGGCTTCACATGAGGATATTAGGTTGAGTGGCAATGTGGGAAGATCAAGGAAGCCTACCAATGATAAGTCCCAACAAAGTTTGACTAATTTTTTGGTCCCATAATCACCATCAGTATTACCTGGGGGTTCTACAAGTGCAAATCCTTCTACTTAAGCTGTGTTTATTACAACTGTTTAAATTAAACTTGAATATGAATTTGTACACTATTTTATTTATATTATTTCAAATTTATTTATTATTTATTGTGTTGCCATATTATTAGAGGTCAATTATCTCCCTCGTTACTACAATGTTGTGGGTATTGGTATTCTTATATTAATATAAATGGGGAGAGATTAGAAACAAAGGTCCTAAAGGATGATCAAAGGGGTGGAAAAGTATGGGCCATAGAGAAGCATACCAAGATCATGCTAAGTTATGAGGGTATTGAATGTCATATTGATGGTACATATAGGCATATTCATTTCCAGAGGGATTCTAAAAAAGGGATCCCATTTAATTCATTAACATGCAATTTTTGTAAGATGGTTCTAGAATGCAATGACTTCAGGATTCGATTGTATCATGAATCAAGGTGCAGAAATAAAAGATATCAATTAGGTACAAGAAAAGGGAGAATCCTTGAACTATTTGACTCAAAATGAACTCAAAAAAGTTGCAAGGGTCACAAATGCTAACCATAGATCAACAATGTGAGCTCTTTGGTCAGAGAGGACAAAGGTTGAATCGAAGAAAGGAAGGATGCCTTTAGGTTTTGCAAGGATGTGTGCGAGGCACATAGGTAAGGAAAATTACAAGGTAAAGATGTAGTTTGGGAATTTTTCAAGGATATCTTTCATAACTTGATGCATGCAAAAGTGGGGAGAAGGTATAACGCATCCACAAAATCCCTTCATGAGATGGTCAAGTTATGGGAGGTGCTAGATTACATAGCTTTATTAGCTTGAATCTGGATGGTCCTTAAATATCTGTGAATTTAAGGTAAGTTAGAAAGTCATTGGCATATATCCCAGGGGGAACACAAGCACATTTTTTAGGCAGTGAAATTCTTTTATGCTTCTTATAAATCCAAACATGGTATAGATGGCCCAATTCATGTATGCCTTGCTGAAAATGAAACAATTGTGAAACAATATGTTAGGTGGGTAGAAAAAAAGTGATACACTAGTGAGGTTTTATGGTATGAAAGAAGAACATTAATGGAAATGACATTTATTGGTGAGAGTTGGTGAGGGAGTTGTAGGCTATGATATTATAACATATTCTTTTAAGAATAATGTTTTTAGCCATTATGCACGTGTCATTATTGAAAACCATTTACATTAAAATATTCCTCGATTAGTTGTGGTTGTTCATCCAACATGCAATAGTTTTAATGTAATTTTCTTTACCAATAATGGGAAAAGCTAGAATCCATGTGGAAGAAACACGTGGAAAAACATTTGGGACCTATTATTGGTAATTTCTTCGATGGGGATAGCAGAAGAACAAAACTTATGTTGAAGGAATATTCTTCAACATCAAGTATTCAATATAAAATTCCTTAGGAAGTCTGGAGGCTAATTGGGTTGTACAATTGTTGCAATGTAATAGGATTGCATGACCAAGATTACATCCACAATGACAAAAATCTCGTGAATCCTTTGTTTAGCAGTCGACGAGAATTGGTTTTAGGAAATGAGTACATAAATTTTGGTCATGTCATAATGGTTTATCACACTTTTAAAGTGGACGATCAAAAGCTTAAGGGTGAATATATATTTATAGAGTATGGATCGAAAAATTTGGGGTTATGCATAATGCATTTTTTCAGGGCATGTTCATAAGTGTTTGAAAGAGTTAAGAAGTAAACCAAGTGGAAAGTTAGAGAGGACACTAGCTATAGAGACTTATCTAACACTTGTTGTTGACTATATTGAAATATTTATGTCTCATAGTTTGATTCTTTTGGAAAGAGTGTGAAATGCTTCATGAATTCATCATTTTTTCACATTATGATTATGTTGGGTACAAAAAAAATCTCATACTAATGTCAACGTAAATTTCATCAACAAAGAGGCATATCAAGATGTGAAAATTTCTTTTCATTTTGTAGTTTTGTTCAGGAGATTTTTTCATGATCAATACTTTAACTTTCCATGTGTTTTGCACCTAACTAGGTTACATGTATGTGAGAAATTCTTTAGCAAAGTTGGTGGGATGGTTGGAGTAGAGAGGGACTATGATTTCACTAACTTGCTTCATGTTGATAGAACCCTTAATAGAGTTTCTAAAGAAGAATAAAATCCCGAAGGGCTTCATTTTAATAAATCTCAAAAGAAGAAAGAAAGTATTTGGAATAGATTGCACCAAGAAACAATATAGAACATTGACACATTATCATAATATCATTCAATATCCACAAACAATAAGATTATAGAAGCCCTTAAGATTGGATTGAAGGATGCACAATACATTTTATCAACTCTTGGAGTGCAAACAAAAATTTACACTCAATCTCTTTGGTGGGTTAAACCATGGACAGAAGATCAAAATTATCCAACATTCCAAATTGTGGATGAAGTAGTTGATGATTCTCCTCCGAGTTGTTCCAACTCTATATTCAAATCTTTGTCTTCATTGGTACACAATGAAAGTGAATTGAAAATAATGGAAATTGAGTGGAGGCATGGTTTGGATGAAATTTTATATTCTATTAATGAAAATGTAAGAGAAACTATAGAACTAGTGGTGGATCTTGATGGTAAGGATATGTTCAAAGAATGTTTGGTTAGTTAGTTGAATGGAAATAGAACATTATCCAAAGATAGGTTGACAAAAGTGATAAATGGGGTATACTTTAGGCAAGATGAGAAGGCTCCCCAAAAGGGCGTTTCAATTGGATTTGGAATTGGATCATATTGTGGGGTGTTGTTTGAAAGCAACTCAATTCCCCCAATTTAATGTACTACAAGAAAAAGTGTTCCTCAAAGTTTAAAAAAAAGGTGTTTCTTGTGGAATTTGGTACATTGGAAGGGTTCAAAGAATAAGGAATAAGGATGGTAATAGGGTGTTTGATTACCATAATGAAATCAACCTTTTGGATAGACTAGAAGGCACCAAGCTTTAATTATGTTGATATAGTAGAATGAAGGGGAAGCAAATGTATAAGTATGATTTGACAAATATGATTTTGTACAATTTGAATCTATTATAGAAATTCCTATCTTATCATACAATGCTAGGAATGATACATACAAATTAAAATAAATTGATTACAATTTTTTTTTTCTCTAGATTTTGTTAAGAATTGGAACAAGGCTAATTTTAAAAACATTCTACTTTCACTTTCGTTATGTATTTCCATATGTTAGATCACTTATAAATAATTATTGGTTGTAATTTTGTTGACTTTTTGTATGAATCTAACGTCAGTTTTGTAATTTTTGGCTTCATGTCTACTGAATAGTTTGAATGGTGAATGTTCAAGATAACTCAACCTCAGTTTTACTACCTACATTTTGGTGTAAGTTTCTTTCACTAGCCATTCATATTTTTTTTTTTTGTGTTTCACTCAAACATTAATTTGGTATTTCCTCCATAAAACAAATATAATTGCATACCTATATAACTATATTTATCCCTTACCTCAACACATATATAAAATTTGGAGATAAGGATATCCCTTAAATCAACACTTATGTTGGATGCCTTCTACTGTGGTTCCTTTGAAGTTGGTCCATTTAATCATGAAAATAAAGGAGAGTTGGTTATCTTTTCATGAATATTTTTTGCAGATAAGTATGTGTTGTAGCCACTGCAACAACCCCTCCAAAATTTCCAACTCTTCAAAATTTCGGAGCCCCTTTACCTTTTCAATAGCTTCCACCCATCCTTAGAGTCTACTCGAAAGCCTAAAAAACTAGAAGAGTCACAAAGGAACCTAAGTCTCTCTCATGATCCAAGTCAAGTCCTTAACCAAGTCTAAGTCACCTAGTCGCAACACCATGATGTGACAAATTCCTCTCTTGTGACTCATGCGACCCATGCGACCTTTCCAAAAAGTGGAGTTGCATAGGTCATGAAGGATAACCTAATGAGATGTGTGACCTATGTGACCTATACAACCATGTGACCAGTAAGTCATTGAGTCGTAGAGGTCACAAAGGTCACAACACTAAGTCATGCGACCTATGCGACTTAGCGACCCTTGGGGCCACAAAGGTCACGAAGGTCACAAAGGTTGCACACTTCCCCCACTTAGGCCATGCGACATATGCAAACCCCACATGTGCGACCGAAACTATATATATCAGCCTCAACCACTCATTTAGTAACACTTATTTGGTCACACAAAAAGCAGGGAAGCTCTACAACATATCTACATGCACAACTTCTATAGGTAGGTGACCTTTCTGCTTACCCAACAATCATGTTTTTCTTCCAAGTGTCATATTCCTCTGCTTCGACTCTACAGTTTTCCAACCGGAGGGGTTTTATCCATAACCTAACCCTTTTTTCTTTGTAAATTATCTCTTACTATCTATGAAGTTTGGTGAAGCTCATCAACATTCTCTTATGCCCATTCCTAGACCTTAGCTAACCTTATTTCCCCACAAGCTGAGCCATTTTCCCTTGGGGAGTTCCAGTGACCCTTTTGAAGCTGCATTCATCTCCTCAGATCGCCCAAAACGCAAGTTTCACGACCTAAGGCAGTGATAGGAAAAACCATGCGACTTATGCGAACTATGACCCTTGCAATGCTAAGACCTGCGACCTATGTGGCCTGCGTCCTCTCGACCTCCGACCTATGCGATTTGTGCCCTGAGGCTTAAATCACTCAGTTGATAGGTCACACCCTACTCCGAATGACCCCTGAGAACTCCTCCCCTTACAAATTGCCAAAAAAAACCTCTCTGAGTCTCCGAAAAGTGAAGCTTTTTTTTTAGCACTCTATTTTATTCTCATGCCATCTGTCTCATCATGGGACTGCTTGTTCAATATGTCAAGTGACGTGGATCTCAATTTCATCTCCATATCGTCTTTCAAAGACAAGATGGAACCTCCTACTACAAAGTCTACCCATAAGAGATTTGGGAGCAGTTCACTGGAACTCCATCAGTATGAGGAACCCCGTATCTATGGGGAAATGTTCTACAATATTAATAAAATCATGAGGCTCCCCTAGTATGACATTTATGAGGAGTTCACAAAGCAGAATTGATGAGCCCCAGAAATGGGTAACTATATGGGCTCATTCTGCCTATTATTTTCATTTAATCCACCATTCTCCATAGTTTTGTGCATGTTTTTGAATATATTTATGTCAATTGAGTGAATGGGGATAGTCACTTTACCACAAAGTCTAATGAGTGTTTATTGCAGATTTTTGGACATTTTTGGACCAAGACCAGGCATTTATGAGCAGATTGGTAGCCAAACTCGAAGAAACAGGGCTGAGGACTTATAGGAGGGGTGTCTCTTGCATTAAATGACCCCTTCCTCAAGTTCTCCATCAACATATTAGAGTACAACAACCCACAAATGATGATTCCAAGGGGCAGCTGAGCAGGTCTAGTGAAGTTGTTGTTATCTGCAATTTTAGGTAGCCGAGTTCCTAAAGTTTAGGAGGACTGTTGGGAGTCCTCACTTGTATAAATAAGAAGGACTCAAGCCTCAGTAGGTTAACCATTTGATAGTCTATTTTCGCACTTTAGTGCAGCCTTGTACTCAGCTCATTTTCGAGCTCGTTTTGCAGATAGTTTTGTGATGTAACAATTATTTTTTGATCAATGAAGATGAATCTAGCTTTGAACCAGCATTGATCTTTCCTAGGGGGTTGTAGCTCTTAGGGTTGGGTGCAAACCAAGTTCCCAACACCTCCTTTATGTATTTATATGTATTTTTCTTGCATTCATGAAATAATTTTTGTTGTTTAGGTTAAATCTTGCTTTGTTGCTTAGGTTGTTTTTGATGATTAGAATAGTTGTTATTGTTTCAGGTTGATTAGATAGTTTGCTACAATAATAGAAAAATATCCACAAAAAGGCTACCAAGCAAGCCTTGATCTCCTTTCTCCCTCCTTGGGACCATGAATTGAGACCAAGGCACTCTTTCTGCCACCAAAACACTGTTTTTGCTTTCCAATGCAATTTCTAGTGTGAGATTTCGAGTTGGAGAAGTTGATATCAGTTGTATTTACATGCTTAGATCTGTTCTTATTTAGTTTCCATGGCTTTCTTGTATAACTTCCTGTCTATAAAGTTATGTTCAACACTTTTCTGGTTTTTAGGTCAAAATTAGGTTAAAATAGGTAAAACACTGTTTTTTATTTCTTGCTTGGGACAATTTTGAAAACTAAGTGTGTAGCTCACTTGTAGAACACTCCAGCTTATCATTCTTCCATCACACAACTTTCTTGAGTCCATATCTCAATATTTCCTCCACTCATTTGCCATACTTTCCTAAACTGCCCTAATTTTTGCGTTCTTGTGCAAAATTGCTTCCTGGACCTTTGAACAAATCCAACCATCTCTTTCATGTATGATCTTCATTGACAGAGTCCTAGACTTCTTTGACACCTCCATCTAGCCTTCATTTCCATTTTCCCACCATTTCCCACCTTCAAACCTCCAAAAACCACTTTCGGCCTCCTCCTATACAACCTCCTGTAGAACTTCCTGTAGAAGTTCATGCGAGTGATTTTTTGAAGTCTGATCGCAATGGAAGTATCCAAAAGGGTACTAGAGACTCCTTAGGTCCTCTCCACACCTTATCAACCTCCTTCAAAAGCCAACTCCATCTCCCTTCGCCAGAAAACCTCTGCACAGTCACAACTAGTTAAAACACGAGCATAATAATTCTGCATAAAATTGCTCAAAAGTACAAAAAGATGATTTATTCTCATTTTTCTTCTGAAGTAGATTGAATACATGCATTTTACCTTTTCAATAGTTAATGGCATCCATCACATTAGTTTCCATCTCTTTTCTTGCAAAAGTAGTGTTAGTGGGTAAAACTAGGGTTTGTTAGGGTTTGTGTTTCCTTTCAGTTTTCATCTTCTTTCTGCAAATAGACTAGCCTCTTTTGAGTTAGATTTCTTCCATCGCAGTTAAAAGCTTCTTTTGAGATCTCATAGAATTTGGCTTAAGCTCCTATCGAACTTGTGCCAGCTGATCAAGTGACAGCCTACAGTAAGAGCTAGTACTTGTGCATACAACACCGTCGCTTCCAAGTTTGTTACGGACTACCGGGTTGATAAAAGTAAAGTAGGGAGTCCCAAGAGTTGCAGAATCATTGGTGCAATACTGGAGCTCACCAAGAATATACCAAAGAACCGTGAGGACTTCCCAATTTACCTAAACATTAAGAGGTCCAAGCTCCACAGGTAGCATCACACCCTCGAGTTTTCTCGTTTGCTAAAATAATTGATTGGATCATTCAAAGCATAGACATGGATTCATGGTCAATAAGGGACCATACTAGAACACTTCTCCCAACAATCACCTTCATAGATATTATTACTTACTACAGGATTCCTAAGAAAGAGGAAACGTTCAACACATGGTGGCTCTCTAGATTTGTGACTCCTACTAAAGACATCCTTCGAGAATGGTGGTAGGACCTATTCAAGTTCCAGGTTAGGAAAAACCAAATTTACAAGACGGATGGACTGAGGAAGGTCTATCAATTGATCACTTCCATGATGAACCATCTGTATGGGAGAGAAGATTGTGATGTGTTCCACGGTATATGGGTCCCCATCATGTACGCTCCCATCACCCGTGGAACAATTTTTAACTGGTCCAACATTCTCGTGTCAGCCTTGAGGACAAATATAATTGCAGCAAAGTAGATAGAGCCAGATCAACCACCAAAGTTTTATATGGCCTCATACCTTCTAGATGCAGTTTGTGCAAGGTGCGAGTTCGATAATTGGAGCCACAATTGGAACACGTCTGTAGCCAACCTAGTACACCATCATTATAAGATCTTTTGGCATACCGGATATAAGGGTATGATTGATGTTATTTATGAGTCATTTATTGCCTCATTATATTAGTGATGATCCAGGGAAGAACCACCTTGTATGTCGAAGAGGGCCATGGAAACCATTGTAAAGGTGGTGCATTGGTTCTCGATTTAGGAGGGTACATTTATTAGAGTTTTCGGTTCCTATAAGGCCCCGCATCCTCTTCCTAGCTTCACCACAGATAATGTGCTCTTGCGGGAAGTGTGTTACCAGATGATGTAGGGTTTCTCGAAAATACTAATCTAAGGAAATATGAAACCATGTCCAACCTTCTCTCTTGTCATCGGGGCCTATGTGGTAGAAAAATTCAAGCAAGTGGAGGTGAAAGCTGAGGCCTTAAAGGGGAGTCACTTTTTGACCTTGAACTATTGCACATATGACCTTGAGAAGGTTGTAGCTGCCCATTGCAAGAGAGATAATTTTCACTGGTCATATTCGCATTCTAGGAAAGATCATGAAGATGGAGTTAGGAACTAGTATAATGCCACCAGGGAACTTAGCCCTAGTGAGCAACAGGTAAGAGACGAGGAGCTCCTTGAACACTCCTAGGATAAAGTTAGCTTATGAGAGAGGTCATCCACCTTGAAGAAGAAACGAGAGAAATAGAAGGAAACTAGGAAACTCAAGAAACAAAAGGAGAAATAGGTAGAAGATGACTTGAGTGACCAAGAAAAGGGGGAAGATGATGAGACATTGGAAGAAAGGAACACAACTCTGGCAAAGAAGAAATAAGAGCTCAAGAGGAAAAGGGAGGAAGAGCTCAAAAAATCACAAGATTCAGGTAACTAGGACTATCTCAAGAAGAAGAGGTGACAAGAAGAGGAAGAAAGGAAGAAGCAGTCAGAGGAAAATCAATATGAAGGGTAGAGAGCTAGGGAAGAGGAATAAAGGAAAAAGAAGTTGGAGGAAAAGCATCGGGAAGAGCAAAGAGATAGGGAAGAAGAAGAGAAGAAGAAGTGGGAACAAGAGCTAAAGGAACAAGAAGAAACATCAAAGCAGACCGAGGAACTCCTGAAGTAATAGGAGAAATCTGAGCAAGAGAAGAAGTGGTTAGAGGCAAAACAAAGGAAGAGAGAAGAAGAGGAAATGAGAAACACGGAGCAGGGAGAAACCAGTAAAATAGCTGAGTTGGACCCAGAACAAATTGAAATAACTCCATTAGATGTTCCTCCTTCTACTCCCCTCACTGGAGGACATCTTACCTTGCAAGAGTTGGGCATCCCTGAAGAAGAAGAAGAAGAGGTACTGGATCTCACCAATCTCACCTTTGACCAAGTTAGCCTCAAGATGAGGTAGGATAGAAGTAAATGTTATGCTAGAAACCCTATTGAACCCCTATCAGTCACCACAACTAAAGAGATTGTTTCTGACACCACAATTAATCCTGAGATGGTTGTCTTTGCTGGAACTGCATTTGTCACCACGACTGAGCACAATGTGGCTAGGATGAGAAAAAAAATCGTGGAGCTCCAAAATAGGCTTTACGCATCAGAGAAGAAGGCCGCTAGCGTAGGACAAATAGAAAGAGGGAAGAGGAAGAAAATGTAGCCCTTCGCTTAGTACATTCCAGTACAACAGAACTACAGGAAACGATCAAAGATGAGGCCGAGATGCTAGTGAAGCATGGAAATGGTTTATGAAGAGATGTCAAAACTACATCACATAGTGGCACCAATATTGGCCATACAAACCCATACAAAAGAGAGGATTGCTATGCTGAAAGAATTCTTTACCGCTCTAGATAGTATACATGATTGGTTCGTCAAGTACCCGAGGGCACTGACGATAGTCCCAAAGAAGGATTGGATCACCATGAAAAATGCCAAATTCTAGTTACGCATCAAGATCTAGTCAAAGGAAAAACTGGCCAAAGGTGTAGATATAGTGTTGGCTTCATATAGACACATTTTCACTAGTATAGAATCAATGATTGAGGTCCATGGAGTCCCTTCCATCAGAGAAGTAGGGAATGTGAGAAAGTAGGAAGAAATCTCATAGGAAGTTCAGGCATTCGTCGACACATATATGGAGGCTGCCCACACAGATAACCTACATGTTACAAAGGAGAATATCACATGTTACGTGGTTGAACCAGTAAGGATGTGAACAAAGATGGTAACCTTTGGAAATCAAGTGAATGCCAAAATGACCACTCTCATACTAGATGCCCTTGAATATATGCACAAACATGATGATGAACTACCATAAATCACTCCCATCGCGGCCAAATACAAGATTTATTGCACTTACCTAATGGAGCAACTCCACCTAGACATTCCCAAACTTTCTATTATTAAGTTGATAGAGTAGATTTTTCTCATTTTGTGATTTTGGAAAATTAAGATAGGATAGGAAAATTTTGGAATGTGAAGAGTCATAAGGAAGTCTAAAGGTCACAAGGTAGTTGAAAGGTGATGAGGAAGCTGAAGAATGAGGGGTAGGCCAAAGGTCACCCTCATATTATAAATACACCCTCATGACACATTGTTTGGGACTTTTGGCCAAGGACTTATTTTTGGACAATATTATTTGAGAGAACTTATGCTCTTCTGATATATGCAAGGAATAATTGTTATTTTCTACTATTGGATTGCACAAATATTTTATGCTGTGGTGTCATGGGTATTATTTGGTTTATGGATCAGATGTTCTTAAGAGTTCTTTGATACATAGTCTATTCATGTGCTGTCTTGTGCTACAAACTTTGTTTTGCTACGCATGGATGGTACATGACTTTTTAACTCTATGCTTCTGTTGGTGAATTGCTTCGTTGTTATTGGTGTAATTTTATCGTAGATTGTGTGTTTACTTATGCTTATAGCTGCTTGGTTACTGTGAACTATTTTATAGTTGTTGAGCACTTTCTTTATATAGACATGATATTATCATAATTCTCATAACGATTACTTTACATAAGGTTTATGTTATCTCTAATCTTGCTATTAATGGTGCTCATGTTATAAACATTTGTCGGTTATTTCCTTTTATTTATTGAGGTTCATGTGTTCAATTGAGTCTGTATCCCACCTCTGTCTGAAGCAAACTCAACCCGTCTAAATGAAAGTCGGACCTACATACCGAATGGGATCCCTAAATTAAATGGTCTAGGGTCCAGTTGGGATCCTACACTAGGGAGATCCCCTTTACTGTTGGCAGAGAATTTCGTCTTGTCAATAGATTTGGTGCTAGAAGGAGGGCTTGATGGTATGTACCAATACACGCCCTCACACCAAAATTTCCCATAGAGCTAGTAACCAACCATGTCCCCACACCCCTCTTGAAATACCATACCATCCATCTTTCAGTCCACCTTTCATGAAGCCCAAGCAGGGGGATTCCCAGCCTCCCCCACTTGAAGATGCACTGGAAGGATAAGAACTTCCTCTCTTTGAAGTCACAAATGAGCATTTGAGGGGCATGCACTCTATTACTTGTCATTTCACTGGGGGTTTAAAGTGCATTCCTACCATTGACTCCCTATACAACTCGAGCACCTCCATGTCTCATCACACGTGTCAAGGCATCTTGGTTAATTCCATGTCACAGTTAATCGAGCTAGCACTAGATGACTATGCAGAAGTTGTTGAAAGGCTCTCAATAGAGAGGTTGTAAAGTCCCCTAGCATCTGAAGAAGAAGACCCTAGGAATACAATCACCGGGGGAAACAACCAACCACGACGAGGAGGAACATAGGAAAACAATCAATCACCCCCATAAGATACCCCTGTGAACAACCAACCTATAAGAGAGAATATTGAAGGGCCCATGGGACAAGGGACTGGGGATAATCTAAGGGACCCCATTAAATTCTTCAATAATGAGTGGCTTATTAGATTCCATGCGAACTTGAGGAACTTAAGGAATGCAAGAAACTCCCGGGACCTAGGGCACCTCAGATTTCCCCAGGGAAATGGCAAGCACCTTCCCCACACAAGCGGGGGGTCAGGCACTGAAAGCGAGTCAGAGGGGAATCCCAATCACCCCCTTTTTCCTCACCTATAAAGAGGTAACCGCCATTAGCCTCTGGCTTGGATGGCTCAATCCCCATTAGGCATATGAGGCCAACTCCACGACATGCCTCACCATCCCGAGAAGCACCTCCCGAAATTCGACCCCGAGAAGGGAACCTCTACTGATGATCACATCAGAAATTTCTCCCTAGCCTTGCAAATGATGAGAGTGCAACATGATGGTGTGACTTGTGGCATGTTCCCTTACAGTTTTGAAAATAAGTCCACTACCTGGTATTGATCACTGCCTGTAGCTTTGATTCGAACATGGGAAGAATTCCAGAAAACCTTCCTTGATAAGTTTTTGGAAGATAATACGCCTTCTATGCTCCTAACCGAGCTCAGTATGTTAAAATGCCATAAGAAGGAAAAGGTGAAAGATTTCAACCAACGATTCACTACCATTTTGAATAAGTTCCCGATGGACATGGCTCTTGATGATTCCATCACCATTGATTATTACACCAGAGCCCTTCCGTGGGACATCATTGTGTTCATCAAATGCAAGGCTAAACCCACCTTAGTAGAGAACTTTGCAAAAAATTTAGAAGTTGAGAAGGATTTTTTGTCTATAGGTTCCCTCAAACATGATTCACAAGATGAGACTAAACTGTCTGCTAAGAAAAATCAAGCCTCGACCAGTAAGCTCATCGATAAAGACAAATATTCCTTTTATTTCGAAGGGTTAGCCAAATATTTAAAGAAATTGATGAATGAGGTTTCTGATTTGAAAAGGAATACTAGTGATCCCTCAGGAGGAAAACCCACCAAGCCTTTCTTTCGAATGATAATTAATCAACTCGCTAAATCACCTCAGGGATCCAGTATGAATTTCAATGTGGAAGAGTTAGGAAAAGACAATTTTTGCACTTTCCACTAGGCCTCATTCCAAAAAGACCTACCCTTAGTGGCTCAACAACATGACTGTCGTAGTAACCCATGAATTGGAAGATCAAGCCACAAGAGAGTGTGAGGAGGAATCCAACATCCATAAGAGGAAACCACGCCTCCTGGTAATGATACTCCTTCCGTTGTTCTAACATTCAAAGTCATCCGCAGAGGAGAGGTTCAGACCGTTCAAGAATCCATTGTAGGAGACACCCCTCCCCTGAAGCCTCCAAAAAATTACGGCCTCAGGAGTAAGGGGCCAGTGTCAAACTTCACCCTAGAAGAAAATAAAATTGTTTTTTAAGAAGGATCCTTCCACCTAACAACACCATCTAGCCATCCACCCCTCCCCTTAAGGAGGCGCCTGTCCAAAGCCTGAAGGATCACTTGGTGGGTGGTAAAGGAAGCACCTCTACACCTAAAGGCTTGACCAAGCCCAGTACATCTAAAACCATCTTGTCCCCGCAAACCTCTCTAGAATACACTTCATCCATGGACTTGGGGTATACTATTATTGACAACATGAAGAAGATGCGATCCAACATCTCATTGTATGAGCTTGCCAAGTTGACCAGCCAACGCGAGTTGATTGCCAAAACCTTCGCTGCCTCTTTCGCAACCTCATAGTCAGCCTCGTTAGATAAAACTAACTCCTTGGTCCAAGCGATTGTAAATTCTGCAAGCACAAACTTGAGATGTTAAGCTTCCCCATTCCTTCTAACCTTTGAAATATTCAACTAAAATGTGCATAATTTTCTCGTTGACTCGAGTGCATCAACCAACTTCATGCCCTAGTCAGTATGAAAGAAACTAAACATCCAACCCAAGAAAATATATGTGAAGATCATTCAACTGGATAGATCCCAAGTCCTTTCTGTCAGTGAATTGAATAATGCGATAATTAAGTTGTCTTCTGATTCTCGGGTGCATCAATGCATTGACATAATTGTGGTCAACATCCTGGAAGCCTATGGGCTACTCCTTAATAGGGACTGGTCTTGTAAACTCCAAGGATACTTTTTCACATACTGGTCCCACTTATGGTTTCTATATAAAGGAAAGAATAAATCAAATTAGGGTTAACAATGAGCCTTGCATGAAACGCATTGTCACCGATCTCGAAGGCTCCAATGAGTCAATCAACGTCGCTCTGGAAGAGCTAGGGGTGTGATTTCTTGAGAAAAACAACCAGTCCAAACCATCCACCATTCCCCTTGGTAATCGGCTAGAGCTCCCATCACACACCCCGACCAATGAAAATGAGATCTCCACTCAAATCTATATAAAGGAAAGAACAATCAAATTAGGGTCAACAACAAGCCTTGCATGAAACACACTATCATCGATCCAGAAGGCTCTAATGATTCGATCAACTTCACTTAGGAAGAGATAGGGGTGTGATTTCTCGAGACAATGATGGGTTGTTACCAGTCCAAACCATCCACCATCCCCCTTGGTACTCAACGAGAGCTCCCATCACACACCCCAACCAATGAAAATGTGATTTGCACTCTAAATTTGTGCACTCCTGACTCACCCATTCTTAATGATCAAATATGGACACTATATTATGACATGTCCAAGACTCATGATGGGGCCGAAGTAGGTTGTATCCTCATGGATCCCAAAAGGAGCAAATTTTTAATTTCTTACAGATTGGATTTCCAATGCACCAACAACACCGTAGAGTACGAGGCACTTATCCTCGGCCTCAAGAAAGTTGTAGATCTGAAAGCTAAGTGTTTGAATTTGATCAGCAACTCTGAAATCATTACAAGACACACACAAAACACAATTCATTGTTTATCACCACACCTAAATTGGACGGGTGTTAAAGGTCAATGGGTCATGATAGGAAGGATAAGATCGAGCTGAAACAGTTTGTCTGTCAGAATCTGCCAATGCCAATGGGAGAACCTTTAGGATGAGTGATTCACAGAGCTGATACATCCCGGTTTGATGCATGCATTGATAGCTTTTTACCTATTATTCTCCGGTCCACTATAGCCTCGTTGTTCTAAAAAGCTTCATTTTGGTCTTTTTACTATGATGTCGTCTTTCCCGAGCTCTACCGGTAAGAGGTATGATTCCTGATCAGTTCTTTTAAATCTTTTAATATTATTTTTGTTCCTAGATTCAATAATGTTGCTACTAATATTATGGAAAATTTAGTAGCAAGATTTACACCCCTTAGGGATGGTTTTTCAATTGAAATTGTTTATAAACCAGCTGTCCCTGATAATGTAACTAACTTATGCATTTTCAATGATGACCAACAAATATTGGAGTTCATTATGAAAGCTGAAGTGTTTAAAGACACATATATCGAGGAGGAAGAACATGAAAGATCATTGCAGGAAAAGGCTAACTAACGTAAGGGAAACCCCATAATTAAAGTAGTGGTCATGCTAGAAAATTTATTTGATATACAAAAGCACTTTTGGGGCCTGCCAAACAACAAGGCACAAAGTTCCAACCTTTCACATGAACAAATCAACCATGGGACTGAATCCAACCCCAAATTCGTCAACATAGGGTTGGGATGTTCATCCAATGAAAGACAGTCTCTCATCAACTTGTTCAAGAGGCACCACGACATTCTTGCTTGGACATATTTTGATTTAGAGACTTGTGATACATGGATCATTCAACATGTCATTCACAAATTTATTTCAGTTTTTTCCCAAATTGTTAATGTGTTGCAGAACATGATCAAGAAAGATCCAGTATTCAAGTGGAACCAAGAAGAAAAGGAGGCTTTCAATCGTATCAAGAAAGATATTGCTGAGGCCCCTTCCCTCTTCAGCCCCAACTTCAGCAGAGATTCATCTTATACAATTTCACCTCGGATGTGTCCCTAGCCATTGTGCTCAAACAGAATGATAGCAACAATGATGAATGTCGTATATCTTTCATGAGTGCAGGAATGTAAGGCATAAGAATTAATGACCTTGACATATATAAGAAGGCATATGCAATCTACAAGGAAGTGAAACATTTCAGACCATATAATCTCTAGAACCACATCACAGTGATGGTTCCGCACCCTTCTGTTAGGTCACTCTCCATCCAAAAAGAGTTGGACAAGAGGAGAGCCAACTAGATGACTTCCCTCTAGGAATATGATTTGGAGTTCAAACCCCTGCACACAGTGAAAGGGAATGGGCTATGTAAACTAATCTCTGAAGCTATAGACCAATGAGGTGAGGATTCAGAGGGTTGGGAGCATGAGATCAAAATGTATCAGAATGAACTATTAATCTCACATGAACCCTCACCATGGTACTATGACCTGAAGCAATACTTAGGGCAAGGGACCCTACCACCTACCTTGTTCGTAAAGCAGAAGATGGAAATAAGGCTCAAAGATGCTTCATATCAAATAGTTTAAGGTAACCCATTTCAAAAACACCACCTTGGCGTGCTACTAAGATCTTTGGAATATAAAGAAGCCCAATAGGCATTGAAGGAGTTGCATGATGGACTGGCAGGGGGACAATATGCCGGTGACACCACTGCCCACAAGATTATGTGAGAAATATTCTACTAGCCCATGCTCTTCAAAGAATCACTTGCTTATGCTCGAAAGTGCCCCATCTGTCAGAAGCACACAAAAAGGTAGGCTTGGACATATTATCCTCTCCAACCCATAGATGTGAAAGAACCTTTCCAATAATGGGGGTTGGATGTCATTGGGGAAATCATGCCCAACTCATCAAAGCAACAAAAGTATATACTCACAACCATCGACTATTTCACCAGGTGGGTCGAATAAATTCCGTTACGGAAAATCAACGATGAGGAGCTAATATCTTTTGTCAATCAATATATCATGGCCAGGTTTTGTGTCCCAACCTCACTTGTGTTTGATAATGCTACATATTTTTTAACTTTAAGACTATATGATTTTTCTTTGGAAAACAATATTGTTTTAAAACATTCATCCAACTACTATCCTTAGGGGAATGGCCTAGCAAAATCTACCTCATCTGCATCCTCAAGAAAACCTTGCTATCCCACCAAAGAAATTGGCACAATTCCCTCAGTAATGCCTTCTGTGCCGACCAGGTTACACCTAAACCATCCCTCGGAACATACCCTTACTTTTTGGTTTGTGGCAAAGAAGCCATCATGCCATTGAACCTCTACCTCTCCACCCTCCAATTGTTGCAAGAAACCTCATCCGCATCCTCAAGAAAACCTTGCTATCCCACCAGAGAAATTGGCTCAATTCCCTCAACAATTCCTTGTGGGCCAACTAGGTTACGCCTAAACCATCCCTGGGAACATCCCCCTACTTTTTTGTTTATGGGAAAGAAGCCATCCTGCCACCGAACCTCTACCTCTCCACCCTCCAATTGTCACAAGAATCACAAGGCTCCCCTTTCCCTACCATTCAAAACCGCAACCACACTCCTTAGATTGGAAGAGGAAAGACAAAAGACCAGGGAGAAGTTTGTTGTTCACCAAAACTAAATTAAGAGGTGGTTTGATAAGAAATCCGCAAGAACCTGTGAATTCAATGTAGGGGACCTGGTTCTTAAGTGGGATAGAGCCCATGAGGAGAAGGGAAAACACACCAAGTTCCAAGCCTTATGGATCGATCCTTTTCAAGTCAAAGAGAAAATTGTCCAGCACACCTATAAGTTGCAAACTCTAGGAGGGAGGGTTGAACCCCTTCCTATGAACGACCAAGATCTCAAATTCTACTTCACCTAGAAAATCTCATGACTACTAACACACTTGTATTATAGTTCCCTTTTGACCTTTCTTTTTCATTAGTTTGTATTTTCAGTTTTTTTTTGAATTTTATTTTGCCTTGAATGAAGAGTTTGGGATGTTGGCCTAAGGTTGAAGTATCCCTGCACTCTGGCCTAGATGGTTTCTCTTTGGAATCACCTTTTGACCGAACCTTAAGCCGTGAAAAAAACAGAGTACTGAAACTTACTGTAGTTGGGAACTCGATGTCATCCGTGGTCCCCTATCTTGCATTGGTCTATCCCAGCTGCTGACTTGGCCTGAATTGTGTGATTTTCTAGCTCACCCATTGGTTCGAAGATGGGGGAAGGTGAAGAAAACTTTTGAGAATATACATATTTCGGAAAAATAATAAGGTCCCTGAAAAAACAGAAACAACCTCTTTGCAAGTTAAATAAGTCAGGATCCCTCGTCCACCCAAGCTTACATAACCACATCAATAAGTGTAAATAAGAATAGATGAATAAGTGCGAATGAGCACATCAATTAAGTAATAAGGGATAAAGCACTGAGAAAGGCTTCCTGCGCAAAGATGTGAAGCAACGACTCTGTCTCGGTACTATCCAGGCTCACTGGCAGCAGAGGAATGTTTGTGATTTCTGGGTAGTTATTCCATTGGCATACTATTCAGGCTCACTAGGAGCAAAGTAACACTGGAGTAATGTAACTATTATACCGAAAATACTTAAAGATCATATCATTAATTCACCTCACCCTCCCCTTGAACAAACATGAATTGATATCATTTTTCTTATGTTAAAAGCCGAATTTTAGCAACCTAGGAAATCTGACCAATGTTAAGGATAGAGCTAGAATCATCAGCGAGATTCACAACTCTATGCGAAAACACTCTTCGAGGTCTGCCTTAAGCCAGGCCATAAGACGTCTCAAGATCCTGGAGTCCTACTAGTGAATCGCCAATTGTTGTAGCCACTGCAACCACCCCTCCAAAATTTCCAACTCTTCAAAATTTCATAACTCCTTTACCTTTTAAATACGTTCCACCCATACTTAGAGTCTGCTCGGACGCTCGGAAAACCAGAAGAGTCACAAAGGAACCTAAGTCTCTCTCGTGAGCCAAGTCATGTCCTTAACGAAGTCTAAGTCACCCAATTGCAGCACCATGATGTGACCAATTCCTCTCTTGCGACTCATTCGACCCATGTGACCTTGCTGAAAAGTGGAGTCGCATAGGTCGCGATGGATAACCTAATGAGATGCACAACTTTCACGACCTATGCGACCAGTAAGTCATTGAGTCGTAGAGGTCACAGAGGTCTCAACGTTTAGTCATGCGTCTCATGCGACCTAGCGACCCTTGTAGTTGCAATGGTCACGAAGGTCGCAAAGTTCTCACATGGCCCCCACTCAAGCCATGCAAACTATGTGACCCCCACACGTGCGACCGAAAATATATATATCAGCCTCGATTGCTCATTTAGTAATGCTTCTTTGGTCGCACGAAAAGTAGGGAAGTTCTATGACTTGGCGATGTGCACAGCTTCTAAAGGTAGGTGACCTTTCTGCTTCCCCAACAATCATGTTTTTCTTCCAGGTGTCATCTTCCTCAGCCCCCACTCTGTAGGTTACCAACCAGAGTAGTTTTATCCACAACCTAACCCTTTTTTCTTTCTAAATCCTCTCTTACTGTCTGTGAAGTCTGGTGAACCTCCACAAGCTTCTCTCATGCCCATTCCTGCCCGTTAGCTAACCTTCTTTCCACCTGGGGAGTTCCATAGACCCCTCTGAAGCCACATTCATCTCTTAGGATCACGCAAAATGTAGGTCACATGGCTTAAGTCCGCGATAGGAAAACCATGTGACCTATGCGACCTACGTGACCCTGTGACCTCTGTGATGTGCAACCTCTGTGACCTGTGACCTATGTGGCTTATACCCTAGAGCTTAAATCACTCAATCACTAGGTCACACCTTACTCCGCGCGACCCCTGCGACCTCCTCCCCCTTGCGACTTGCCAAAAAATCCCTCTCCTAGTCTCTAAAAACTACAGTTTGTATTCTTAGCACTTTGTTTTATTCTCATGCTATCTCTCTCATTGTGGGACTATTTGTTCAATATGCTAGGTGATGTTTATCTTGATTGCATATCCATCTCCTCTTTTAAATATGAGATGTCACCTCCTTCTACGAAGTCCGCCTGTAAGAAAATTGGAAGCAGTTCATAGGAATGCCATTAGTACAGGGAACCCCTTATCTACGGGGACATGACCTACAGTATTAACAAAAGCACGAGGCTCTCTTGGTATGACATTTTTTAGGAGTTTGCCAAGCTAGACATACCAGAGACCCAGGAGGACTTCTTGCTGTACCTAAACTTTAAGAGGTACAATATCCACAAGGTACAAGATCTATAAGGTAGAATCACACCCTCTAGTTTTCCCATGTGCTGAAACAATTGATTGGATCATTCAAAGCACATACACAAATTCATGGATAGTAAGTGACCATACTGGCACGCTACTCGTAGAAATCACCTCCATAGATGTTACTACTTCCTACAGGATTCCTGAGAAAGAGGAAACTTTCAACCCCTGGTGGCTCTCTAGCTCTGTGACTCCTACTAAGGACACCCTTAGAGAATGGTGACATGACCCACTCAAGTTCTGCTTTAGGGAAGAATAAATTTACAAGATGGATGGACTGGGAAAGGTCTATCAACTAATCGCTGCCATGATGAATCGTTTTTATGGGAGAGTAGATTGTGATGTGTTCTACGATACATGGGTCCTTGTCATGTACACTGTCACTACCCATGGAATAATTTTTAACTGGGACAACATTCCCGTGTCCTTAAGGATGAATATAATTGCAACAAAGTATCCAGAGCTATATCAGCCACCAAAGTTCTATATGGCCTCATACCTTCTAGATGCAGTTTGTGCAATATGTCAGTTCAACAACTGGAGCTACAATTGGAACACGTCTACAGCCAATCCAGTATACCATAATTACAATATCTTTTGGGACATTGGCTATAAGGGTATTATTGATGTTATTTATGAGTCATTTATTGCCCCATTATATAAGTGACTATTTGGGGAAGAACCACCTTATATGTTAAAGAGGGCCATGGAAACCATTGTCAAGGTGGCACATTGGTTCCCGATTTAGGAGGGTACATTTATTAGAGTTATCGGTCCTATAAGGCCCCACATGCTCTTCCTAGGTTCGCCATAGATAATGTTCTCTTATGGGAAGTGTGTTACTAGATGACACAGGGTTTCTTGAAAATACTAAGCAAAGGAAAGAAGAAACCATGGCCAACCTTCTCTCTTGTCATTGGGGCCTATGTGGTAAAAAACTTCAAGAAAGTGGAGGTAGAAGCTGAGACTTTAAAGGGAAGTCACTTTGTGACCTTGAACTATCATACATATGACCTTGAGAAGGTTGTAGCTGCCCACTGCAAGAGAGCTAATTTTAACTGGTCATATTCGCATTCCAGGCAAGATCATTCAGGAGCTAGTATAATGCCACCAGGGAACTCAGCCCCAGTGAGCAACAGGCAAGAGATGAGGAGCTCCTCGAACACTCCCAAGAGAATGCTAGCTTACGAGAGAGGTCATCCACCTTGAGGAAGAAGCAAGAGAAATAGAAGGCAACTAGAAAACTCAAGAAGTAGAAGGAGAAAGAGGTAGAAGATGTCCTGAGTGACCTAGAAAAGGGGAAGATGATGAGACGTTGGAAAAAAGGAATGCAACCCTGGAAAAGAAGAAACAAGAGATCAAGAGGGAAAGAGAGGAAGAGCTCAAACAATCACAAGACTTAGGCTACTAGGACTAGCTTGAGAAGAAGAGGTGACACAAAGAGGAAGAAAGGAAGAAGCAACTGGAGGAAAAGAAGTAGGAAGAGAAGAGAGTGAGGGAAGAGGAAGAAAGGAAAAAGAAATTGAAGGAAAAGTAGTGTTAAGAGAAGAGAACTAGGGAAGAAGAAGAGAAGAAGAAGCAAGAACAAGAGCTAAAGGAACAAGAATAAAAGTTTAAGCAGACTGAGGAACTCAAGAAAAAAATAGGAGGAAGTTGAGCAAGAAAAGAAACAATTAGAGGAATAACAGAGGAAGAGAGAAGAATAAGAAGGGAGAAATAAGGAGAAGAGAGAAACTAGTAAAACAACTGAAACAGACCTAGAACAAATTGAACTAGCACCACCAGATATTTCTCCTTCTACTCCCCTCACCGGAGGACATCTTCCCTTGCGAGAGCTGGCATCCCTGAAGAAGAAGAAGAAGAGGTATTGGATCTCACCAAGATCACCTTTGACCAAGTTAGCCTCAGGATTAGGTAAGAGAGAAGGAAATGTTATGCTAGAAACCTTGTAGAACCCTTGTTGGTCACCACAACTAAATAAATTATTCTTGACACCACAATTAATTCTGAGATGATCGCCTCGGCTCGAACTGAATTTGTGACCGCGACTAAGAATAATGTGGCTAGGATGAGAAAACAAATCATGGAGCTCCAAAATAGGCTTTACACATTAGAGTAGAAGAACGCTAGGGAAGAACAAGACAAAAGGAGGGTAGAGGAAGAAAATGCAGCCCTCCACTTAGTACATGCCAATACAACGGAACTACAGGCATCGATCATAGATGAGGCCGAGATTCTTAGTGAAGCCATGGATATGGTCTATGAAGAGATGTCAAAACTACATCACACGGCGCCACCAATCTTGGACATACAAACCCATACAAAAGAGATTGTTTCTATGTTAAAAGAAGTTGTTAACACTCTAGATAATATACATGAGTGGTCCTTCAAGTACTCAGGGGAATTGGCGGTAGTCCCAAAGAAGGATTGGATCACCATGAAAATTTCCAAATTCCAGCTGCACATGAAGATCCACTCAAAGGAAAAACTAACCAAAGATGTAGATAGAGTGTTGGCTTCATATAGACACCTTTTTAGCAGTCTAGAATCAATGATCAAGGCCCATTGAGTCCCATCCATCAGAGAAGTCGGGCATGTGAGAAAGCAGGAAGGCATCTCACAAGAAGTTCAGGCATTCATTGACACATATAAACAGGTCACTCATGCAGATAACCTACCTGTTACAAAGGATAATATCACACGCTACATGGTTGAGCTAGTAAGGATGTATACAAAGCTGTTAACCTTGAGAAATCAAGTGAATGCAAAAAGGACCACTCTCATACTAAATGCCCTTGACTGCCTACACAGACAGGATGAGAAACAACCACAGATCACCCCCATCGTGGCTGAATACAATCTTTGGTTCACTTACCTAATGGAGCAACTCTACCTAGACATTCCTGAAATTTCTATTGTTAAGTTGATATAGTAGATTTTTCTCATTTTGTGATTTTCCAAAATTAAAATAGGATAGGACAATTTTGGACTGTGGAGAGTCATAAGGACGTCTAAAGGCCACAAGGTAGTTGAAAGGTGATGAGGCAACCCAAGAGTTAGGGGTAGGCCAATGGTGAACCTCATCTTATAAATACACCCTCATGACACATTGTTTGGGGCTTTTAGCAGCGGACTTATTTTGGGACAATATTGTTTGAGAAACTTATGCTCTTCTAATATATGCTAGGGTAATTGTTATTTTCAACTATTTGATTGCACCAATATTTTATGTTGTGGTGCCATGGGTATTATTTTCTTGATGGATCATATGTTCCTGAGAGTTCTCTGATACAAAGTCTATTCATATGTTGTCTTGTGCTACAAACTTGTTTTTCTATGCATGGATGGTACATGACTTGCTAACTCTATGCTTCTGTTGGTGAAATGCTTCATTGTTATTGGTGTAATATTATCATAGATTGTGTGTTTACTTATTCTTATAGATGCTTTATTATTGTGAACTATTTTATAGTTGTTGAGCACTTTCTTTATATAGACACGGTCTTATCTGAATTCTGCTAAATATTACTTTACATAAGGGTTATGTTATCTCTAATCTTACTATTCATGGTGCTCATGTTATAAAAATTTATCGATTATTTCCTTGAATTTATTGAGGTTCATTCTCTCAATTGAGTCTGTATCCCACCTCTGTCCAAAGCAAACTCAACCAAACTAAATGATAGCCAGGTCTACATACCAGACATGATCCCTAAATTAAACGGTGTAGAGTCTAGTTGGGATCCTACACTGGGGAGATACCCTTTACTGTTGGCAGTGAATTTCGGATCATCAACAATATGTTGTTCTTCTCACTAAATGTTAATGTTTTCCTTGAATTTTTGGGTTAGCGGTTCAATTGCTAGAAAGGCTATCAAGCATATGATGGCACGAGATTCAATTAGGATGGTTTCTGCTCACTCAAGTCAACAAATTTAAACCAGATAAACTAACATATGAAGTGCCTTTTATTTTGAATGTTTGTCTAGTTGTTGGATTTCCTAATTTTTAAATTGGACATATAAAATAGAGTATGTAGTTCAAATGTGCCATAAGAGTCTTTTTGGAAGTATTTATGTGTTTTCCATGTGCATGGGGCCTTCTACAAGAGTTAAATTTCACTTGGGTATTATTGACAATTGAGTCCTCGATCATCTTTTGGGACTTTCCTTTCACTAAACAACATTAACATTAATTAGTATTTGTAGAGGCTTTTGGACAAGTGATGGTAGTTGGTTTTCAAATCATTTGCAACTTTACTTTATTGAGATATTTGCTTCTAGTAGATTGGAAGGGTGATGGAACTTTTCTTCCTAATTTTCACCTATATTGATATATATGTGTTTGACAGGCCTTGCAATGTGTGCGTATGATCCAAGGGGTATTTCAAGGTGAATGGTATATTATTTTTTGCAACTTTTGGCTTGACAAGAACTTATGATAGAGTGAATGGTATCCAAATTTTAATTGATTTTATTTTTCCAAAGAAAGAATGCATAAGTTTATATTTCATAGTTTGGAAAAGGAAATTAAATAACAAAGTTCTTATAGAATACCATATCACCTCCAAAAAGGAAAAGTAGGCCACTTTCTAGCTAATTTTCACAAACTTTCATGTAAAATATACCAATCATCTCTCTCGAGAACACAGTTAGAAGAAAAAAAATAATATTTGATGAGTTATGCAGGTTGTAAATGGGAGAATAAAATGCGTAAAAACCAAAGAAGAAGATTTGGTTAGGGATGCCAGCATCACATTGGATCTCTATTTACAATGCTTGTCAGTTAATGAAGCAGAGGTATGTGGAAGGGGTTTTCTTTTTGAGAAAAATATAGCACATAGAATTTTCCATTCAAATTAATATGAATTTGATTCTCCTTCTATTCTATTCTAGTGGTAGTTAAAAATTTTCTCTATTAATGTAGGGCCTTTAACATATATCCTAAACTAGATTTTTAGATTTTCTTGATATAAAATGTGTTGTTAAGATACCTTTCAAGGTGAACACCTATTTGACAGCTTTCAAATTGCAGTAGAAAAATGTATTCCATGTTAGAAAGTTGCTTCTATATCAGTTGGAGTATCATTTTTGAATTAATGGTTATTCTTTTAGATGCTATGGGTTATAACTTATACCTGATACTTCTTATATGTTCTTTTACATTAGGATATGAATTTATTTTTCATGGTTGACAATTATTGTTATGTCACTCGGAGTTTCATTTGTGAATTAATAGTTGATCTCTTATACGCTATGGGTTATACTTGGTACCTCTTATATCTATTTTTAGTTTAGGATGTGAAGTTTGAAAACCTTGAACTCACATTAGTTATTTTGTATTTGATCAGTTACCACTACACTGTGGCAGATTCCATGCTAGCAGAGAATGTTGAGAAAGGGAATGATGATGATTGTTTCATAAGTAGTGTAGTGTCCTACACAAACTTCTGGGAACTTATTATGGATGAAAGAAATGGTTTTACAACACACGTATATGAGATCTCATAATGCTTTCTTCACAAGGTTGGAAATACATGCTGTGTTATAATATGTATGACATGTGAAGATTTTGAAATGGCTTGTTCACATATTGTTTGGAATTTCAGTTTTATTTATTAGCATATTATAGTTGATTGATGGTGATTTTTTTTTTTCCTTTTTTTTGAATGTAGGAATGGATGGAGCAATGGGAAAAAAATTATTACATCATTGCAATTGCAGGGGCTAATAATGGGAACTCTTTGGTTGTAATGTCCAAAGGTGAGTTGTTGGCGCATGTAGTTTCTATGAACTTATGAAGTTTGTTATGTTCATGAATAACTTTAAAACATCTACAATTCAACGAATCAAGATAGAATTATAGTAATCTACTTATACCATTTACCTAACCTTTTTAAATATTGTGTCATTTTTACTTGTAAATCTAGAGAACTTTTGAGATTATTTACATATTCTTCTTGTTTTGTAGCAAGCCACATTATCACCACCACGCATATTTAATCTTATCTAAATTATTAATTTTGAATTGGAAAGACCCAGAGATCATGCATGTTGAGTAGCTATCATTTCCCTGCATTCTTATTTGGGGTGGGAGTAAATGCACTGGGAATTCCATTTATACATCTACACAGATGGAAACCCAGATCACAAATACTTGTAGTTGAGATAAAAGTTTGGCTAAATTAGCATACATTATATCTTTAATCTTACTATCATGTTATGAATTCTTCACATTTTGATTGATTACTTTGAGACTATTGATTATTATCATATTCATATTGACAAGAATTCATCTACTCTTATTGTTGGGATACATGGGCTAAAATAGTGCCCCTGTGTATGTTTCGATAGTTTGTAAATTGTAAGGGATAATTAGGTTGTTTTGTATATGGAATTCAATAATCATATATCGAACTCAGTTATTCTAGAGAATGCTTTCATAGCAACATGTGCAGTTTTGTATATCAGATTTTATGATTTTAGTTATCACTTTCAAATATATTTTATCTTGAGTACTTGTTGCTAAAATTGGAAAAATTTCCTTTTATTTTTTCATCTTATATGTTTAAGAAACCTAAACATGCAACTATAAAAAAGGGGTCAAGGTATCAAATATTTTTACTCTACTGAAACCATTCAAGTTTAATGTTCGTTATCTCTTACTTCCTCGACTATATTTTTTGTTTCTTTTGAAAATCTGTATATATCGATTCTTGAACAAGGGTTGGATGGCATTAACATATGAAAGAGTTAGTTTTATGTTTCTTATAAATAATTTTGAAACCGTGTATAATTTGAGATATACCTATTGTCTTCCAAGTCAATCATGTCTATAGAAAACTAGGATATTCTCTTCCTCATTTCACATTTATCCATTCATGCGTCATCAACTAGGATTAAAAATTTGTAAAAGAGTAGGATATGACAATCTAGTTTCTATATTGATGGAAACTTTATAGTTACACAACATGCAAGGTGTTTAGGTTGATCATTGTTTTAAGGCCTTTGGTCTTGTTTTGTCAACTATGAGTGGAGGGTTTGTTGTTTACTGTAGGGATACAAGACCATGTGAAAATATTATAAAAGCATGAATTGGATTCACACTCATCCATGAAGCCACTTTTTAGGATAAATATGAAAGTCACACCAGGGAAAAACTTCATAGTACTATTTTAGAGGCAATAGAAGTGGGTTAGAAAATGGGTGCCCGACATGTTATTCTCGCACATTTCAGCAATTGGTCTCCAAAGTTAGTTGTTACATATGTGATTAGTAGGACACCCTGATTGATTATTTGTTTTATTTTTGGGTTGTTTACCCTCTTAACAAAAGAGGATAATTTTTTTATGCTAATTTTATAGCAACAATACATAGATCTTTTGGATTCTTTATTTTTTGAAAAGTTTCATTATATATTATGTTCATTACTCCTGTAGGTAATGGGAATTGGTATTTAAAAAATACGAAGCATGTTGTTGGCCTACGATGGCATGGTAGCTTGTAGCTATCATTTTATTTTATTTCTTGGATTATCACAATGCTCGGTTGGTCTATTTTCTGAAGAGAATAACAACATAGCACACCAGTGTTCAAACACAATCTTAAACCAATCAAAAATATCTTTGGGAACTTCTAGTAGAGGACCAAGCAAATCACTGGAAGTAGTTTGTGATCCATCATAAAATGAAAGGTTTAAGGTGATCAACTATGCATTTACATGTTTTTTTGGAGGAAAATTTTGGGAAAAAATTAGGGAACTCAAATTCCTATGAAATTTCTTCAGTAACATTGTAGGAAGACAATAGGTGAAGTTCAATGTGAGAAAAATGTTTTGATAGAATAATAATTATGATTTGTTAGCCTAATTTATGTGATTTACATAGAAAAATGCAGAAAACAGTATCATAAGATTCAATAATATGTAGTTAAGACTTTTATCATGTTGTACTTGATGAAGCCATTTTCAAATGGTACTAATAAATGGTTTGGTTTTTGTTCAAGGGATATTTGCTCATGTGTGCAGATTGTATTGTTTCCCAACAATTAATTGGATTCAGTCAGTTTAGTCTCCTCTTTGCCATAAATATTCTTTGCTTCTAGTATGGTTCAACAACCCCAAATATTTTTGTTAAACTCTTTTTCCAAATTCCATAGT
Organism: Pinus tabuliformis; assembly: GCA_031772625.1. Taxonomy (NCBI): domain Eukaryota; kingdom Viridiplantae; phylum Streptophyta; class Pinopsida; order Pinales; family Pinaceae; genus Pinus; species Pinus tabuliformis. The sequence goes on from CM062816.1 coordinate 1,266,049,570, forward strand.
TCAAATGGATTCATTATGAAGGAAGAAAAACAAAGGAGTAGTAGTACTAAGAATGTGCCAATTTATAAAACATAGCTCATCTATGCAACGAGGCAAGTCTTCCATGTCATTAGCCTCACACCTTATTTTAATAGAGGTTGAAGACCATATTCATGGTATTAATATCCCAAAAGCACCCTATTTTGGGTAGTTTGAGGGTGAACAAAATGTTCATGAATACCTTAGTTATTATGTTTTTATAAAGTGTAATGCAACAATATTTGTTTTAGAAATCAACATTAAATGTAAATAAGTTGATTTTTATAGATGTTCCACCTAATAAGGAGCCATTGGTAGATTAGAATAAAAATAGTTGTGGGTGTTGCTAAAGAGTCGGAATTCTTATATGACAAAGCCAACCCACCATTGATATATTGGGATTTGAAATGCTCCAATATATTATTGGATGAAGGGTTTCATTCTAAGTTATCTGAGTTTGGATTAATGAATATTGAGTTGGTTGGAGATAAAACTCATGTTTCCACTTCTATGATGGGAACCTATGGATATTGTGCACCAGAGTATGCTATGATTGGTTAATTGAAAATAAAAGCAAATGTATACATTTTTGGGTTTGTTTTGTTATAATTAATAACAGGTAGGAAAGCCATTGACAATTCTAGGTTGGTAGGGGAGCACAATCTTGTTGCTTGGGTATGTACTTCTTCTTACCCTTTATTTTATTTCATGAGTTGCATGGATGAATTACTAGAGGATTTAAAACAAAAATGGATATTTAATAAAATTCGTTTAACATTAGATAAAGGCATTATTTTCTATGTGTTTGTTTGATCTGAAACACACTTAGATTATTGGATTTCGTTAAACATTGTGTAGGCCTAGAACTATTTCTTTAGCTCTCATTACCTTTTGGTAGAACCCTTCAAGTTATTTAAGCTTGATTTTTATAATGCATCTCTTAGCCATAAGCATTAAGTGCCTTAGTACATTTTAGCCATTTTAGGCACGTCCATTATTTATAGATCAAGGGAAATTTTCACAAATGGTTGACTCATTGCTTCAAGCACACTATCGTATGAGGGTTTTGTATCAATCTCTTGTTATGGCGATAATGTGTGTCCAAGAAAATTCCAAAATGTGTCCCCTAATTGCAGATGTAGTGACTCTCTTACTTACCTTGCATCCTAGACATATTATCTAGATACACATCCAATCGTAAATTCTCACTTTGCTCCTACCACACCTTCTCAAGCAAGAAGAGATAATGAAAATAAGTTAACTAGTAATGAATATGAAAAGTAAAGGATAAAGAAAATTAACATCTTAGTGTTCACTCTCCATCTATACATTCACAGGGTTCTCTAGATCAAAATCCAACAACCATTGAAACTAAAACATGGTTTGAGAGGGGTGAAGATAAAAGTGGAAAGACTTAAGGTGGCATGAACGTACTTGGTTGATGGCCTTGTGAGTTGTATCTCAAATTGTTGTTTATTTTACTTCTTGTCAGGTGTGAGTGTTTGCATCTTCTGCATTCGAATTAGAAACAATTCATTCCTTGAATATATTCTTGTTTTGATCACAAAATGACATTATTCTTGGTTGACAAGTTCCTTTTTACTCCCTACAAATTCACAAGAATTGAATTGCTTAGAAGTCGAATTTGAGTAAAGCCATAGATTAAAGAAAGATTTTGAGTTGATTTAGTTCTTGTGGTTTGGAAGAAGTTATTGTCTGGGTAGGTTATTGTGTCATTGGAAATAAATTTTGAATTTTTCGATATGGAAGCACTTTTATAACTCTATAGGGTGTGTCTATTGTGGCCATTTAATTATTGCAAGTGCCTTGCCACTATTGATGTAAAAATATTGAGCTTCACATCCCTAGTTGTATAAGAAGGTAGCACTTTGCATGTACATTTGATCATTCTAGAGGATTGCATTTTGTTTTTGGCATTATTTACCTTCGATACATGATATCAGATTCAATCCTTACATTTTGAGACCCCTGAATTTCATTTAAATAAATATTTTATGTATTTTTATCATCTCTTTTTTTCGTTTTCCCATTGTGTGTCTAATTGCTTTCCATTGTAGGAGTTTTTGATGGCTATTTATGAACTTGTTTGAAGTACTGGAATCTAGTTCAAGAATATCTGAATTGCATTACTGATTGAAAACTATTGAGACTTTGACATTTCTCATATAATGTTGACACTTAAAAGGTTGCATATTAACATTAATCCTATGTTTCCATTGTTATATGATACCTATAAAGTGAATGTATACCATTTTTTCCATGTAACCAACCGAGTGTAGACTATTTATTATTCTTTATCCTTAATACTTATTTTCCAGTTATATGAGTGGTACGCACTATGGATACAATAGGTGAGTTTTGGAGCGTATATTTGAATTTTTGTGAATGGATTTAAAAAGGGACGACTAGTTCCTACTCTAATTATTTTCCTTTTGATGTCCCATTATTAGTAGCAACATGTTCAAATGAATCTCAGTGGAATAAGGTAGTTGTTTCTTTCTATTGAATGACAAAACAAATACACACTTTTTCCTAAATCATAATATAACATATGATGTTTTGTATAGTAGTATCATGTACTGGAGAGTTGGGTGGTTGTCTCATGTATGTGAAATTATATTCAAGTTGTCATTGAGATAGTGTTCATTCTTGTGGAATTCATATTCAATTGTTTGTAGAGTTGATTAAGAACAACTACTCTGACTTATATGATTGTTTTATGCAGTGGTGATTTTGTACAAAATAACTAAATTCTATTAAGTTTTATGTATATGTAAGGGATAGGTATTAACCATTTCTTAAGTTCTATAGATGACTGATCATGTAATATGTTTGTGCAATGACATATTCCACATTTTTGTGTGTGTTGGTCTTGTCGTCCACATAATGAAATGCATGATTTGATTTTTGGCAACACTACTGTGGTTTGGTTTTCCTTTGATTTTGTTGAATATGTTGTGTATGGTTTTGTGAACAGTAGGAAAAAAATTCCTGTCAGTTTTACTTCTTGTGTATATGAGATGTAGCCAAGAAATTTTCCCTCAAGGCTACACATTTCCAAAATTAGAAATCACCCAAGTTTCCAAGTGGTCTCTTCATTTAAATAATGTTGGTTTGTTTCCTAGAACATTAGATCATGAGTTTGTTGCATCAAATCAAGCTACAACCACACATTTTTGGAAAAATCATGTTTGAGTAATGCCATAAATTCAATGACAATCAATTTCTCATCAATTAATTATATTGTGAATGAGGAGAGGAATGATGGTGTGAAGTGTTATGAACGTACATTAAAAATTATAGTGCATCTATTAACTTAATACAATAGATTTGTATAATTATTGGCCATTAAATATAGGGTTCTTACATTTCTTAAATAATCCATAGTATTGGAAATACGAACACTAAACCAAGCTCACTAGTATTGACCAAATAGAGGCACTCATTCATCCTTGTCGGAAAAGAAGCCATGAACTAACTTGCTTGAGAACACAATTTTTTAATTAATTCCACGAAAGTGTCAATGTTTATGAGATAGATAGGCTATAGTCACATCATCTACAGATCAACATTAGATCACACTTTCACATTGAAAAATGAGTAATACATGATAAAGGATTGAAGAAGGAAGGGTAATAATTGAAGGTGGAGTGTAACTTCCATTAGCTTATTCTCCATGTGAATTCCATTAGTCACTAGAATTTCCTAGAGTTTTCATTTTTATATGTTATTGGAGTGTGATTTCACATTCAATACATGCTAGAGATTTTGCATTAGTTTATAAGTGAATTAGGAAAATGACAACATAAAATACAATACTTAATCAAGCACACATGCTTATGAATACGACACAATTGTTTGACTTAGCAACTTGGATCCCATTAAAACCTTTTTTTTGGTAAATAAAAGAAAAGATTTATCTTATTGAGAATTTACAAAGGATAAAATCACATCATTGTAGAAAGTAGATAATATTTCATCTAGTTTAGTGTTCCTATACCATAGTTTGTATATACAACATTTTCCAAAAAGAAATTAAAAACTGCTCTTGTCCATTTCTTGTATGTAAATACTAAAAAAAGAAAGGTTGTTACTTATAAATAAGGGTGGTTTCTCATGCCAGTCATAATTCGCCATGAATGCATGAGTATAGAAATATTCTTAGATATGGATTGCAATATAGCAAGATTCTTAGATATGCATTGCAATAACTAACAAGGAGGTTGCTCTATGTATTCCTCTACAAAGACCCAAATAGGCTGTAATAAGTTCCCTTGCTTGAGAAATAGTGAGTGAATGATTAATTGAGTGATGTGGGTATAACCCATCGCTTTATATGGATTTGAGATTTAGGGCCCCAACCCTGGTTGTAGATAGTGGCCTTGCATCCATAGTGTCTATACTTGTGCTTGAACACCTTATTTGTTGCAAACTTATTCATAAAGATTCATCAATTGATTTTTCATCATCATATAAAGCAATTTATATGTCATTTTATATACATGCACATAATAAATCTTCCTAAAACATGGTTGATATTTGTGTGCCTTAGGCCATTAAATGGCACAAATCACAGTGAGATGTGATTGAGTGTGGGTTTAGTAATTTCATTGTGGGAGAACTAATATGCATCTACAATGTATATCAAAAGAAGAAAGGTGCATTGTAAAATGCAGGTGGAGTCATAAGAGAGGCATAATGTCACTATACTAGGGGTATAAATATAAAGGGGTATAAAAAAATGTTAATGAAAAATGGATACCTACAGTATCTAGTGAAAGTAGGGGTTTTTAACTTGGGAAGGCGTATTAGTTTCGTATTGGTAGCGCGTTAAATGAATTTATTTTTAAAGGTATTTTCCAATATGTAGTCAAATTAAGGGTATTGTTTAGTATTCCATGAATGCACATGTTATGTCAAAGGTTCATTGACTGAATCCCTTGTGATTATGTTTTTTTTTCACTCCATAATTTTTTTGTTGTGGGAAGAAGTACAATTTATAATTTATAATTGACGGGTTAAAAACAAAAATGTTTTTTTCATTTTAAAAAATATTTATGATTTAACTATTATAATTTATTATTGTAACTTGAGGTTACAATTTATAATATTAAGTTAAAAAAATGTAATAAATTTGTATTCCAACTTAAAAAACTTTATTAATGTGTTGTAATAATGGATAAAATCTATAGTTTGTTGAGAAATCTAGGGGAAACTAGATTAGGTGATTTCTCTTACTTTGATAATTGCTTGTGATGTATTTTTTACTTAACTTTATTAACTTCTTTTTTATTTTATTATAATTAGTGTTCTTATCGTCAAACAACTACCAAACAATAAATAACAATAAGATAAAAGAGCACAAGATATAGGCTATCATCCAGGGCCAAAACCTCTTCTCTTGAGAGGAAAACCCATAAGAATTATTCTCTTCTTATAGACCTTCAAATGACAAATTCCAAGGCCTATGACCCTTGACCAAGGCCCCTCAAAGACCAAATCAAACTTCTCCTTTGAATAACTTTCTTCTAGAAAAGTTAACCCAATTCAAACTAGCTTCACAACTATTGCAACTCTTTTCTTTGACCTCAACTTTGGAACCGTAATTATGACTACTTTTACTAAAACCATAGATCACCGGTGTCACTAGAATATGGGTGAAATTTCCTCTTTTCTCCTTTGGTTTGACAAAAAATTCTTCTTCAATAATTTAGTGTACCAAATTTACCTTCTTTGTATCCTTTCGACTTCTATATGGTGACTATACTTTGGCTCTGCTGTAATAAATTCTCTGCCTAGTCTATTCACATGTGTGAAAGGAATTATCCCTAAAACAACCCTCAAAGATTCAATTTTATTTACTTTTTTATTCTCTTTGCTTCACTGGAAGTACTCGTGCTTCTTCTACATTTAAACAAAATTTCTTGATGCCTTTTACAAAATGAGGTCGAGTCCTTTATATATAGGATTCCTCATCTTATAATAACACATCCTTAAGGAATTTCCTCTTCAACTACTCTTTCCTATTGGATGCCCTACCACACCCTCAATGAGTATCAAATTCAATCTCACATGTTTACCCAATCCTCCATTCTTTCTTCAAAACATGAAGATAAGAATGATGTGTTTGTATCTCCCTCTCAATTAGGGAGGATATGCTCATTCCTATAAAGGAATATACTCAATCTCCTTTTTAACCAGGGACTTTCCCAAGCTCCCTCTTAACCAGGGATTTGTTTCCAGCAACAACTCTCTACTCTTTGTTGGATATCATGGTACTATCAGTTTCTTATATGGCTCCTCCTTCTGATGTCATGAACTTCAACTTCTTCAACATGGAGCCTTCATCTTCTTAGATGTTCTTCGTAGGGCGTCAACCATCTTCTCCATCAGTTTCTTTCAATGAAACATAGGGTTGAACTAATAGTCATATCATCCTTATTTTCATCAAAAAGTGAACTTCCAGCACATCTGGCTTTTCTACATATAGCTACCTCTTCCAAGTCATGGTTTTTTTAGGATCTTCCATCCATTCCCATGAGTGTCAGTTGTACTAGGTGATATCTACAACTCTCTTTTGGTAGCCCTATTTCAACCCAACCAGATGTTGTTCAAAAATCAAAATGAACATCAAATAAAATTTACTTTTTATGATGGCCTTTCATCATGCCATATGCTTCTTGCAACATCAACATCTTGCACATTGATAAACACATATCCAATACTTTCATTGTCATGGGTCTCCTTCCTTTACATACTTTATCAAGGTCTTCATATATTCTCTATGGTGATTTCATAGCTAATTCTTCTAGTTATTAGATTTTGATTGCTTAACTTATCTTATGTGACTATAGTTGCATCTTTCACGAATTCTTCTTCCTTCACATATTGTTCCACAACAACTTCTATGAACGGTTCCTTCATCTTGTCAACCATCTCATATTCCATATGAGGCCATATTATGTTGATTCCATCTTATCAATATGTGAACTACTTCAAGGCATATGCCTTCATGCATCATTCTACAGGAAGAGATCCTTCTTCTTTGATCATGCTCATGAGATAGAGCATTCAATCATTCTAATTGCAACCATATGATGACATGATTTTATCTATATATTTCCAAATATACATACCTCTTCATGTGATCATCTATATTTCCTTCGACAACTTCCTTTCCTTGCTTGAAGATAAAATTACTTCAACCAACTTGACATGTTTCACATACTTGTCGTCATACCTTGCAAGTGGATCCCACACAAGGTGGATCATAGATTATCAGTGAGATACTTTCTTCTTCCAAGTAGAGGTGAACCTTCTAATGAATATTCCAATTGAGGATTTTGATTATCCCCATCTTGAAAATACTCCTTAACAATGATGATGTATGAAAACCATTCTATCTTCTATCATGCTAGATGAATTTATTCCAACCATATATATTTTTTCTATGGTTTTCTTTGTATGCATCTAATAGAGATACCATGAATTACTTTATTCATATCATGATGATTCCTACAATCATGTATATCTTTACTTCAACTATCCTTTCAAGCTTTTATGATGGGGTCATCTCTATTTCAGTTCTTATGGATCATATCATTCTTGTGATGTTTCCTATCATGATAACTATGTTTTACAAAACTGAAAAGAACTAAGTGAGGGAGACTATCTCAATCATAGTAGATATATTTCACTTCCTCCTTTTTTGATTTCTTCTTTTTAGATTCTTCTACTTTTTCAATTACATGGACTTCATTTCTTTCCTTTCTCTTCTTGTTCTCCTTCTTGAGTTTAGGTCAATCTCTCTTGAAATTCCCATATTCTTGACACCCATAGCATTGGATCTTTGACATATCAATATTCTTCTTTTTATGCGAACCAAAATTCCCAAACTTTCCATTTCTCCTAGACATGGCAGCAAATGCTTGAAATTACTCATTTGATCGCACATCACTTGTTTCCTTAAACTTGGTTTATTCAATCTTACACAATGACCAAAGTTCACTGAATCGGGTGGCTTCCTTATTTCCATAGATGTTAGATACATAGTTTTCACATTCGTCAAGTAGTGCATTGATCATAACAATGGCCATTTCTTTATCAGACATTACTTTCCCCCAAATCTTGTAGTTTGTCTCTTATTTGTGACACCCTCATAAGGTATGAGGCTATCCCTTCTTCCTTCGATACCTTCATATTATATAGCTCGGTTCTCAAAGATATAACATCTCTTGTAGTGTTTACGAAAAATAGTTCTACCAAACTTTCATAGATTTCATTCGATGTTTCCATCTTTGCTACATAGGTGATGGGTGAATTATTGATTTATTCTATAAGTATTATTTGAGCCCCTATTTCTCCTTTCATATCTTTTGATAGTGCTTGAGCTTGATATTGAGATGGTTTGGGGACTTTACCCTTGACATATTCAATAAGTTCATTCTCTATGAGGATCAAGTCTATCCTCTTTTTCCATGCAAGGAAGTTTGATGACCCAACCAATTTGTTTCTCTCCTTACAAAATGAAGTAATTTTTATAGTAGATTCAGACATAGATATAAAGATACTTACTTGTCAAGTGAAGATGCCCCTAGATGATGATATCTTCAACTTTATGCCTTCTTGATGATACTCAAAATAGAAGATGCCTTTCTTTTTTTTGGATATGATTGTTTCTTTGATGATGTTTTCTTCAAAGATGAAAATTCTTCTATCTTAGATGATATACTTTTAGTTGTGATCCTTTATTTAAAGATAGGTATATCACCTTGACAATGATGATGGCAATGTTTCTTCCTACTTCCCTTTGATGTAGAGACTTCAAGATGCTTCAATGTGTAGTCCTTTTTTATTTGAGTATAGGTATGGTTCTTGAGGTCTTTTTCTCCTTGTGATGATGCTTGTAAAATGTGTGAGCTTCCCAAGAATGCTTCAAGTGTAGAATCCTTGTTTGAATGAGATACTATTTTAGAGGTCTTATTTGATACTCCTTAGTTCCTTCCTTCAAGATGATGAGTGGATTAGTCATTCTTGATGATTTCCTTGTGCTTGACCCTTATGTATCCTTCTTCAATAATTATCTTCAAGCTACCTTTCCTTCTTGTTGTAGTTAACTTAGCTCTAAAACCATGTTAAGAAATATAGGGGAAGCTATATTAGGTGATTTTTCTTACGTTAATAATTTTTTGTGATGTATTTTTTACTTAACTTGATTAGATTCTCTTCTTGTAAGAAGAACTTCGGCATAAATCATATGAGCAAAGACCTTATTCGACGTGTTTCGAACCAACTAGTGTGGTTCATTGTCAGGACAAGTTGAAGAAACAGATCCAGCTATGCATGTTAAATAGTCTGAGCAGAGCCCCCAATGGCTATCTTGACCAACGACTAATTTTGACTTTGGGACCAGAGTCAAAAAGTCATTTTTATAATATAGTTATATTCGGTGACCATTCCTTTAAAATATATAAAAACATTTATATAAATAAAATAATTTAATAGGTGCTAGTGTTAATAGTTAGTTAAAAGGTTTAATAATTAAAATTATAAGTTATAAGAAATATTATAATAACAATATACATAGGGTATTATTTTATTTTAGGATATTAGATTCTCTTCTACTTGATTATAATTAGTGTTCTTATCATCAAACAACTAACAAAAAATAAAGAATAATGAGACAATAGGACACAATATATAGGCTATTAGCAGGGGCCAAAACCTCTCCTCTTGAGAGGAAAAACCACAAGAATTCTTCTCTTCTTATAGACCTTCAAATGATGAATTTGAAGACCTATGAACCTTAGGCAAGGACCCTCCAAGACCAAATCAAACTTCGCCTTTGAATAAATTTCTTCTAGCAAAGTTTACCCAAGTCAAACCAACTTCACAACTGTTGCAACTCTCTTCTTCTACCTCAACTTCGGACCTGCGATTTTGGCTACTTTTGTTGAAGCCCTAGATCACACATGTGGCTAGAATATGGGTGAAAAAATGCCTCTTTTATCCTTCACTTGGACAACAACTTCTTCTTCAATAATTCGGCTTATCAAATTTACCTTCTTTGTGTCTTAAATTTTACTTCTATATGGTGACTGTATTTTGGCTCTATTGCAACAAATTCTTCCCTAGTCTCTTCACACGTGTGAAAGGTATTAGCCCTAAAACAATACTCAAAGATTCAATTTTCTTCCTCTTTTTATTCTCTCTCCTTCGCTGGATGTACTTGTTCTTATTCTTCTTTTCAACGAACATAATTGATGCATTTTACAAATGAGGTTGTTTCCTTTATATATTAGCTTCCTATCATAGCTTGTAGTCTGACTTGTCATTATTCCTAGGCCAATTTTCCACTTGCAAAGGAAAAATTATTTCTTGCACATTGACAAGGTCTTGGAGGGTCTTTGACTCTAATTTTGACTCAAATAGTTTTTTTTTTTACGATATAGAATATGCCAAAGATGGTCTTCCATACATGATAATGACTCTTTTGATTTGTTGACTCAATGACAAGCCATAGAAGCACTCAATGGGTGCTTGATCTATAAATCAAATAACCTTGAGCATGAAACCCATACCTCAATAATGACAATAATAATTATATTTTTCTTTTTACGTAAAATAATTACAAACATGATTTCATATGTCATTATGAAGACCAAACCTAGTTACAAATTTCAACATAGTTGATAGGTAAAAAACAAAAAGGAATTTTTCATTTCAAAAAATTTTATGTTTTAACTATATAGACTTAAGTGTGGATGGATCTAGGGAGGGTTTGAGATGAGAAATATGATAGGGTTTCAAACCTCATCTTTACCAACAATCATGGTTCACAATGGCTCCCTATGGAGGAAGGAGATTAGTCTCCTCCTATAGAAATGGACTTGACGAAAGAGGCCCAAGCCACAATACACACAAATACAATATTCCAATGTTGGTGAAGGTTAGGAGAATGACCATCCACCGAAATATATTGGAATTCTAGGATCCTCTTTTGAGGCAATGAATTAACAAGTAGCAAGACATTACATAGGACTTTAAGAAAAGATAATAACATGCATCCCTCAAGTAGAAAAAGTTCCAAAATGTGAGATAACATCCACACAAATCACAAAAAATATTCAATATATGCAATATCAAAGATTAATTAGTAAATTTATGGGGTTATGACCAACAAATAGAGCTCTAATATGGTGGATTCATAAGAATTGGTATCCTAAAGGAGATATATATTTAAATCTAGGATCCAAAGACATTTTCACAACAATATTCAATAATCTAGAGGATAGAAATAGATTTTTCCATAATGGACCATACTTCTTCACCTTAGTAGGAGTATACATTATGTTGTGTACATGATAATTCAACCTTAATGAAGGGTATTTCACAAAAACATTGATATGGATCAGATCATATTCTCTTCACTCGAGAATTCGGGGACAAAGAAATAATGGACAGGATAGGAAATTCTCTTAGAGCATTTTTTATGTAATTAGAAGCCATGACACAAGGGATGTACACAATGTATTCACAATTTGGTGTATATGAATGTGTACTGACCACTAACTTCCAACATATGCTTAAACTATCAAGACAATCTGTGAAACCCTACCCATATATATGAATACATTCCACTTAGTTGTAGAAAATGTCATGAAATTTCCAACCTAATATAAATCAACAAAATTCAAAACCTCAATTAGAGAATGATCAATATGGGTTTGAAAAAGTAACCAATAGAAGAAGATTGAATAGAAAAAAATGGAGGAACCTTTAGGGATGAACATAAATAAATAAATAGATACTCAACCCCGTTGAACTTAGATCCAACTCTAGTGAAAAATTAGATAGAAAAGGAGCAAGAGAAAGAAAATATTTCTAGGAACTAGATAGGCATCATGAAGATCCAACCAAGATATGGAAATTGCACCATCAAAATGAAAACAAAAACTTAGAGGATGTTGATATGAACCAAAAATAGGATGAACCAATATAAGTAGATGAGGTCAAGGAAATGGGACTCAAGAATCTTGATCTCTAATTATTAATAGATAAAGAAATATCCATTATTAGTCCCATATAAGGAAATGTAACTTATCTCAAGTCTATGGATCAAATATTGGAGAAATTTGCATCAAAACACCAAAAATAATTAAGCAAATCCATCCTCTTCTTCATCAAGAGCCAAAAGGAATAATAAGAAGGAAAATGAAAAGTTTTTCAAGGATGAAGAGAAAAATGGGAGGAAGAGAAATAGGTATTTGATTCAAGAGATAACAAAAAATTTGGTAAATTCTAGTAGATTACTTTGATTATAGAGTCCTTCCAACCAACCCCACAATGTTACAAATGGAAATCATCTCTTGGAATCTGAGAGGTGTGAACGACAAGTCCAAGCACATATTTTTTAAGAGAAAAATCATTCAATAATATCCAACAATAGTAATGATCTAGCAAACAAAATGTTGAGGTACACCAATTGATAGAATTGAAAATGTTGTGTGAAAAGGTATTCAAGTAATGGAAATAGATGCATGTGGTGCTTTAGGAGGTTTGGTGACATTGTGGAATCCTAAGGAACTTACATTATCAAGCTTCATGGCCACCCAAAGAACTCTCACAGTGAAATTTCAAAAGATAGAATCAAAATCATATGGGAATATTACCAATATTTATGGAACCTATGCCCAAAGAGACATAATTAATTTTATTAAAAGTTTTTTTTCAATGCAAATGATCAAGTTCAAGACTCATACTAGATATTAGGTGGAGATTTTAACATAATAAAATACCTAGCTGAAAAGAAAGAGGGACTTTACATACTTGATGAATATTAATTTCATTTTAGGGATATAATAGAGCATCTAAGATTAATATATTAGGAAACGACTAATGGAATCCAGACATGGAACAATCATATAGGAGGAGAATCTAAAATCACCTCCACATTAGATATATTTTTAATCTTAGAATCACTAATTCTTACAAACATTGTTTTTGTGCCACAATCATGCCAAGCTATGGCTTTGATCACAGGCCAATAGTTATGAACATTGACTTGAAGGGAATCTTAAAAAGAAAACCTTTCATATTTGAGGCCTTCTAGATTTTCCATCCTTCCTTTAAGAGAAAAAATGAAAAATGGTTTAAGGAAGTTCCTATTAGTTATGGAACCCTCAGGCATAATTTTTAGAACACCTAAAATACATCATGGGTAGGATGAATCTATGGAATAGACATGAATTTGGTAATATTCATGAATAAAAAGAAAAAAAATCATAAGGAGATGGAGGAAACCTATAATTAAGGAGTTGGAAAAGTGAAACCATTTGTTAATAAGAATTGGAATAATGCCTCAATCAAGAAGAAATCTTGTGGAGAAAAAATCACGAGTCTTGTTCTTGAAGGAGGGTGAAAGTAATACAAAACTATTTCATAAATCGATGCTCCAACATATTAAAAACAATAAAAATTATTGTATGAGAAACATTCAAGGGGGAATTGGAAGATCATAAGGAAATGGAAAAATAGTTGCTATCTAATTGGATGAACCTTCTCATAGAAACTCAACTAGATCAACGACCAAGAATAAGAAGAATCATTGAGACATCCCTTCAATTGTTAAGGCAGATCAAAACAAATTCGTGCTCAAAAATACAATGCTCATGGAAGCATAATATGTTTTCATGGAGATGCAAAGAGGCAAGTCCCTAGGAATTGATGTGTTCACTTCTTATTTTTTCCAATCTAATTTCTAAAACCAATAGTACCAACCCCTATATGGAAAATAGAATGTAGCCTAATCTAAATTACAACCAAATTGATGACACATATAACACAATGGTATAGGCTCGACATAGTCAACACCACTTGTTATTGTTAGTACCTTGTTGAATTAATATTATTATGACACGTTTATATATTTGTTCAAGAGTTTCTAACAAAGTGACCCTCCTCCTCTCATAATGTATCTATTTATTTCAACAATATTATGCATAGGAATATTGAATATTTTTAATTATTATTATTCCAGTAAAATATGGGTAGGTGAAAGAGGATGACTTGGTTGTGGTACTTTGACATTTTTCCATATAAATTTTCCTATAGATCTTGCACCCCCTACATTTTTATATATGGAAATCACATGGAGGAGATATGCATATACTACTATGAATTTGTCCTCTTCTTTGGTTATGGAGTCTAAAATGATTGACTAGATTGAGGACAATTACCTCATTTCAGATTATAGGGGAAGATTCAAAATCATATTTCTAAAGATATCAAATAGTCTCACAAGTCCAAGTATCAAGCTTTCTAATTTAGACAATATTGTAAGGTATTTAAGTTGAACACAAACTTATTAGTGATATATTTTGTATAGAATTACACATTTTCTCCACACACACACACACACACACACACACATATATATACTTACTTCATGTGTAGTAATTGAAGTTCTACTTTATGGCTTCCATGTCTACTTGGAAAAATTGTCCAAACCCTTGAAACCCATATGGGTGTACCTTCATTGTCACATGTGTTGAGTACATCACATATAATCACAATCTCAATATCTTTAAGATATTCTATATATCACTTCAAAGAAAACATCAATGGTTTCATTTCCTCCATAGGATTGTTTCTCCAACTTTCAATCTTTGATAGACTATTTTTCTAATTACTTTCATTTTCCCACCAATATGAACTAAGAATGCACTCCCTTTTCATCATCAAATATGGTTTTAAAATAAATTGAGATTTGTCTTTATTTAGATATGGTGCATATATGTCCACTCTACGCAAACTTTATTCAGTTTTGAGTAGTTGTACCACTTTATCATTAGACTTATGACTTGACATTTTTCTTGAAGTCCCTCGTGACCATTTTCCTAGAAATATGTAGTGTCTAAGTTCTTTGATGTTGAATTTATTACATAAAGTGCATGGTAGATCCATCCCTCATTTATTTTCTTGGAATGCCACCTAATATTGGTCCCTAAGCATATTCTTCTTTTGATTCATGCTCCAACAAAAATGAAATCGGTGACAATGTCACAAGAACTATACAAGCTATGCATAATGAGGAAATGGAAAAAATATCATCTTTGAATAACCTCAAAGTTTGAAACCTACTTATAAGTCATTTAATAATAATTTCTTCAATAATGATGACAAGGCTTTGGGGTATCCATGAATGAATATTTTACCAATAAGCTTATGATAAGACCCTTAAAATACTATATTTTTGTGAAATTCCATACTCTAAATTTTGTATCCTTAATGACATCATACTTAGTAATCTACCTAAGAAAAAAAACTAATATAATTATGAAAATAATAATATTCATTAGCTTATTTTTAAGCCTATCCCTTTCATATTAATAATAATAATATAATTGAAGTTACAAAAACTTGTGTAAAAAAAATATAATATGTAAGGAACTCTGCTATTTTTCCAATGATTATTGATGTCATAATTTAATGTAGAAAAAATGCATTCAGCTATTCATTCATTTTTACAAATATCTAAAGAAATTAAGAAGAGATTTTGTTTTAAGAAACTAATTTAGTACTCAATATAAAATTTCCAAAACAAATTATACTAGAACCAATGAAGTGTGGTTAATTTTCCTCTCTAAAATTAGGGTGAAAATGTGTAAATTTCCCAAAAATGTATTTTCAAATCCAGAAATTAGTATTGTGGTTGTTAGGAAGTTAAATTACTCATTGGATATATTATCCCAATTCAAAATCTAGTAAAACCCTAAAATGCAAGGTTAAGGTTGTCATTGAAAGATATTAAGTGTTGAAAGTGGTTAAATGACCTTGAATTTCCTTTAAACTTGAACCATTTGATTACTCTTGTAATATTATATGAAATGGAAGCACACAGAAACCATTTCATCAAAATTAAGAGTTTTCGTGTCTGTGTCACAAAAATTGCAAAATTTTCTATATGATAGAGACAAGAAAATGGGGGAACATTGAAAATTTCACAAATGAGCTCCACTTATGATTAATATTAAAATATTGGGTCTAGAAAGGATGATTTCCAATAGGGGAGGGTTTCAATGGTAGATAGTGTTGTAAAATAAGGATATCCACATAAGTATAACACTTTAAGAAACAATTTGACATGCAAATCAACGATCAATAAATTCTTGTTTCTATGCTTGAAACCCTCAAAAAGGGAAACAATACATGAACATGTAGGAAACAGACATTGAAGATTCTTAATTTAGATGAGTATATCTTAGTTCAATTATATACAAATGATACTCCATGGTCTTAAAATAGAGACCATGGACCAATCAAGTATCAAGCTACACAAAAAGTGTCATTAATATCGATGATACATTTGAATTGTTATATTTCCAATGTAGAACATGATTGTGACTGTCAATTAGTAAATTACAAAAGCACACTAAAATCACAGTTTAACCTAAAGACATATTAAATATAGTTAAACTTAAACTAGCCCCTATTTCAAAATATTATAACCTTAAGAACAACTTGGGATAGGATTGAATGATTTACAAAGTAGATGAAGGAGAGGGAAGAAGGCATTAGATCTCAACCTTCTATTTGAAATCAAGATTGAAAACAAATCCAACAATATGGTTATGATCATCAAGGTGGTTGGCCCAACTAGAATGTATAAAGTGAAACAATGTAATAGATCTTCATGAGGGTTATTATATACCAAACTAAACTATACCACAAATATAATAGAGCATCCTCTTTTCTACTTTCCTATGTCTTCCATGTGGTTCTTTCATGTAATAATAAATGATACCAATAAGAAAGGAATTCTTCTAGGGCTTTGGCATAGAGTCAAAGAATTCAAAGAAGTCAAAGAGTCATTTTCATATGTAAAAGACCCTATTGGGCATTTTGTATCATGTAAAAAGAATTTATTGTAAGTTAAAAAGAATCAAAAGTCTCCCTCCAAGACTAAGTCTGCCTACAAAGATGAAGTCGATCTCATTAGGGCCATTTGAGCCTCACAAGAAGCCTATATATAAGTGCATTTGACCTCATTTGAAGAAATAATCCAAGATATTTAGTCAAGAAAGAAAATAAGTTCAACCATAGGGAGAAAGAAGGCTATAAGGCAAGTAAAGTTCAAGGAAGACAAATCGAAGTTCTAAAATTTGTTTTTAGGTTACATCCTCTCACATGTGCAACAGAATTAGGGCATCATTTTTCTACAACAAAGACAAAGATTGCATTCATCATAATAGGTCGAAGTTTGGTGACTAAAGATCAAGTTTGCGATCCGAATTACCAAGGAAGAAGAAGAACCCTAAGTGAAGGAGAGGTAAAGGCCTAAATTACCCTCTATCACCCACACGTGTGAAAATATAGCTACTGCAGGAGGGCCAAAAGGTTGCAGTCCTAAAATAGAAGCTAAAATTCTAAAATAGAGGCCAAAATATGAAGTTGGAAGCTATTTGACTTGGGATGACTTTATGAAGGATAAGTACATCAAAGAAGAGTTTGATTTGGCCTTGAAGGGGTCTTGGTCTTCGGTCTAAAGGTATTGGAATTCATCATTTGAATATTCTATAAGAAGAGATGAATTTTTATGGGTTTTCCTCTCTAGGAGAGGTTTTGGCCCTAGCTGGAAGCCTATATCTTGTGTCTAGTTGTTTTATTGATCTTCATATTTTGGTAGTTATTTGATTATAAGAACACTATAATGATCAAGTAAAGAAGAATTTAATTACAATTACTACAAGTTGAAGTAAAAGAACGTCACAAGCAATTATCAAGTTAAGGGAAATCTCCCTAATCTAACTGCCATATTTTTCTCAACAAAGAGAGTAACTTTCCTAGGTTTGCAAGAGTTTGGGACCCATAACATAGTGAAAATGTCTTAAGCTTGTTATGTGAAAAATGATTTTAAGGATTGATTTCAAATGGGTTTTCATTTTGGTGTCACAATCATCGAGTACAAGGTCATCAATATAAAGTACAAGTATGAGAATATGGTCACCTACTCAGTTGGTATATACATTAGGGTAAGAGTGACATCTAGAGCAAGAAGGAATCGATTCATTTTCGTACCAAGCTAGAGAATCTTACTTGAGGCCATAAAGGAATTTCTTGGGGTGACGAATGAGTATGAAATCACTCTAAACAAATATAGGATGTTTTTCCATATAAATTTATTCCTATGAATCCCATGTAAGAAGGTGGATTTGACATCCATTTAATGAAACACTGATCAATATGAAGTGGCATGGGAAATAAAAAAGTCAATGAAATTCATTTCAGAAACATGTAAAGGTTTCATTACAATCAATTATTTCTTCTTAATAAAATCCTTTAGCAACTGATTGGGCACTATGACTATTAACACTATCATTTTTTGCATAATTTATCCCACAAACCCATTTGCACTTGAAAGGTTTTCTCCCTATTGAAAAGGGAACCAGATCCAAAGCATAATTTTCCATTAAGGAAAAAAATTATTTATTCATTACTACATCTCAAATTGAATGGTTGGAAGCTTATATAAATGTGTATGGAAATAAAGTATCTAAAGCTTGAGCCAAAAGAGAAGAGGCTTACTACATCTAGGTTCAGAGTCCCCAAATGAAACACAGTTCATGTTAAGTGTAATGGATTTTCTAGGTTAGTCTATTAATCAACCTCTAGTCTTACATTCCCTCTCTCCCACAACTTTCTCAATATCCTTTTTCTTAGTTCTAATCTACTTCGTTATGTTCGAATTTAAGAAATTTATGATAACTTAACTTAATTCATCATTATGGTAATGTCAAATGTGATTCTATGTGCATGTTTCATATACCATTTGAGAGCATGACCTCACAACATAATCTAGAACTGAACCAAATTTGACTTAACAGTCACAATATGTTTATTAATCTTTTCATATAAGAACCATTATTATGCATCACCTTCATCTCCTTTGCTCAAGAATAATGGTATTCACAAGATGGAATCTAGTAGCATACCAACCATCTTATTGCTATAATTTTTTTTTTTGTCAAGTTGTTTGTGATCCTCTAGGCTTGACTTGTTGCTTGAGAAAATGCGACCCAGAGGCATCTAATCCATGATAGTCACCCAAGGATTGCACCTGGGTTGGGCCACACCAGCCCTAATCTGACTGTATTTTTAGCACGTATGCTCCCCCTAGCACAAGAACAATAACCTCTATGAGGTTTGATCGCGGGTCACCTTGCTAACGAGGACCATCCTCAATTGGTTGTGCTAATGATACTTGACCATATTGTTTCTATAATTTATAATAAACATAAATCCTCTTTATCCTTGTTGAACATTGAGGTTCTAGCTATTTTCTAAATTTGAACTAACTTAACTAGTGCTAGCTAAATTTCACCACAACTTGGTTACGTTTTACTACTACTTGCAATATTTTATCCTTTACTTTAAATATGGTCATGTATATCATCCTTTAAATTTATGATACTTAGGGTTACCTCGATCTGTTTCAAAATAAATAAGGGGTGGTGTAGGTGTTTGAATGGGTCTACTACCTCCTAGTGCCTCCATGTCTATTATTTATTCTGCTTCCTCATCAAACAGATAAAATGCATCCACAATCACATCATTAGAGTGCACCTATATTTCAATATTATTTTTATGGGTCATCAAATGTATCAATGCATGTGTTCTTGTGTTGCAATGTCTCTAACTTGTTAATTTATACTCTTGCATCCACCTTCAGGGATCCCTATATATGCCATTTATATCCCCACAATTCCCCTTTGTTCCTCAATGGGTTCTTCCTCCATTAATAATTACTTTTCTTGTAACCAATCATAAATGTTCTCCTATTTCCCTTAAATTCTCCATTTGTACGATCATAGTTGATTGTCATTACATTTTTTACTTCTCTTTGCAATGCTTCCCTTTATTCCGAAATGGAGTGTATTTTTCTCAACCACCAATGATTGGTTGTCATAGAACACCTAAAAGCCATGTTTTCTATTTCTCTTTCTTGAGGTTTTCCTATGGATTTCCATCATATAATTTTTTTTTAGCTTCACCAACACTATCCTATGACCCTCCTTAGTTTGGAGCTTATTCTTTCTTTTCTTTTGGTGTAAAAGGAAACGAATTTTCTTCCACCAAAACCATCTTCACTCAAGTAGGAAGCTCTTTCATAAAATTACCATTTTTCCTATATTAAACTAATCTTCATCTCATAACTATTACTAACACTACTCTAGTATAAACTCCACAACACAAGCTTCCATTTTGTTCTTGACCCAAAATCTATAACTATTGCTACAAGGTCATCACAACTTTGTAGTGTGATCAAATTTTGGGTATGCCAAGTTATAGTATTTCTTTCCCTCCATTATCAATATTTGGTATTATCTCAACTTTTTACAATAATTCAAATAGGATCACGGGAATATCAACTTATAACATCTCATAAGAACAATAAATAACTTCTAGTCTTTAAAAATTTTCAACATCAATCCAATCAATGGATATGTTGTCTAGGAAAATAAATTATATGCTCATTAAACTACTCCTGCATATTTACCTTCATGAGATTCTCCAAATTTTTCTTATGATACCCCAATTTTCATTGTGAAGTCCCAACAATGGAATCATTATTGGCTTGAAATAGAAAAATGGGGTCCACAAGGTTGTCCAATAAAGGAGTCGTAGCCTAGAATTAGCATATCAATCGTTGAAGATAGGGAAGGTCTCACATGAGGTGAATTAACAAGACTTTAAATTAATGGGAGAAGAATACAATGAATCAATGCAACCAATCCTATCTCTTTACTCTACTCAATATTCTAACCATTCTTTCTCATAGTCATATTGACTTATAATATATCATCCACAATATATTGCAAATACAATTGTTCATTATGCTTTATCAATTGAAACAAGGATAGATAAATACATTTCTTACAAAATAGATAATGTCAACACATAACATCACTATGATGCACAAATTTTGGAGTGAGGACACCAATTCATTCATATTGATTGTGAGAAGAAACATTACTACATAATATTTTGTCATGATCACCCAATTGTTACTGCTATGTCCCAATAATGGAACCATTGTCGGCTTGAAATAGAAAACAAAGGTCCATAAATTTTCCATGTAGCATAAAATCAATATACCAATCCCTGAAGATAGCTAAGGAAGGTCTCACATGAGATGCATTTCCAAGGCTGAATTAGTGATACAAAACCATAGCGGATGAGTGCAACCATTCCTATCTATATACTCTACTCAATATCCTAATCATTATTTTGTATTGACATCTTGACTTATACTTTATCATCTACACAACTATAATTCAAATGATATGGTTGATTACGGTTTTTCAATTGAAGCAAGTATAGATAAATACGTTGCAACAACATAAGAAACATAACATCATTGTGATGCACAAATGATGAAAAGTGGGCACCAATTCATTCATGTTCATTGTGAGAAGAAACATTACTATGTAATAGAATATTACACAAAGAGTCACAACATGTTACAAAATCATAATGGCTACATAATAACATATAACAACTAAACTCTAACATCGAACATATCTAACCTTTTAAATTTTATACTTCTATTTGTAGACATAGGTTCTTCTCATTCATTTCTTAACTTGTATTGTAGTAAAAGTGATTAATGAGTTAATTGTTTCTTTTATCTTCAATGCTCTGTAGTATACTCTCATATAACTCCTAAAAACTAGGGATTCATTCCAAATTATTTGGCTCTTAATTCTTCAGATCCCTATCCATAGGATCTTATAGTTATTGAAAAATAATTTGTCATATTCATTCATAAAAGGGGGTCTAAATTAGGAAAAATAAAGTCAATATATTATAGTTTTTGGGTGCGTAGGGGTCATTATGGGGCATGTAGATGTGGGTATTAGGGGGTTTATAATTATTGTGGGGTATAAAAAGGGGTGTCTAGTAATAACAAGGTTTTTTTGATTTGGAAAGATGTATTGGGATGGGGGTTCAAAAAAAGGATTTTGGAAAGTTTTATGAATATGTAATGAAACTAGAGGTGTTCCTTAATATCCCACAGATGCACATCTTATGTGATAAGTTCACGAAGTGAAGACCCTATGTCCCTTTATTCATTACTCTTCCAATTACTTCTCAATCTAGGTGGAATCATGTAGATTTTGTTGTTTATGGGATCAACACTACCATGTATATACTAAAAATGAAGGGGCCAACAATTACTACCTTTCATACCATAGTGAATTGGATTTGTATAACACATAGTATCAACCCCAAAATTATGAAATACATAGAGCCCAATATGCACTCCTACATCAATTGGCTTATTAGTAAAAATCATCCCATCATATTCTTTAATGGGGACTCTGTTAGCTACCTATACCAATAGGTTTCATATTTCATGATGGGAAAATAAAAATTCCAAATATGCTCTGCTTTGGTGATACAAAGATCCCATATTTCCAAGAGAAGACAATGTGTGTACATAAGCTTGATGTTGACTCAATTTTGATGGATGGTCCAACAGCCTAATCTGGATCATGCCATGATTCAATTTTCTGTTATAGAATAGAGAAAGAAGTCTGTCCAAACTGTCTAATCTTGGCAGACCACTAGTTAGGTAGAGAATTAAGGTTCCCAACTGCTTAATCTGGGGCCTTGGAAGCAATAAGGGTAGTTCTATATAGAAAATCAAAATAAAAAGCCAAAAGAAAAGAAAAGGCACATGAGGGTTTGCAAGTCTAAGTGCACCCTCCATGAAGAAACAAAAAATGCTAGGCAAGTAGATGGGTAGGTAGATGGGGTTGCAGAAATGTCATTCCTTTCAACTGAATTTAGTTGGTCTAACATAAAGGAAGCATCAATGGATAGGAGAAAGCTCCTCTTCTCTATCATTTGCAGCAACACAATGGAGCATGTCTAACTTCCTGTTTCCCCCCATTCACATTCATTGCTAACAATCCCATCACTAGTTGTGTTCATGAAAGAATTCAAGGCTTTATGTTGGTTCTTGTTTCTCTAAAGGCCACATTTCTTGTCTAAAATTCTTTTCATTTTGATCTACTTCCTAAGCTAAGTTGTTTTCATATAAACTTAGTGTTATCACTCTTCCTTCACCTTTTCCACTCATATTAACCCCTAACTTCTTATTATTTAAATCCCCTATGTTCCCCTTTTCCCTTACTATTATAAACACTATGGTGTATAAACCCCAAGCATTCAATAAATATTCCCCCCCCTTGGCATTATAGCCATATGTCTAAAGTCAGGGATTAAATTGACCTCTGGTCAGTTTAACAGCCTAAGCATTACCCCTCTTTTCCCTCCAGAAATCATTTAAGCCATTTGCCCCTTTGTTTGCAAAAGAACCTTGTAAAAAACCCCACTTTCACCCCTAACCCGCTTTATTTGTAAAAACACATCAAAAACCAACTTTTTTGGCTTTATCCAAAGTTTGGCGCCAATACAAATTTTTATAAAAATTACATTGAAAACCCATATTATCCGCCGAACTCCTAAGTCCCCGCCAGGCACACATTTCAAAAGAAATATTAAAATAATCCCCGCCCGCTGCCGTATCGTCCTGGCGCCTTAGCGATTCGTCGACCGTTGGATCTGGCTCTTTTCATCTGACGGCCCACATGCATATAGGGTCGGGCCCGACGTCCGGAAGATAGCACCTGAGAAACTGTCAGAGGGTGACATCAGGCCTCTGCCACGCGTCGCCCCCACAATTTCTCGGGTCGCCATCTCACAATACAACTTCCGTATCGAGGGCGGTCCGAGAAAATCCACTTACCATTTCTGGTTTTGTGTGAACCCACCATGCCAACGTCATTACCACGTCAGGCCCACGTCATTGCTACATCACCGCCGCGCCAGCGCCCCTGTCCGCCACTGCTCTGACCTGTCCGCCACCTCACCATCCCCGTGGACCACTCATAGGCCGCCACGTCACTCGATGACGTCATGCTGACGTCATCCGACCTTGACCCCACCTGATGACGTCATGCTGACGTCATCCAAAAAAGCGCCAAAATCCCAAAAAGTCTATATTTTGGCCGAAAATCGTGTTTTTTGTCACTTTTGATAAAACAACTGTTACTCTGCTTTGCATGAATTTTACGACCAATCCATCGCCAACCTGCTGAAATCGACCAGAAGACCATTGGCGCGCCAATTCCACCTACATTCGTAACCATTGCCGACAGTTTACCAGGTATTTATCCCAGTCATTCCCTCTGCGCCTGGTTTTGTCCATAATTCTCCAAGAATAGCTTAAAAGAGTGAAAAAACAAAGTATCTACTAGTAAATCCTGGTGGCTAGCTGCCTTTTTTAACTGTTGAGTCCAAATTCACCTGCAGAGCCTTGTTTGTCCGAGTTTTCACCAAACCTGCAGTCTGTCCGCGCATTCGTGGACTTAGACCCCGAAACTATAATAATTCACCGTGGAGACACTTGAGTTAGTCTTGATATTAGTTCTATCAGTCCTCTGTGCAGTATTTCAACTGCTGCTGTTACAATTTACCCTCTGCTCCTTGCAATTCACCTCTCTATTGTAAAGATACCCCTCTGTGTTGCTCTGTTCACTCAAACCACTTCACATACAAATCAAAGGCCTTATTAACCATGGAGACACCAGTAGTCCTGAATATTCAACCTCTGAATGCCCCACAAAGAGAATTAGAATGGAAGGCCCTGGGGGATAAGGATTATCAGATGATAGACTCATTTTCAATGAATTCCAAATTTAACATCCATCTGCTGAATGAGTTAAAGGCCCAACACCTCAGTGGAGCTGATATTTTAGGGATTTGGGACTCCAACTTGCCCATTTACAACCTCCCTCAAGTCAATGCCCTTCCAGACTTAATCCATAGATGCTGTGAATGCTATGATCCATGTCAGAGAGCTGTTCTCAATCCCTCAGGTGCAGTCTTGTTCCATATCACCCCTGAGGCCATAAATCAAATGCTCAACTTTCATTCTGCAAGACCATTGACTCCTCTCTCCATGCTAGATTTACTAAAGAAGGGGGGGAACCTGTCCAGTGCCCAGATCATCAAAATCAATCAGTTATTCATACAGCCAAGCTCTGAAACTGTGAGGACGCCTCCTATTGGAAATCCATACCTCAATGACTTGGGTAAAATGCTTGTAGATTTGATCAGCTATGTCTTGGGCTACAAGGGAACTGAGGATGTTGATGACACCATTATGGGTATGTTGTCCATATTTTCTCCTGGGAAGCCTCCTGCTGTGCACTATGATTATGCTACATATATTGCAAACAAGATTCATGAGCAACTGATGAATCTAGAAAGGGAGAAGGTGTTTAGATACACCAGATACATATATCATCTGTTCTTATTTTATCAACCTGACAGTTTCCCTATTCCTCTCAAGAAACTTGATGCCTAGGGAAATCCAAGGTCAGTTGTGTTTTGGACTTCAGTTTTCCATCACACCTCTTGCTCACCATACACATATAGTGAATTCATAGACCTTTTCATTCATCCAGCTTTGACCTTGTTGTATGGTGTTCCTCCTCCAAGATTGACTGATGAAATGCAAAGAATTCTTCATCTCTCTAAGGCCTACAGCATTGGTGATTGGTACTTTTACCAACACCACACAGTAATCAGAATATATGGCTGTGAGCTGGACCCTTACAGGCTGCCAAGATATGTCCCCATGAGACTATTTGCCTTGGAATATTTCAGGCAGTTTGGAAATGCAGACCACATCCATTTCCATAGTAAAAACAAAAAAGTGCAGCTAAAGGTCAGGAACCAGCTAGGCCCTTTCCTTTACAACATAAGGGAGGAGGGATGGAAGGAAGCAGATGGCATGCTAGAGGCCCTCAGATTGGAAACCAGTTTTCGTTGGGTACCTTATGACCCTAATCATTTCATCTCTCTCAGGAGGGTAAAACACAAATTGGGTGGCTATCCCCATGTAAGATTGCCTCACATTGAGAAGTATGCCAACTTATTGAGTTGGAAAGAGGGCACCCTAGAAGAAGCAATTTCTAGAGAGAAAATGCTGCAGAGAGAAGCAAAAAATATTGAAAAAGAATCTGACTTGGAAACTTGTGGACAGGTTTCCTCTTCACATCAAAGGCAAATAGGAGCAGCTGCCTCTTCCTCCACAGCACATCAGCAAGCAGCCAGTACCACTTATCAGGCTTCAAGCAAAGGCAAAGAGAAACAAATGGATCCAGAACAGGCACCTCCTACAGAGGAGCAGCAACAGCAAGAAGGAGGGCAAAAAGAGGGGCAGCAAGTACCACAGCAAGAGCAAACATCTGAAGCCCCAATATCCACTGAGCAACAGGCTCAAGGGAATGTGCCCCCTAGGCAAGAAAAGACAGTGGAGGCCTCAGTACTACAGACTCCACAACAAGAAGAAAAGGGAAAGAAGAGGGATAGAGAGCAGGAGACTCCCCTCACCACATCTATAAGTCAAGGGGGGAAAAGGCACAGAATGAATCCCCTCTCTGAGGAAGAGATGCCTACTGGGAAATCTTTGGGCATGGGCCCACCAAGTATGGAGGCATCTGCAAGTTCCTTTCAGCAGGAACATGAAAGGACAGTTGGAGGCGAAGTCAGCTCCTCAAGCCACCAAAAGGGAGCTGAAGCAGGCATCAAACAACAGTTTATTGATATCAAAAAGAGGAATGAGCCACTTAAGATACAACTCTACAACCACTTATTGAAGATGGCCCCTACAAATCAATAGAGGTTGATGTCTGCATATGATGTGCATGAGGGCAAAATGATAATGAGTCATTTCATGCCAACCATGCTGCAGCCACAGTCAGCTGCCGACTACATAAGGACCAACCTTGAGGTCCTTTCCAAGGACATCCACCCAATGGATCAAATTGAATTGCATAAGAAAACAGGTGAGATGGTGTATGCCACTATGGCAGACAAGGAATTGGTAAATCTTAGGCTGGAAAATAGCCTAAATAATACAGCTGCCCAACTTGAGCTGGAAAAGGCTTCCTCCCAGGCAAAGGACAACCGAATCAAAGCGCTGGAGGACATCATCATAGAGCTTGGGCATGATCCCAAGGACATCAAGGCTGTTCAAGCACTATTGAAACTAAGGGATGCAGATATGGCAGCGTTGAGGAAAATGATTAAGATCCCAGCAACTCTTCATCCCCAAACAGAAGAGGTTGCCCAGCTGAGACATGACCAGGATGCATCAGCTATGCTGATCTCATTATATAAACATCTGATCCAAACTGAGGAGAAATTGGGAGAATCAGAGGCTGCACTGTAGGCAGCATTACAACAGAAGGAAGGAGGCCAAACTTCTCAACCCCCTCCAGAGATAATCAATCTTGAGGAACCTCCTCAAACTACTGCTCCTCCCACAGAACAGGCAGCACCATCTACATCAGCACCAACAACAGAGCAGGCTCAAAGCCTGGACATGCAGAAGCTGAAGAGTGAAATCCAAGCCCTGGAAGCCCAAATGACAGAACTAAATGAGGCCAGGGAGAGTCTAGCTAAGCTAAATGAGAAATATGACAAGTCAAAACAAAGCATAGCTGAGAAAGGAAGAGAGATAAAGGCTCTCAAAGAGAAGATAAAGGAGTTGGAAAAAGAGCTCACCCTGGACAAAGTGGTGGCTCAGCTCAAGACAGTTTTATGGGCCAACATTGGCCAATCAATCACAGATCAGTGGCAATACATTGAGACCATTCATGAGCAAATAGAACTCATAGGAAAAGCACACAGAGAAATCCAGAGAGCATGGGCATCTCTAGGCAACATACCTGAGGTAGCCAATAGAATGATTAATGTGCTCAACAACCGTACAGGTCCTCAGCTGGAAGCAATGGGAATTCCCAGCAGAACTGAAACCATTTTACTGATAAAGAGGGTCCTTACATTAAGAAGCCTGGTGCAAACACTGGAAAGAAGAAGCCAGGACATGCAGACAGAAGTGAACAGGTTCATGGACAAATTTGCAGTACTACAAGGTAGAGGTCTTCCTGGCTTACTGAACAGCGCAGGGAGGCTATTTTCGCATGAGAACTATGCAAAGAGGGTCAACACATTTGCTTCAAATCAGATCACTGTAACGCCAAGTACTTCAGAAGAAACAGGGCCAGCATCTGGGCAAAATCTCTATGATAGAGTAGAGAATTTATTTTTTATTATGAATGAGATCAAGCATTTGTTTGAAGTGCCTCCAAACTTCTACAAATATACAGAGGCAGATGAGACCTTGGATGCAATTTTGAGACACCAATTGCCCTCACAAGAATGGTGGACCAAAATGATACAGATGATACTGTAATCAAAAGCCTTTCATCAAATTTTTTCATCAAAAACATAAGTCATCATGTACAGGAAAATTTGATACAGTCAATATGATTGAAGAAAGATGGACTGAGCCAACTCAGCAGAGAGATTCGGCCACTACAGCAGCACTGACAGTTACAGATGACAGGGCCGAGAAAGCTATAGCATGACAGAGCATAAAGACACATCATTCAGCATTTATGCAGAATGCTCAACCGACTCAGTGGCCTCCAAAGGTCAAAAAGGACTTCTGACAGAATTAAAGAGCATTCATTTTGTATTTAAGAGCAGTAATAACTTCTTTATCTGCTATTTTGTAAAGTTGGTGAGCGTATTTAATTATCAAAATGACTCAGCGGTTCAGATATTTGTAGAACCGATTGTATATATTCCCCCTCGCATAAGCTTGTAGGGGTTGTTGTTACTTGTTCAGAAAGAGAACTCGGCTGTAATTTTGGAGATATAATACAAAGGAGCTTTTGGAATTTCAGAGATTGTCTTTTCTGGTGTATACTGTGTTGGAACCATTGAATGCTGCAGAATTCTAGTGCTATAGCTTGATACAATAAGTTTCTCTATCTCTGTCTATGTGTTATTTTTGTATTTCATTTCTCATGTATGTGATCTAATCTTAACAAGAAAGTAGAAGAATAACTCAGGATTTGTCTATGGAGGCACCCTGAATTCAGTCTTTCATTGTTACAAATGTTTTCTTCTGGTTTATCTGTTAAATTGGAATTCTTAAATGCTCCAAATTACTATAAATCTTTGACAGTATATGTGCAGTAATTCTTAGATGCTACTGAACACATTATGCCCTTCCTCAGCGTACAGTCACACTATATATAAGTTTCCATTTCACTCTGTTTCATTTATCAACCAATATTTGTATCATGAATAGCTGTCTAGCTCTACAGTAACTCCTTCTCCATCACAGACATCAGGACCTACTCAATTTCTGACTCCATAAGCCCAATGGACTAGAAATTCCTCAAACATTTCATGCCCTTCTCAATCAACAGTTCACAACCAAAACCTAAAACAAAAACTGAACTCATAACTAGCCTAAAATCTTCACAAAACAGAGCTAAAACTTAAGGAGAGAGCCCTCTCTGATTACAGTTTGGCTAGGATCTGTAATCCAAAGCTTGGTTAGTGGTTACCCCAGCCGTATTCCCTTGGGAGTCAAAGGGAAGAACCTGGGTGTTAACAGACTCTAAAGATAATATGGGTAGTGTGGATGCTAGTGGGGTTAACTATGATGCATATGGAAAATTGGTTTGCAATTAGTTCACCTAAGGGATAAGATCAACCACAAAAAACATAAATGAAAGGTAACAACAATCTGTTGTACCCTTCCCTATCTAATTAGGTCATCTATGTTTGGGGTTCCATGTTGATGATTTGTTATGAAACTAGCTCACAAAAAGATACAAAAGAAAGATAAACGCCTTAGAATTCAGCCTCTTCAAGGGGGTAACCTCCTTACATTACACAAACGAACAATTCTTGGATGATACAAATGACAAGACCTCCTTTCTATATATAGGAGTCTAAGGGGTCATAATATAATCATAGCCGACATAACAATAATAATGTAAGGGCACAATAATGACAATAGGGGGACTACATGGGCATGACAATATAATAAGGGGGTTGTACTAATAACAATAAAGGGTTACGCTAGTAGTATACAGACCTAACATGCCCCTCTCCTTCGAAAAGTGTTGTCCTCAATGCTTGAATAGTTCTTGATGCTTCTATATAAAATTCTTATCCTTCCATGTGGAATCTTTAGTGGGTAAGTTCTTCCACTTGATTAACACTCTAAAATTGATCGATTTCGTAGCTTTCGACTTCTTGGTTCCATGAATGCTTTAGGTTCCAATATGATTTTTCCTTCCTTGTCAAGTTCTAGAAATATTGTTGGAACTGGGATCTTCGACAAATTTTGAATGAGTTCCCACCCTGCTTCGCCATTCTTCCATTCATCCCTTGCTTTGTTTATCAAATTTGGTTGGATAATTATACCAGCCTCTACCATTTCTGCAACCATATGTTCAATTTCACTCCTTTGGGCATATGGATATCTATAAGGCCTGATGTTTTGGAGGAATGCTTCTTGGAATCAAATAAATAACATGATCATGATCACGAATACGTGGGAGACCTTTGGAAGTCTCAAATAGCTTGGAATGATTGTCCAAGAAATTTTGGAGATCTGGAGAAACAGATGATTTCGATGTGGGAACCATTAGCGAACATAATTGTGCAATTACACCTCGTTGTTTCCCTGTGATACCCTTTGTTTCAACTTCCTTTCCTTCAGATGAAAATTTCATGAAAAGTTCTTGAAAATTGAAAGCTATTATACCCAAGGATTGTAGCCATTGGACTGCTAGTACAACATCAGTACAACCCATTGGAACAAAAAGAATTAGGCTATTCAATACATATTCTCCCATGGATAGCTTGATATTATGGAATTTTCCAGAGCAATTTATGGTTCCTCCACTTACAACCATCACTTGACACTCTGGTGTTGGATATAGGACACAATTCAATTCCTTGGCTATCTTACAATGAATAAAATTATGGGTACTACCCAAATTAATCAACACTATTTCCTTTTTCTTCTTGATATGTCCTTCTATCTTTATAGTTTGAGGAGTGGTAATTCCAATCAATGCATTACAAGATATGGTCATATTCATTTCTTCTTTCTCTGGGGTTGGTTCCTGGTGAGTATCCTTTTCTTTTGATGTTTCTTGATACTTCTCTTCCTGATATTTCACTACTTGAACCTTCTTCTTCTTGATATGTCCTTCTATCTTAAGAGTTTGAGGAGTGGTAATTCCTACCATTGCAATACAAGATATGGTCTGATCCATTTGTTCTTTCTCTAGGGTTGGTTCCCGATGTATATCCTCTTCTTTTGACGTTTCTTGATCCTTTTCTTCATTAGGAGGCCTTTTTTGTAGCAACTTTGTCCCACCTTCCCTCAAACCTTCCATGTCTTTCTTCAAATCTTCCATGCCTTTCTTCCAATATGCTTTCATACGCTTGATATCAGCTTCCGTGGCATAGATAAAAATTTTTATCTTTTGCTTCTCTAGAATATCATTTACCCTTATATTCAATTTTTGAAAGTCCTCAATTTTCCCTGCCATTGAACCCTTTTGTTTGAGATTTATCAATTGGCTAAAGAAGGTGTTTCTCTTGGTATCCTCATAATGTGCTATCATTTCCTCCATAAAAAATGACCACGTGACAAGTGGTTTAAGAGAACAAAGCCATTTATACCATAAAAATTGATTCAGTTCTAAATAATTAGATGCAATACGTACCTTTTGTAATAGTGGTACACCATGTAGATCAAAATATTTCTCCATCTGTAGTATCCAATTTACCAGATCCTTGCCATCAAACTTCCTCATCTCGCTTTTTCTTTATTTTAGGAGCTTGATATTGAAATGACTGTAACTCTGTAACTTCAGATATTCAAGTTCTCAAATTTTGTTTTGTAATAACCCTCTGAGTCCTCTATCTAACTCTTCAGGTCTGATCACAATTGGATTCTTGAAGAAAGATTTATTCCCAATCTCCATCAATGACCTAATTATAGACTAGTTTAGTAGAGTTAACTTGAACAATGTGCCACGTGTCACTATTTAAACCTTAGGTTCTGAAAATTATACCCAAACAAAATACAGTTCATCCTCTTTCTTTAAAGTCTTGCAAAATTTCAATCTGGTGCTCAGAGAGAAAGTTATGATGATTTTCCCAAGGTCACCTATTTAGGATGTAATTCGGGAGTCTGCAAAAACCTAACTTCCTCAGATCATATATCCGCAAATATAGTGATTCAAGATCTGAAATTTGGACCCGAGGTTCAGACCGATTTCTTCTCAAATGGGTTTTTTTCTTAGCTTCTGAAACTTCGTAGTGAAAACGTTATAGTGAAAGTTCCAGGATGACTTGTTTTAGATGAAGTTTTGGAGCTTGCAAAAACCCTAACTTCCTCAGATCATATCTCCGCAAATGTAGTGAGACAAGATCTGAAATTTAGACCCAAGGTTCAGCATGATTCTTTCTCAAATGGGTTTTTTTTTGTGCTTCTAAAACATCGCAGAAATAACGTTATAGCAAACATTCCAAGATGACCTATTTGGAGTAGCGAAACCCTAGAATCCAAAGCTCTGATACCAAATGTTATGAACAATTCTTGGATGATACAAATGACAAGACCTCCTTTCTATATATAGGAGTCTAAGGGGTCATAATATAATCAGAGTCGACATAACAATAATAATGTAAGGGCACAATAATAAAAATATGGGGACTACATGGGCATGACAATATAATAAGGGGGTTTTACTAATAACAATAAGGGGTTACACTAGTAGCATAGGGACTTAACATGATCCTCTTGCTAAAGGGTGCACATATTCAATGTATGTGTAACTAGACCTCTACCATCCTTGAAAGGTTTGTCATGTATCAAGTCTATGAGAAAATAATAGAAGTGTAAACAACAATGTGAATACTTACTCATAAAACAAAATACTAAGTATGCCAACATGGGAAGAGAGGATATTTTTATAATGTACACATGTTGTAACCTTATTTAGAAACAATAGGAGAGTGATAAAGTCTGATAATGTCTCCAATAAAATACAATAATTGCAACTTATAGGTGAAGAAAGCTTCAAAGAGAATAAATATATAGAAGGAAGATTATAGAAGGTGAAATATTTTAAAGGAGGATTATTTTAGGAAAAGTACATAGATATGTGCAATACATGAGAATATATAATAAAATACATTATCCCCTTTGTCTATGACTCATCATTTGCTCCTTTATTAGAGAAACTTGTCCCTGATTTCTATTGTATATGTGGTAAATGTTGCTCAATAATTGTTTTGGACATCCCCTTAATGGTAAATATATCATATAGCTTTGTCAAGAATTTCCTCTTTCTCACCCAACCTTGGTTTTTGCATTCAAATCCTCTATTATTCAATCCACACTATTCCTTTTGCGCATAGGATCCATATATTTATGATTGCCTCTTCTACCAAACTAATAAATCATGCCCCTACTATCAAAGGGTAAGATTTTAATTAATTAATTATTTAAATTTATGTGAACCCAAAAAATATTATGATAAGGGTTTGGTTAAGTAGACAAGTTATACCTTAAGCAATTTATGGAGCTAAATTAGAAATCGGTTATTGTGCATAGCTAGGCAAGTTGAAATGGTTTTATGCTAAGTAGTGTGTGTGAAGAGACCAAGAAGAACATATTCATCCAAAGCAGGTTGAAAAATCTAGAATAGTATTGATTAGAGGAGTGATGAAAACCTCATCTTTTCAAATAGGTGGCTCATAAAACTTAGTTGGCTTTCAAAACATCACAAATACCAAGTTGAGCAGGGACATCCAAAGTAAAAGTATGCTTTGCATTTTTCTACAAACACTATGAGGCATACCCCAAATATGTTTGAGCTTATGATGTTATTGAGATTTGAATATTTATGTATCCAAATAAAGAGAAAATTCATTACCCGTATAAAATTGTGGAGGGACTAATGCCATTCATGAAGTTATTATAGTTTGATTACATTTGAAATAATGTATCATGAACTTATAGATGGAATTTATCCAAAGTTTGTATAAAAGAATAAATTTTGGTTCATTTGTGTTGTTGATGAGACAAATAATTTGTAGGTAGAGTTATTGGAATATCATAGGGAGCAAGGGGTTGGTAACCATAACAAACCTCAAATCAAGAGTTTCTTGTACAAACATAGATATTTCTATTTTAACTATGCTACAACATATGAAGATAAGTACCCCACTACTTATTCAATTGGTGATATTAGTTTAAGCATTAGTTTATTAATGAAAGGATATAGATAACCTTAGTTGAAAACCCAAAATTTTCCAATACAATGTTTTCAAAAGTGATTATATTTGCAATCAGAAATAATAGTAAGTGATAAGATAAACATGCACCATACATGGTACAAAAACATTGCAATAGCTATGGAAACATCTAAAATTAACCTTTATAGAAAATCAACCTACAATAGTAAGAATTTTAATAGGAAATCCACTGATGAAGTCCATGGATAATTCTAAAGCTTTATGGGAAATAAAATTGGTTAGTATAAGCCAAATTTTCTATTATATGGTTCACATTAACTACACAAGGAACATTTTTCTAAGAATATTTAAAAAATATTTTCTCATAGTATTATAGTAAAAATATCTCTATAAATGGTTCAAATTCTTCAATGTGTTGAAGTGGCCACCATAGGAGGAGGAGTGCGCCTCTCATATGAGTGTTAGGCATGCTAAACTAGCTAAAAAACAACACTAATTTAGTTTGTATGAAAAAATATCTCTTAAAGTATGATTACAAAAACGAGTTTGGTTTATTATTGTACGTTGTCATATAAAGGTGATAATCAACCTAAAGTGTGAATTAGAAGAATAAAGGGACTTTCAATATTCATATGCAAATCTTGTATTCAAAATGTGTAAAACATTAGGAGTTCCTCTTAATGTTCTAGCTACTTTATTACTAGTTCCCCCTTTATATTTAATAATGACACAAAATTGATGCAGATAATAATCCCATTTAAAATGCCTCTATTCTCAAATATTTGGTTATTAACTGAAAAACATAAGGGGTTGTTAATCAATATTGAGGATTGTTTCCTTATCAAGGATGTAGTTAGTTCGCTACTTAATTATTTGAACCAATGGATATAATTATTTATCATGTGTTGTAGTTATGTTTAACCATTGAAAGTGTTTATGAGCTATATGAGATTAGGTGGCCTCACTTCTTAAAATGTATGCATATGTTTCTATCTCAAATGACTACTTTAAATGAAGAAGAACAAGCACTGGAGTGGAGCAAAGGGCATCCTTGAGCTTATGAAATTCCTTTGTCACTATAAGATTCCATAAAGAAATTCTTTTGATTAGGAAGTTAACGAAGTGGCATGCCAATGTGAGAGAAGGATTGATTTTTTTTTTTTTTTAGAAATTTGGATTACTAAGAATTTTTTAGATAGGTAGTATTCAATGGAATGGTATATCTTAGAGGTATTTGATTTTGTCTATAATTTCATGGTGCATCATTGTGGTTAATAAAAAAACACAAATGTTGTCAATTGGGTTTACTTAAGTGGTTATGGCATGGGGTGTTATCCTACCCACCTAAAATCTATCTATGTAAGCAATATATTGAGATCATAATGAGTATATTGTTGTAAGGTATTTGAACCCTATTGTGCCCTAAATAATCTAGGGTTTTGAAGAACAATAATTCAGAATTGATTCCACACATGCCATTTTTTAGGTCTATGTTTCGAATCACCAACTGAACTCATCATTAGGACAAGAATGACGAGAGAAGAAGAACATGATAGTGAGAGAATAAATAGGAAAAGGGAAGAATGTTAAAATTGGAAACTAGGGCAAAACTTCATGTCGGTCATCTTATTCATGGCTGATAATATTTTTATTAGATTCCTCTCATCGAGAGGTGTAGGATTGATATAAATATCATCCGATTCCGATAAGTATTCATGGAGATATGAATTTATTTTGATTATGGAATTATTATCAAGCCGAACTACAACTCATGTAGGCTCAGAAGCCCAACAGTTGCATCTATTCAAACACCAACATTGTGTATAAATATAGGAGTACTTTTCCTCATTTGGACTCACTCATCTCATCACATCTCTTTCTCTCTACTACACAGAAAAGAGTCTCTTCTCTACTACGCAAAAAAGGGTCTCTCTCTCACACATGTGAAGCCAGAAGTTGTTGAACCTGAAGTTGCAACTGCAGATCCAAAGTTTGACCAGCATTGACCATCAGATCTCCTCCTTAGAACTGTGTTGTAGGTCCACCTAGATCTCCTCTTAAAGTCACAAATTTTTGTGGTGGAATCAAGTCAATCCGATGGACGGTTTGCAAGATATCGACTACCCTAGTTTGAAGCCAGAAACTGCCGAAACTGAAGCTGCAACTATAGAAGTAAAGATTGACCTGCGTGGACTAGAAGATCTCCTCATCTGAACTGTGCTATAGGTTCATCTGAACCTCCTCTGGAAGCCACAACTCTTGGTGGGGGAATCAAGCCGATCCAACAGTCGATTTGTGAGATATCGTCTGCCCTAGTTTGATAATGAAGCCACTAATGTTGATGCTGCTGATCTAGGGTTTGCTACTGCTAATATAAATCAGATTTATTGTACTATTTCTCTCTGCTGAATTATTGAAGATAAAAGAATATTTGATCAAAGGGTTTCCCCAAACATTGTGGGGTTTGTCCCTGGCTAGCCACCACATCTTGTGTCTCTTGTCTTGGCTTGTTTTCTGTCGATCGTTTAGTGTTCTATCTGCACTTTACTTTATGTACATGTGATTGCTAATCTATGGAATATAATAAGAAAAAGAAGTAAATTTTTATAAGCATAGAACATACCATAACTTAACATGGTATCAGAGCTGAGGTGAAAACAAAGCCCAAGCAAGAGCAAGAGCAATCACTGAAGAGAAGATTGGAAAAGCTATCCTAAAAGAATGATGGGTCCTCAACACTCTTTCCTACCGAAGACAAGCTCCGTGAGAAAGCTAACTATCACGAATGGAAGATATCTATCGATCTAACCCAGGAGGATCAAGGAGTGTTGGATCATGTGAGAGGCAATATTGTTGAGCCTCGATCAAATGCACCTCCTGCTACCATGAACAAATGGAAAAACAGAGAAATTAAAGCAAAGAAGATCATTCGGGACTCTATCGACAAGTGCTTGGTGGCCTACATCTCTAATCTATACACCTCCAAGGAAATCTACGATAGACTGGTGAGTTTATTTAAAGTTAATGATGCAAATCAAGTTTTGTTTCTTAGAAATAGGCTAAGGGAAATCAAGAATGGTAAAGATGAGAGTATGCAAGCAAACTTCTTAAGAACCACCGAGATCAAGAATGATCTCCTATCTATTGGGGAAACTATTTCTAACAAAGAAATGGCACTCACAACTCTTGGAGGATTACCATCCGAATGGTATGTGTTCAGGACTACTCTTCTGAAAAATAATGTAATTCCTGGTTTCGAGGAATTAATGGCTAGATGCATTCAAGAAGAAACAAGGGTAGAAGAGTAAGAAATGCCCTTGCCTAAAGGTCCTCTTGCTGCTTTTTCTTCTCATGCTAAGAAAAGAAACAATTTTGGGTCTAAATCGAAAATAAAGGCTGGACCTAAGGGTGGAAGAAAAGGATGATGTTTCATTTGCAATAAAGCATGTCACTATGCAAGGGAATGTCCTAATAGAAAGGACTATCACCATTACGATTATCAAAATCCCTCTCATGGTAATCGAAGGAATGGAAAATTCAACAGCAAAGGTAAAAGGAATGTTGGAAATCAAGGAAGAGAGCAACCATTCAAGAAGGCCAGAAATTCCAGGTATGAATATAACACTGTTGACAATAAGTAGGCTGAATATTATCTACCAGCTGCTCTATCTACCTCCGCTCCTTCGGACTCAATGGGAATTTGGCTTATTGATAGTGGTGCCTCAAGATAGTTCACTGGTTACAAAGAAGTACTCCATAATCTGGTAGAGAAAGAAACTAACCTGGAAATTGTCCTTGGAGATGACATGAAATACCCCGTGAAAGATGTAGGCAATGTTTCTCTCAAATTGAATCAAGGTAATGCGATTCACTTACAAGATGTATTATATGTACCTGTTCTCAAAAAGAACCTGGTATCCATCTCGGCAATGGAAGACAAAGGCTACAAGGTAACCTTCAACGATGGCAAGGTACGTATAAGGAAAAATAATGTTAAAAATGCTTTCACTCTTGGGTTTCGAGTTGATTCTTTATATTAGGTCAGTGGAAGTCTTCTTGGTGTCATGTCTTGTGACACAATGCTTCAGTCTGAACTTTGGCATCGGAGGTTTGCCCACCTTCAATACAAAGCTCTACCCAATGTAAGACATATGGTAACAGGGATGCCTGAATTCCAAGTAGAGAAAGAAGTTGTATGTCCGGGATGTGCTGAAGGAAAGCTCAAAAGGGGACCATTCCATTCAAGTCAAAGCAAGACCTTCGATATATTACAACTAGTTCACTCAGACATATCAGATATGATGCTTGTGAACTCCTTGGGAGGATATTCATATTATCTCACTTTTATAGATGACTATTCTCGAAAGACCTGGATATACTTCTTGGAAAAGAAGGATGAAGTGTTCCCTTGGTTTCGACACTTCAAAGCCCTAATTGAGAATCAAACCGAAAAGAAGATCAAGATCTTAAGAACTGATAATGGGACTGAATATGAATCTAATGAGTTCCATGATTTTTGTAAAGAGGCTGGCATCAAGAGGGAGATTACTACACCATATACTCCTGAATAGAATGGTGTGGTAGAAAGGAAGAACCGCACAATTATGGAAGTTGTCCGGGCCATGCTACATGATCAAAGACTTTCAAAGTTTCTATGGGTTGAAGCTGCAAACACTGCCTAATATGTGCAAAATCGATGCCCTCATCAAGCATTGGGTTCCAAGACTCCTGAAGAAAAGTTCACCGGTAAGAAACCTGATGTTTCTCATTTTAGAATTTTTGGAAGCCCTGTATAATTTCATGTGCCGAAAGAGAAAAGAAATAAATTGGGTGCATCTAGAAAGAAGGGAATTTTCATAGGCTATGGTGAAAATACTAAAGGCTATAGAATCTATGTATCCGGTCAAAGGGAAGTCGTAATTAATCATGATGTCACCTTTGATGAAGATATGGCTCTCAGCAAGGTGAACAATCTTCCGACTTTGAGGAGCTCTTAAGAAGCCGACACCAGGGAATCGAAAGAAAAGGATGATGAATTAATGCCTGATGTAGAAGAATCCATGGATTTGATTGATCCTCTTCCACATGAGCCTTCCTCCTCTAGGAAGAGGCCTTCATGGCTTAGGGGGCTACTTGATGATGCTGAAGGACATGCTGCACCCCGAGGAACCTTTCGTGAAAGTAAGAAACCTAATAGGTATCAGGGATACTTGACCATCATGAGCACGATCATACAAAATGAGCCTTCATCATTCTCAGATGCCATCAAGCATCAAGTATGGAAGGATGCTATGACCGAAGAATATGAGTCTATCATGAAGAATGATTTCTAGGAAGTAGTTCCCAGACCCCAGGACAAGATAGTTGTTACTTCCAAATGGCTTTACAAGATAAAGCATGCAGCAGATGGAAGTATGGAAAATTATAAGGCTTGTTTTGTTGCTCGTGGTTTCTCCCAGAAGGAAGGTATAGAATATGAAGAGATATTTGAACCTATTTCCAGCTATATGACCATCCGCTTGATCATAGCCCTTGCTGCTTCACAAGGATGGAACCTACATTAGATGGATGTCAAGACTACGTTCTTGCATGGCTCGATCAAAGAAGAGGTCTACGTGGAGAAACCCGAAGGATTTTAAATTTATGATCGAAAATCTCATGTATGCAGGTTGAAGAAGGCTCTCTATGGGCTGAAGCAAGCACCCCGAGCATGGTATGAGAGGATTGACATCTACTTGATGAAGCTAGGATTCACTAGGAGTGAAGCTGATCCTAACCTTTGCTTTAAGGTTGAAGATGATAAACCTCTCATACTGGTGTTGTATGTGGATGACCTCTTTCTAATAGGTGCAGACCCTCTCATTCTAAAATGTAAGAGGGAGTTGGCTTCTGAATTTGAAATGAAGGACCTAGGACTAATGCACTATTTCCTAGGACTTGAAGTGTGGTAGAAGCTAGGAGAAACATTCCTATCTCAAGGAAAATATGTGGTGAAGATATTGGAAAGATTTGGTATGGTGGACTGCAAGCCTGTAACTACCCCGATGGAGCTTGACTTCAAGAAGTTAAGCGGTAGTGCAGCTATACCTGTTTTACGAAATGCTACCGAGTATCGGCAACTCGTCTGAGCATTAATGTTCTTAGTGAACTCCCATCCAGATATATGATTCGTAGTCAACACGTTGAGTCAACATATGGTTGAACCCCACCACATACATTGGATTGGTGCCAAGAATTTGTTGAGATATCTTCGCGGCACTATCACTTATGGGTTAAGATACACTGCCAGAAATGTGAGACTATTTGGATACACGGATGCTGATTGGGTAGGAAATGTGGAGGACTGTAAGAGCACTTCTGGGTGTTGTTTCTCCTTGGTATCTGCTTTGATATCCTGGATGAGCAGGAAGCAGAAGTCGGTGGCCTTGAGCACTGCGGAAGCAGAGTATATTGCTACCAACATGGCCCCCTGTGACGCAGTTTGGTTGTGAAAGCTCTACAATGAACTGTTTGGATTTACATTGGATACCATCGTGATCCTTTGTGACAACCAGAGTGGGATTTGTTTGTCAGAGAATCTCGTATTTCATGATCGCTCCAAGCATATCGATATCAGATACCACTATATTCGAGTTATGGTGCAGCGGGGAGCTATAAGGCTCCAACATATCAGTACAGATGAACAAGTCGCCGACATTCTAACAAAACCCCTTGGGAAAGTAAAATTTCTAACGACTTTCCGAGAAAAACTTGGATTTGTTCAAATGCCCTCCGATGAGGGTCATGTATGATGCATTGAGCTCTGGGAGCTCCAAGAGGGTGTGGGTTGCTTCTTGGAGCATCATATGACAACAGGATGATTCACTATCCCCTGGTGGTATACATGTACACCCCGTGGCGACATTGTAGCAGGATTGATGTGTTCTCCTGTGAGGCTTGGATTAATGTGTTCTCCATGGCGGCCTGGATTGATCTGTTCTCCATGGCTATTGTAGCAGGATTGATGTGTTATCTTGTGAGGATAGGATTGATTAGTTCTCCTATCGAGGCATTCTACCCATGCAGTCTGGGACTCATGGGAAGTACCTCTCATCTAATCAATGAGAAAGGAAATGAAGTTAGGGACCATAGTAGTACCGATGGACGCATTGTTGTATCTACCGTACTCCCTACGTTGGGATGACCTCCATTGATCTGGGATCAATGATACTGGTCTAGGACCAGTGGTAGGAGTTGTACCATACTATGACACTGACTTCGAGTCAATTGAGACTAGTTTGGGACCAGTGGTACATACTTTGAGACTGACTTCGTGTCAGTGCAATACTGGTCTGGGACCAGTGAGAGTGGTACATACTATGATGCTGATTTCGGGTTGGTTGAGACTGGTTTGGGACCAGTGGTACACTCTCTGAGACAGCGATACTAGTCTGGGACCAGTGGTAGGAGTGGTACTTACTATGAAGCTGACTTCAGGTCGGTTGAGACTAGTCTGGGACCAGTGGTACGCACTCTAAGACTAACTTTGAGTCAGTGGAGGATGATACTAGTTTGGGACCAGTGGAGTTGTACTCACTATGACGCTGACTTAGGGTTGGTTGAGACTAGTTTGGGACCAGTGGTACATACTCTGAGACTGACTTTGAGTCAGTATGATACATCCTCGATCATTTCTTCTTCTTCATAATTCAGACAAAAGAAGAGAAGAATAGAACAATGCAAGAGCAGAGCAAAATAATACAGATCAGTACAGGGCAGAACAAGACAAAGCAAAATAAGAAAAATAGAGCAGAGTGGGGCAAGGGACAGGCTATACAGGGAAGTGCATTTGATGGATGAATAGTAACGACAGAGAGACAGATTGCAGATGAAGTTCTCCCTAGTTGAGAGGGAGTGTTAAAATTGGAAACGAGGGCAAAACTTCATGTGGGTCATCTTATTCATGGCTGATAATATTTTTATTAGATTCCTCTCATCGAGAGGTGTAGGATTGATATAAAGATCATCTGATTCCGATAAGTATTCATGGAGATATGAATTTATTTTGATTATGGAATTATTATCAAATCGACCTACAACTCATGTAGGCTCAGAAGCCCAACAGTCACATCTATTCAAACAACAACATTGTGTATAAATATAGGAGGACTTTTCCTCATTTGGACTCACTCATATCATCACATCTCTCTCTCTACTATGCAGAAAAGAGTCTCTTATCTACTGCGCAGAAAAGGGTCTCTCTCTCACACATGTGACGCCGGACGTTGTTGAACCTGAAGCTGCAACTGCAGATCCAAAGTTTGACCAGAGTCGACCATCAGATATCCTCCTTAGAACTGCACTTTAGGTCCATCTAGATATCCTCTGAAAGCCGCAACTTTTTGTGGTGGAATCAAGTCAATCCGACGGACTGTTTGCAAGATATCGACTGCCCTAGTTTGAAGCCGGAAACTGCTGAAACTGAAGCTCCAACTGCAGAAGTAAAGATTGACCTGCGTGGACTAGAAGATCTCCTCATCTGAACTGTGCTATAGGTTCATCTGAACCTCCTCTAGAAGCCACAACTCTTGGTGGTGGAATCAAGCCGATCTGATGGTCGGTTTGTGAGATATCGTCAGACCTAGTTTGATAATGAAGTCACTAATGCTGATGCTACTGATCTAGGGTTTGCTACTGCTGATATGAATCAGATTTATTGTACTATTTATCTCTGCTGAGTTATTGAAGATAAAAGAATATTTGATCAAAGGGTTTCCCCACACATTGTGGGGTTTGTCCCTGGCTAGCCACCACATCTTGTGTCTCTTGTCTTGGCTTATTTTCTGTCGATCATTTAATGTTCTATCTGCACTTTACTTTATGTACATGTGATTGCTAATCTGTGGAATATAATAAGAAAAAGAAGTAAACTGTTATAAGCATAGAACATACCATAACTTAATGAAGAAAAATGAGGTTAATATAATGTAAGTCAGCTCATTTTAATAAAACAAAAATCAAATAAATTAAAATAATAAAAGAAATAAAAGCCAAAGGAAAAAAATAAAAAACACTATAACTAGAAAAAG
Organism: Pinus tabuliformis; assembly: GCA_031772625.1. Lineage (NCBI taxonomy): Eukaryota > Viridiplantae > Streptophyta > Pinopsida > Pinales > Pinaceae > Pinus > Pinus tabuliformis. The sequence goes on from CM062816.1 coordinate 1,266,092,907, forward strand.
GTAATATAGAAATGAACAATTTAAAAATCAAACTAAAATAATAAATAACAAAATAACAGAGATAAGAAGCAAGAAAAATAAAAGGAAAATGAAATAATAAAGGAAATAATTAAAAAGAAGAGGAAATATATATATAAACTAGGAGAAAAAACCAATACTAAAAACTATAAAATGGAATAAAATAAATTGATCTTAAAACAAGAATAAAGAGCAATAAAAATAAGATAAGAGAAATTAAATCAAATAAAATTACAATAATATGACAAGAGAAACAAAAAATAAAATAACATAAAAATAAAAATAAAAATAGTAATAATAAAAATATAAACAGAAAAAGACTAAAGGATAGGAGATTTGAGATATGTCTTAGATCAAGAGGGAGAGTTTTTAAACCAGGGATAGGGAGAAGGGATGGGGAGGGTTTAGAGAAGGAAAGGAGAAGTTTTAGGAGGAGCAAGGAGAGGTTAATTGAGAGAGATTAGAGGCATCCAACTACTATTGATCTCATCCCATCCATCCCTATTCATGTTGTTGGGATGTTTAATGATTTCCAATGCTTCCCTGACCTTACATTTGAAATAATGTTTTTTTATTTTTGCTTCTTATCTATGTTATTTTATTATTTATTATTTTAGTTTGATTTTTAAATTGTTCATTTCTATTTTCTCTTCTTCTAGTTATAGTGTTTTTTTTCCATTGGCTTTTAATTCTTTTTTTATTTTAATTTATTTGATTGTTGTTTTATTAAAATGAGCCAACTCTCATTATATTAACCTCATATTTCTTCCCCTCTCCTATTTATTCTCTCACTATATTGTTCTTCTTCTCTCGTCATTCTTGTCCCAGTGATGAGTCCAATTGGTGATTCGAAACATAGACGTAAAAAATGGCACCTGTGGAATCAATTCCGAATTATCGTTCTTCAAAACTCAACCATAGAAGTCTCCAAACAATAATCTAGGGTTTACCTTAGGTACCATTATTGGAATGAGGGGAAGAACCTAAGGGTTTTTCTGAAGGGATCTTACCTAAAAAAAATATTAAATGGAAATTTTCCTAAAGAATGGCTTCTTCATCTACACCTATAAGTTTATGTTATTCCACAATATAAAGAAATTTTTAGACATGTTTAATATGGTCATCCAAACTACTAATATAAACCAATATGTCAAGGCCAAATATACCATGATAAATTTTCTCAAATATGAGTGAAATATGTCATTAATTATTCTCATGAATGTGGCTAGTGTTAGTAATGCCAAAAGGCATGAATAACCACCCATAAAGACCATACTTTTCTTTTAAATATATTTTCCAAGAATGTGAAAGCTTCACACATAGTGGTACTAAAATTGAGGTTAATATTATTTTCCCTTTATTTTGGTCTATGAGATCGTTGAACCTGATTAATGGGTAACAATTTTTTACAATGATCTTCTTTAATGCACTGTCATTTTGTTCACAAGGATGAATGACTCAGAAATAATCATAATGGGTTCTTTCTGGTATGAGGTTCCAATTAGACCTCACACTATTTGGGATAAGAGCTCCATCTAGATTTTGGGCTAGCAACCATGATTTCTTTGTTGAATGTTGTGAGATATTGAATTATCCTCATAGAAAATGGGATATACAAGCTAACCTACAACCATCTAATTACAAAAATAAAACTAATGTAAACTAACTAAATGTTAAAAGATATATGAAGATCAAAAGAGATGAGCTACTAAACAAAACAATAGTTGTATCAATAAAGTAGTTAGTTGATTTCATGGCACTAAAATTTTTAACTTATTAGAGCAAATAAACAATATTCAGTCTCTGATCTAATAAGGGCCCATTGAAGAAAGTGATAGTGAAAAATTAACAGTGATGTGAAAAGGAGATATCTAGTTCATGTAATAGTTATTTAGGTAACAACAATAACAAAAATGAAAATACATGAGATTATTTTGAAGCATAATCATAATGAATGTTGAGTCACAATTTTGGTAGTGGCTTTCAAGGATTCTCAATATTATTTGTCAATGGATAAAAGTACACCAGCTTCCTAGATCCTATCTTGTAAACTCTACAAAATTTTTATAATGACTTGAAAGTTCAAAAGTAAAGAAGTACAAGAACTCAAAAATCCTTATTCGTAGGATTTTACATCATTTATAGACTACATTATTAACTACCCTTTGGGACTATTGGGCTTCTTGTGTCTAGTAACAGTCTCTTCAAATTCCCAATATTTTCAAATATAATTAAGGAAAATATTTTGTAAAATCCTAGACACTATAAAAAATAGTTGCTACAATATGATTGGATTCTTAGTATGGACCCTCAGGATTCTTGAATATATGCTACCCAATTCTCATAATAGGAGTAAATTATTTTAATCCTACTGGATACTATCCCTTCCATGTTGACATGGTATTCTGACATACTCTGTGAGAGGTATTTTACATATTTCTTTAGTGATACCATGAAGGACTTCAAAATTGTTTTTTGTTTTGAGGGCTCCCCAATGTGTTTCTTGAGGTTGTATTTTGTGATTTTGTTTGTGAAGACACTAAAATACAACTCTTTGGAAGTCAACATCTCTTCCAAATCCCTATATACTCCTTCATTTGACTTGGCTTCATCTTGGGATGCAAAGGTCGGTAGCTTATTTGTATATATTAATTTGACAACTAAGGAATAATGTCATTGACACTCAGCTATAGATCTAGAGATGTCTATCTCCATATTATCATGAATCTTTTAGGTCTTATTGACAATGATGAAGTCATATGTCAGTTATTTTTCACTAATCTTGGGAACATAAGAAGAAGCTTATGGAAATTGTTTGGGCCATTTCTATAGCTAGTCCACAACATGCCATCCTTCTTCCAGCTGATTGCTTCTATACTCTACCAATTCCCAGAGTGCAAAAACTTAGTGGATATCTTTTGGAGTTGTTGTAGGCATGGGTAGACTTGTTTGACCATAGCCTCATAAGATTCATGCACTTCAAATGGAAATTAGATATAATCTTCCATGTTAGATCCATTTTTCTTTAGATTTATGTTGTTATCCTATATAACTTGACCTATTGCTCAAGTTGTACTATGCATTCATAATTTTTCTTAATTTATTCAAGGAAGTATTTCACATTTTTTTCATTGGCCTAAGAGAATCTTGTGTATGTTGAGGAAATTTCTTGTGGATCATTTATGGTTTCTAGTACAACATGCCTTTTTATAGTGACTAATATTAAAGGCAGATGGGGAGTGGACAGGGTTTTCTGCTTATGCTCCAATATTTGTTCAGAGTGTGATCATATATGAACTTGCTTGGGTTAACTACTTTCCTCTTATTTGTTAGTGTAATTCCCATTTATGTAACTGGAAAGTGATAACCTATGATGGTAAGCTACTAGCTCAATTGAGTCAATGTCCATAGAAGTTTTCCCATGTTCTACATCCCATTCTTATGCTTCTTTTTGAGTTGTTTTCTCTTTTTTTCTTCTTATGTTATTTTATCCTTTCTTCCTCTTATTTTTTCCTTCTCTTTGTATCCCTCTTCATTCTTATTGATCTCAAGATCCTAGGATATCAAGGCTACTTCTTGATCCTATTTCAACTTTTCCTCTCATACTGCTATAACAAAACAAGGAAATAGCACCTAAAATTGTACTAGAATTTAGTGCTTTTTAGTTCACGAATTGGACACCTTTCTCGGCGCAAAAGTTAGTGCAAGAGGTATGTTTGTACTAGCACCATATTTTGCGCCATAAATTGTTGTAGAAACAACATTAGAAATAACACTAGAAAAATAATGCCATAAATAATGCCCGAAATAGTGCCCCACAATTTTCCTAGAGTTGCGTCAGAAGTTGCACCAGAAATAATGCCATCAATAGTACCAGGAATAAAATTGTAAATAGCACCTAGAATAACGCCATTTTAGCAATGGAAATAGCACCAGGACTTGCTTCTAATTTGGATCCTAGTTTGGCTTCCATTGTAATGTCCAATTTGTCTCCATGTGTTGCTTCATATTTTGCTTCTAGTGTGGCCAAACACTACACCAACACTTGGGGGATCAAGAAAACAAATTGAGAAGCACAAATATAGGTAACAATGGATTGAGAAGTGGATGGTGTAACGATCAATGTTGTAACATTAGATGTTGTAAAAACAGATTCCATAACAACATATAAATGTTAAATCAGTTGAAAATGTTGTAACACCCATTATTGTTGAAAATGATGAACTGTTGTAAAAGTTGATGCTGTAACAAATTCTACTATTGAAAATAATAAAATAGTGACAATTAGAGTGGATGTTATAACATCAAATGTTGTAGCAATAGATTTAACAACATATGTTGTAACAATTGATGGTTTAGAAATCCATTTCATATTTTTTTTCAAACCTTCAAAGTGGGCATCTGAAGAGGTCTTTTTGCCACTCAACAATACACCAGAACTTGGGGGATCAAGGAAGAAAATTGAGAAGAAAAAACATAGGTAACAATGGATTAAGAAGAAGATGCTATGTTGTAACAATAGTTGTTGTAACAACATATGCAATAACATATGTTATAACAATGGATGTTGTAACAACAAGCCGTTTCATCTTGCTTGTCAAAGCTTGAAAGTGGGAAGCCAAATAGGTGTTTTTTCCACCCAACACTACACCAACACTTGGGGAACCAAGAAAACAAATTGAGAAGCACAAACATAGGTAATAGCGGATTGAGAAGAAGATGTTGTAACAATAGATTTTGTAAGAACAGATGCCATAACAACATGTCAATGTTAAATATGCTAAAAAGGTTGTAGCAGATGGTGTTGTAACACCCATTACTGTTGAAAATGTTGAAACTACTATAAAAGGTGATGCTATAAAAACTACTACTATTGACACTACTTAAACAACGACCATTATAGTAGATGTTGTAACAATTGAGGGGGTACAAATCCATTTCATTTTTCTTGTCAAAGTTTGAAATTGGTCAGCTAAAGAGGTGTTTCTACTACCCAACACTACACCAACACTTGGGGGATCAAGAAAACAAATTGATAAGAAAAAACAAAGGTAACAACTGAGAAGTAGATGTTGTAATAGTGGATGTGTAACATCACCCAACCCATCACCTTGTTAGAGGAATGGGGTAAAACATATTTATTTATTTATTTCCTCTAAACTCTACTTGACTTCCCAACTTGTCATAAGGGCCTCACAACAAGAGCTATTACTGTACATGCTTATATATATATATATATATATATATATATATATATATATATATATAGAGAGAGAGAGAGAGAGAGAGAGAGAGAGAGAGAGAGAGAGAGAAGCATGTAGAGTAATAATATCAGGCCTTGTCGAATGCAACGACCTTCACTCACTGCATCAACCCATCGTCAAGTTGTCAAGAGGGTCCACGTCTGACCAATTGTAGAACTTCTGGGCTAGCATTTTAGCCAACTCATCCCTGCTGACATCATCCTAGTCGATCCCATAGCTACGCCACACAATCCTCTTGGGTAATATTCTAGGTTTGTACCTTCGGGCCATGTCCTCACTTCCTCATCCAATTACATTAAAGGAAAAATCAGGTTGTGCCAATGAAGGGTTTCCACAACTAGGGTTTGGAGCGGTTCAAGGTTTTGCTAAATTTTCATTATAATTTTAAGGCTTTTCCTCTTGCGTCACATCAATCTTTCCTTCAATCTCGGCCAAGGATTGACTAAAGGATCTTGGCCATGCCTTAAGAAATACATTAGATGGGGATCTCTACGATTGTCGTAAGATTCACGAGTCTCAACCAAGCCATAATTTCCCTAAGCCGGGTATTTCGACCATGGATCTGTCTCAGAAGTCTTATAGACCTCTTTATCAATGTCAATACTTGGTGTTGATTTCGATGGATTATTAAGGTTCCCTATGGTGCTATCCCTCTTGAGCTTGCGTCAATCCAAATCCAAGGTGTTCTTGGCCCTTTTGTATTCCCCGTTCTTAGATAGGGAATTTCAGGTGTGTTGTCATAAGTGTTCTTGTAGCCCTTACCTATAACTAGCTGCATGTGAACTCTTGAAAGGTATCCACCTTGCCTGCCACATGCCAAAGGTTTCAGGCTTCAAAGTAGGTTTGTAAGTAGCTCCATGGTGATATGAAAATACTTTTAGGGCCAAGCTGGCTACACCTTGATGCAAGAAAAGGATATCCAGGTTGCTTATAATGCAAGATTGGCGAACACTGCCTACATGAGTTTTGAATATTCCTACACTTAAAGAGTGGATAACCCTTCCAACATTGACTTAACACATTTTGCATAGGTTCAAGGTATTATATCCAAGTGAAGGAACATCCATGTATATGTATATACCCTTCCACGCATGTGATCTCTTATGTACTTATTTTATGTTAATAAAAAGGGTCTTTGTGCTCAATGTTCCAATTTTTCATTCCATATATTTATGGATCATTTTGTTGTTTGTGGTGTTTCATGACATATTTGTGTTACTTACATATGTGTTGTTAATCAATATGAATGAGCATTTACCCAAATATAGGATTTTGGTTCAGAAACATGACTCAAGTTAGTTTACTGTATACAATATTACACATTCTGCTGCAGAGTATATTTTATGAACTATGGTAATGAACATTTAATACAACACTTCATTCCATTGCAGATGCATACACTAGTTCAACTTGTTTATCAACACTATTCATTTCGGAGGTGTGACATATGTGTTTATGTATGCATTTATTTATCATAACTATAAAGCTATCTCTGCATAGAAAGGAATCCACATGTTCATCACATTAACAATGTTGTTATAGTCCAAAAAGAATCCAAACCATTTCAACTAGAAATGCATCATAAGTTCATTAATATTTAAGAAACAAAAAAAAATACTTATCTTTAAAGTTTCATGGAAATTGAGTCTAGGACAAGGACTCTCCACCCAACCATAGGCAACTACAACTACACTTGCAGTTGTCATCCCCAAGCCAAATTCCAGATTTTGAGGTGGGTACTTGCTTCAGGGATTAGAACACTAGCTGCCAACAAAAATAGGGAATCCAAAGGGCCTCTTCCTCAAACCCACTAGTTGATGTTTCCATCTTCTCATCACACGGATTCCAAAGCTTCTTGCCTCACCCCAAGTGCATACATAGTGATTCACTCCCTTCTAAGGAGTCCAAGATCCATTATAACAGTAATGCAATAACCAAGGTCTTTAATCAAGTCTTCTTTTGATGTTGTTGCAAGATTATCCTCTTCGCAAGTTGTCCAGGGCTCCAAAGCCTGCTATCTCAACACACAACCTTGAGGGGACCCAAGTTTTTATAGGGCTCCATAGATTACATCCCAACCCATAGCCTCTAGTGCCCCAAGTTGTCACAGGGCTCTAGAGACTGTCTCAATAAACAACCCCCAGGGACCCAAGCTGTTACAGGGTTCTAGAGACTAGTGGCTCAACCCATAGCTTCTAGGGGAACTAAGAGTCAATCCCCTTCTTTGCTCTCTTGTTCTATTGTTATGAAACCAGCTCAAGAAAAGATAGAAAAGATAGATCAACGCCTTAGAATTCAGCCTCTTCGAGGGTGCAACCTCCTTTACATTACATAAATGAACAATTCTTGGATGATACAAATGACAAAACCTCCTTTCTATATATAGGAGTCTAAGGAGTCACAATATAATCCAGCCGACCTAACAATAATAATATAAAGCCACAAAAATAATAATAGAGGGATTTTATGGGGCACAGTAATAACAATATGGGGGCAATAGGGGCACAACAATATTAATAAGGGGTATACCTGCAATAGTAATGGGGTAATCACTAGTATTATAGGGACCCAACATGCCCCTCTCCTTCAAAAAAGTGTTGCCCTCAACGCTTGAGTAGTTCTGGATACTTCTGCATAAAATTTTCATCCTCCCATGTGGAATCTTCAGCGGATAAGTTCTCCCACTTGATAAGATACTCTGAAATTGATCGATTTTGTAGCTGTCGAGTTCTTGTTTCTGTGACTTCTTCCGGTTCCAATATAATTTTTCCTTCCTCGTCAAGTTCTGGCAATATTGTTTGAACTGGGAGCTTGTCGCCTATAACCTTCTTTAAACATGAAACATGGAAAACTGGGTGCAATCAAGAAGCTACAGGAAGCTCCAATTTGTATGCCATAATACCGATCTTTTACAACACCTTGTACGGACCATAATACTTTGGTGATAATTTATTATCCTTCTTAGCTTGCTTGAGGGACATTTGCTTATATGGTTGTAACCGTAGGAATACCCAATCACCTACATCAACACTTCTTTCACTCTGATGTTGATCTGCCTGTTATTTCATTCTATTCTGTGCCAACACGAGGTTATCCTTTAAGAGTTGGAGGACTTGTTGTTGATGTTCAATGTGATGTTCCACTGCCTGAACCTTAGAATTTTCTCTTAAATATGATGTGATGGATGGTGGTTGATACCCATAAAGTGCCATAAATGGGGTCATTTTCGTTGCTGTATGGAAGGAAGTGTTATACCACCATTCAGCCAGAGGCAACCATTTGACCCATTGTGTATGTTTATTATATACAAAGAAACAAAGATATCCTTCCAAAAATTTGTTTACTATCTCAGTTTGCCCATCAGATTGAGGATGATAAGATGAGCTATGAGCTAACTGAGTACCAAGACAAGAAAATAATTATGTCCAAAAAATTCCAGTGAAAATGGGATCTCTGTCACTTACAATAATCTTTGGGTTTCCATGTAGCTTTTGAATTGTTTCCATAAATGCAGTAGAAACTATACTAGCTTTAAATGGATGTGATAATGCACAAAAGTGTGCATACTTGGTAAGTTTGTCAACTACCACCATGATGACACCCTTTCCCTCAGACTTGGGTAAACCTATGATAAAATCCATTGAAACCTCCTCCCAACGTTGGCTTGGAATGGATAAAGGTTGTAATAGACTCGGTGTCTTAATTGTTTCAACTTTATTTTGTTGGCAAACCAAACATTCTGCCACAAACTTTTGAATATTTGATTTAAGGCCATCCAAAAAAAATTCCTTCTTAACCCTGTGGTAAGTTTTTAAAAATCATGAGTGCCCTCCTAAGGGAGAAGTGTGCAATTCCATAAGAATATTTTATTTTATCTGGGAATTCTTACAGAGGTATAAGTGATCTTTGTACCATAACGGATCATTTTTCTATCTAAATGTATCTGACATACTAGAATTGTGTTGTAACTTTCGAATAAGTGCCCACACTTCTTCATAATTCTTCCATTCTTCCCTTGCTTCATTTATCCAATCTGGTTGGATAATAGAAGTGGTGCATAAAAATGCTTCCACATCCTCATCCTTTCTTGAGAGTGCATCTGCCACCACATTTTGCTTCCCTTTTTTGTAGATGATTTCAAAGTCATAACCCAACATCTTTGTGACCCACTTTTGTTGCTCTTCAGAGGATAATCTTTGTTCTAAAAAGTATTTAAGGCTATCATGATCTGTTTTTACCTTGAAGTGTCTTCCCATTAGGTAGGGTCGCCATTTCTTAAGTGCATGGAGTACTGCCAACATTTCCTTCTCATAAATAGCTTTGCTTAAAAACTTTCCCTTGATTGGACGACTTTCAAAAGCAATGGGTCTTTCATCTTGCATTAGAACAACACCAATTCCATTTCCTGAAGCATCACATTCCACAATAAAGGTTTTTGTGAAGTCCGGTGTAGCTAAGACCGGTGCTTGGCACATTGCCTCTTTAAGATGTTCAAAGGCCTTTGCTGCTTCCGGAGTCCATGAAAATGCATCTTTCTTCAATAATGTTGTTAGAGGTGCTGCTATTCTCCCATAATTCTTAACAAACTTGCGATAATTCCCTGTCAACCCGAGAAATCCTCGCAGATGCTTTATGGATGTGGGGATTTTCCATTCCTTAATGGCTTTAATTTTGCTAGGGTCTACCTTAACGCCTTCATGAGATACAATATGACCCAGATATTCCACCTCCTGGACTCCAAAGAAACATTTGGATCTTTTTGCATATAAGTGTTTCTCCTCCAATAGTTTTAGCACCCTGTCAACATATTCAACATGATCCTTCCAAGACTTGATGTAGATTACTATATCATCAAAAAATACTAACACAAATTTTATAAGGAGTGGTTTGAAAATTGAATTCATCAAACCTTGAAATGTTGAAGGTGCATTGGTAAGGCCAAAAGGCATGACCAAAAATTCATAATGACCCTCATGAGTTCTAAATGCTGTTTTCAGAATGTCTTTAGTCTTCATTCTGATTTGATGATATCCTGAACGAAGATCCAACTTGGTGAAGTAAATTGATCCATGCAATTCATCCAGTAATTCATCAATGACAGGAATGGGGAACTTATCTTTAATAGTGAGCTTGTTGAGCTCCCTATAATCCGGACACATGCACCATGATCCATCCTTCTTGTGTACCAATACTACTGGAGCAGAGAAAGAACTTTGACTCGGTTGAATTATACTAGCCTCTAGCATTTCTGCAACCATACATTCAATTTCACTCTTTTGGACATAGGGATATCTGTACGACCTAATGTTTGGAGGAACACTTCCTGGAATCAGATGAATAGCATGATCATGATCACGCATAGGTGGGAGACCTTTGGGAGTCTCAAATACCTTGGAATGATTGTCCATGACTTTTTGGAGATCTAGATAAATAGATGATTCCGATGTGGAAACATCTAGCGAACATAATTGTGGAATTACACCTCTTTTCTCCTTTCTTAGAAGCTTTGTCATAACATTAGAGCTGCTTATCTTTCCTGGTTTCCCTGCAATACCCCTTAATTCAACTTCCTTTCCTTCCATAAAAAATTTGATGAAAAGTTCTTGAAAATTAAAAGTTATTGTACCCAAGGATTGTAGCCATTGGACTCCTAGTACAACATCAGCACCTCCCATTGGAATGGAAAGCATTGGGCTAGTCAATACATATTCTCCCCCCTAGATAGCTTGATATTATGGCACTTTCCAGAGCAATTTATTGTTCCTCCATTTGCAATCATCACTTGACACTCTAGTGCTGGATATAGGAAGAAACTCAATTCTTTTGCTACCTTACAATGAATAAAATTGTGGGTGCTTCCTGAATCAATCAACACTATTACCTTTTTCTTCTTGATTTGTCCTTCTATCTTGATGGTTTGAGGAGTGGTAATTCCCACCAATGCATTACAAGATATGGTCGGATTTATTTGTTCTTCATCTAGGCTTTGTTCCTGGAGTATATCCTCTTCTTTTGACCTTTCTTTCTCCTTTTCTTCTTCCTCTTCACAATCTATGTAGAATAATTTCTTCTCAGCACACTTATGACCTTTAGTGTATTTTCTATCACAACTGTAACAAAGCCCTTTTGCTCTTTTTTCTTCCAATTTTTGTGGTGTCAACCTTATAGGTTGTGGAAGACTAGGGGCAACAACACTTCCGTCTTTATAGTTGTGAGTGGTATGCTTCCTGGTTGCCATAATTTTTCTTTCCATTTTGCTTGCTAACCTGAATGCCTTCTCTAATGAATCGGGTTCCCAAAGGCGAACATCATGTTGGATAGTATCCTTTAAAGACCCTATGAACACATCAATCCTATGCTCCTCTAGAATATCTTTTACCCTTATGTTTAATATTTGGAACTCCTCAATGTGCTCCATTATTGAACCCTTTTGTTTGAGACTTATCAATTGGCTAAAAAAAGTGTTGCTTTTTGTATCCTCATAATGTGCTATCAATTCTTCCGTAAAAATTGCCCAAGTGATAAATTGTTTACGAGAGCAAAGCCATTGATACCATACAAACTTATTTGGTTCCAAATATAAAGTTGCCATACGTACCTTTTGTGTGTTTTGCACATTATTGAGATCGAAGAATTGTTCCATCTGTAATATCCATGTTGTGAGATCCTTGCCATCAAACTTCCTCATATCGATTTTTGGAATATGGTGGGTCTTCAATCCAACATTAGAGTCTATGGAATCATGATTAACATTTCTTTTGTTCTCTTCATGAGTTTCCTTTACTACCCTTTCACCATTAGTGACCCTTTCTTGTAGCAACTTCTTCAATTCTTCCATGTCTGTCTTCAAATCTATCTTCAAATCATCCATCTTAGCTTCTACGCCTTTCTTTAAACCATCCATCTTAGCTTCTACATCTTTCTTTAAACCATCCATCTTAGATTCTGTTCCTTTTTGTGCAAGTGACACTTGTTGCACTTGGTCTCGTAATTTTGCTATATCATGTTGCATTTCTTCCTCTTCTTCATAAGTCATGCTAGAGCTTCAGGTTGCTTACTAGGCATTTGCATTTTCTTTCATTGAGGCATCAATTACCAATAATAATGCTTTACTATGCCCTTTGAATTCCTTCAAACCAAGCTTACGCAAAAATTAATAAAAAAACTACACAACTTTTCTCACTTTGTAGAAGCCTGATATTGAATCTGATGTATCTCTGTAATTTCGAATCATTCAGTTCTAAAATTGTGATTTGTAGTAGCCTTCTATGTCCTCTTTCCAATGCCACTAGTCTGATCCAAATTGGATTCTCCAAGAAAGAGTTATGCACAATCTCCCGCAGTGACCTGATTATAGACTAGTTCAGTAGAGCTAAATTGTATGAAGCGCCATGTGTCACTGTTTCAACCTTTGACTCTAAAAAATATATACAAGAAAACTAGAGTCCGTCCTCTTTTTGTACCTTCTGACGAAATTTCAATCCGATGCTCAGAAAGAAAGTTATGACAATTTTCCCTAGGTCACCTGTTTGGAATGTAATTCAGGAGTCTGCAAAAAGACCAACTTCCTCAGATCATATCTCTGCAAATATAGCGCAAAAAGCTCTGAAATTTGGACCCGAGGTTCAGCGCGATCTCTTCTCAAATGGGTTTTTTCTTGCAACTTCTGAAACGTCGCAGACAAAAAGTTATAGTGAAAATGCCACGATGACCTGTTTGGAGCAGAGAAACCCTAGAATCCAAAGCTCTGATACCAAATGTTATGAAACCAGGTCAAGAAAAGATAGAAAAGATAGATCAACGCCTTAGAATTCAGCCTCTTCGAGGGTGCAACCTCTTTTACATTACATAAATGAACAATTCTTGTATGATACAAATGACAAAACCTCCTTTCTATATATAGGAGTCTAAGGAGTCACAATATAATCCAGCCGACCTAACAATAATAATATAAAGCCACAAAAATAACAATAGAGGGATTCTATGGGGCACAGTAATAACAATATGGGGGCAATATAGGCACAAAAATATTAATAAGGGGTATAACTACAATAGTAATGGGGTAATCACTAGTATTATAGGGACCCAACATCTAGACTGCCTGTTGATCAAACTAGATTTCTCTATTTTTTTATTGCTCAAACTGTGTCTCCTCTCTCCTTCAACATGAATTTGAATACCATGTCTTGCCTTCTTTTCTTGTCTCATATTTACTACTTCATCCTTTCTTTCTTGCACTGCATAGTTACCCTTTTGGTTTCTTATCCCTTTTCCTTGTGAAGGTTCCCAAGTGCACGGGCTTGTGTACCTTCCTTGCAACTCATTCATTTTTAAGAATCAATTCATTTATTCATGCACCAGCCAACTTTTAATGGTTTTCCCAAACATTTCATATTTTCTCCACAAGAAAACCTCAACCTCCCAAGCAAGAAATCCTCCTCCCCAACTCTGGAATTTTTGTCCCTTTGACTTAGTCCCTTATTTTTTTAATTTCACATATTTGTAAAAAATATTTACAATGAATTTTATCATAGAACCATGGGTGGGGATGTCACAGGATGTTGTAATAGCATATGTTGCACACCAAATGTCATAACAATTGTCAATGTTAAATCTGATGAAAATGTTGTAACAACTGATGTTGTAACACCCATTACTGTTGAAATGTTGAAACTATTGTAAAATTTGATGCTATAAAACTGCTACTATTGAAGCTACTGAAACAATGACCATTACTATGGATGTTGTAACAACAGATGTTGTAACAATAGATGTTATAACAACATATGTTGTAACAATAGATGCCATCACAATTGTTAATGTTAAATCTATTGAAAATGTTGTAACACCCATTCAGATCCCTTCAACCTGGTAGTATCACCACTTTTCAGCAATTTGAAGAAGTCTTTCTTAAACTATGGTGTTGTAGTTTTTTTTTCGTTGTCCTTCCAAAAAAAAAAATCAAATATATATATATATATATATATATATATATATATATATATATATATATATATATATATATATACAAAAAATAAAAGGGAGATAGTGGGGCTCTTTGAGCTAAGATTTTGTCAAATTTTGTGTTATATATACACTACATTTCCACACTCAAGTGAAGGGATGGCCAATTTTTCCTTTCAATGTTGATTATCTAGATGTACTAAAGGTGTTGAAGATGAAATGGTTATGGGGAATGAGACCAGAGTCAACTCCAAGTGGAGCAGAAGGATCAACAAGAATGGAACAAGTGCAATTTCAGCCGGTTTTGTTGACTCTATAGTTGCAAGAAGTGGTGAAAGAGATCTTCCCTTTGTCTATGTCACTTCCTAGATAAATGGTTGTGTTTGAAGCATGGTAAATTTTAGGGGGCAATTTTAGCCCAAGGGCAAAATTTAAGAGGTTTTTCATTTTAGAGGGGCAAATTTCTTATAAAACACCCATTTCATATAGTTATCCCAACTTTTATTTAAAAAGTAATTATTGTTTTCATTTTAGCCCAAAAAAAGGGGCGGATAAACTATGAAAAGACTCATTTGACCCGATTTGCTGAGGTTATATTCCATTACAATCGCTCGATTTTCTGCTTTGCAATGTTAAATGTGTTTGCAATCGCCCATTTTCTGGTTTGAGAGGTGGTTTGGGAGGTTGTATTTGGTCCCCATAAATAAAAATATAAATAAAGTGGAGGTATGGTAAATAAATAAAACCTGTTTTTATACTTACTCCAAAGGTATGGTAAATAAATGAAAATAGAAATAAACTAGAGGTATGGTAAATAAATAAAACCTCTTTTTATATTTAGTCCATAACCCTCTTTCTATTTAAGAAGGCTCAAAAAAGAGGTTTTATTTAAGTGAATCCTATGGGCCAGATACCATATTTATAAAAGCGGTATAGTAAATTAATAAAAATATAAATAAACAAGACTTATGGTAAATAAATAAAACATTTTTTTATATTTACTCCATAATTCACCTTATATTTACGAACATTCAAAAAATGCATTATATTTAGGTGAAGCCTATGGGCCAAATACCATGGGCCAAATTATTATTAATACCATGCAAAAAAACATTATTAACCCTAATATGAGTATTAATAAAAGTAAAGATAGCACATGGTATTACCCCATGGTATTCACGTGGAATGTAGCCTATTTAAAGGGGGAATTAAACCATCATAGATCCATCTTTACTCTGGATCTGCTAAGCCTCGAGAGGAATCAAAGATCCTGATATGCAAACTAGCATAGAGTGAAAAATTATTTAATCCCTCTCGAGGCTTGGTAGATCAAGACAAAAAATGGATCTTGTAATTTAATGTCACTTAAACATTTTAACTTGGTTAAAATAAAAATCAGTTATTATTTTTATTATTTTTTATAAATTACTAATAGTAGTTTTTAAGCTCCAAGTTTATGATAACCCATGGTATTAACCCATGGTAATACCATGGTATTCATGTGAGCATAGACTATTTAAAGGGGAAATTCTATCAGCTTAGATCCATCTTAAATCCGGGTCTACCAAGTGCTCAGAGGGATAAATAGGTTTCATCCCTCTAAGAGTGGTAGATGTGGAGTTAAGATGGATATAGGTTGGTTTTTATGATAATGAAGATATTAAATAGACTTAGGAAATTATATTGTAAAAAACATCTTAAGATGAATGGTTAAAGCTACATTTAGTCACTTAACAAAATTTAGTAAAAAATACCAATATCTCCATTAATATTGGTTTTTCTGATTTAGCAAAAAAAAATCAAAACAGTGAAATCTTATCTCTCTTTCTACATCACCCTCGCAAAAGAGAGATATTCACTGCCCAGATTTCCCACCATTTTTCAAACGTTCTCAACTACATTTATTCACTTCACAAAATTTAGTAAACAATACCAATATCACCATTAATATTGGTTTTTTTGATTTAGCAAAAAAAAAATCAAAACAATGAAATCTTATCTCTCTTTCTGCATCACCCTCACAGAAGAGAGATAATCACTGCCTAGATTTCCCACCATTTTTCAAAAATTCTCAATATGATATCCTCATGAAAGAGTTAAAGTACTGATGTTGGATTAGTTGTTTGTGTGAAATCTTATCTCTCTTTCTGCGTCACCCTCGCAGAAGAGAGATAACCATTGTTGAGATTTCCCACCATTTTTCAAACGTTCTTAATATGATATCTTCATGAAAAAGTTAAAGTACTGATGTTGGATTAGTTGTTTGAAAAATATGCTGGTTTGTACAACCTTTCATCTTCTGTGTTATTCTTAGTTTGTTGTAATGATTTGTAGGGGTTGGGCCACTGCACCATATTGTCCTAAAAGCCAGAGATTGTGCACTAAAAAGGAAATTAATCCACATGCTACAACGATGTTAAAAAATGCAAGACTTATGAAGGTAGTGAATTATGCTAATAAGAAATTTATATTGGGAGAGACATAATTAAATTTTATTCTTTAATTGAAAGATTTCGAGTTAAAATAATAATAAATCTACATTTATATATTTATATATTGATTGGAGGCTTCTGGTCACTTCTTTCCATTAGATCCCCTTTAGGCCTTTGGGATACCTACTACTTTCTTATATTATATATTTGGGGCTTGCTACTTGTTGGCATGTTGGGGTAAACAAAATTGATGTGTTTTTTTTATCTCGCAGTTGGAGTCTATGGAATAAGAATGAAATTTGATAGCTTGAAAAATGTGGTAGAGAAAAGATTAATCTCTCCCACCTTGATAGAACTAGTGGTCAAGATCAACACCTACAAGAACTTTGTTGTGGAATATTATCAAAACTAATAGAAGGATCTGAAAGAGTGTACTATAAGAACCTTGACAAACATGACCATTGAAACTTGCAACATTGTTTATAGGAAGAGAAAATTATGTTTATTTTTTCCAAACATGTATGTTAGTATATTATTGTTTAATGAATATGTTTTCCTATTATCATATATGGTTTCATACTTTAACAAAACATTCACCAAGACTTTACAATGTTTTATTATTCAGTCAAAGATTTGCCATGATCTTACAAGATTTTATAATTCAGTGGAAGATTCACCATGACTTTACATGATAATATAATCTGGTGAGAGATTTGCCAAAATAATTATATATACATATTATATTATTGATCAAATCTCCTCCCACTTTTCCTATGTATCACGGGGATTCACCCATTTATTATACATATAAATTTAGGGTGGTTCTTAAAATTTTCCCTGGTTTGAAGCTCACATGTAGAATAACTACGAGATAGAGGGATTTCTTCCACCATAGGCTTAGGCTTATAGGTAAAAACAAGTCAACGACTTGTGGGATAGTGAAAGAAATTGACTTTAGTCTAAGAATGAAAGAAATGAAGGTGACTTAGAGGTGACCTAGGGATGACCTAATCGGTTGCTACATGTTTGCACTAAAACTATACGTTGATCATTCATTGCGACTTCTACAGGGTAAACACTTTCCATATAGATGATTGTTGCAAATTATTTGTTCTTGCATCACAATTTGAGAACATATTCAAGGTAGAGTTTTCTAGGGATAGTAATTAGGGGTCAAAGTCAAAATCAAGATAATACATGGAATCTACGAATTCGCATTGGTCACTTCACAAATTAGGCATGTTGAACCTCTATTCACTAGTGTGCCTATGAATTTTAGATGTTGAAGCAATTTTCAACTAAATAAATCAAACTTCCTTATGAAATAACCTCTATAACGTTGGAATCCAATTGGAATTAGGCTTGAAACCTAATGCAAACATAGTCGATTATTCCCTTTGTTGATCAAGAGCATTGATCCCAACAAATGTTTTTTTTGGTCAATTGTATACAAGTTGAAGGTTGATCATTGGTTACATGAATCAAAACAATGCATCATGGATAGGATCATTTAACTCGCTTGGAATAAAAAAGGATCCTTGAACTTGACTTGAGAAAGTTCTAGTTTTGTGAATGAATTGAATTGACAACTCATTAATGAATAACATTGGAAACAATCATTGATTTTAGAGACATCATTGTTTCTTTTATATTCATTTTTTCAATGATCCATGTTGATGAGATAAACAGGCCATACTCCCACTATTTATGGATCATATGTTATCAAATAAGCCAAATTTATAGCCTTGAAGGAGATGTAACACCTTGAAGAGAAAATTGAGGGGGTAGAAAGCCATTTCAACTTGCTTGTCAAAGCTTGAAAGTGGGTGACCAAAGAGATGTTTCTACCACCCAACACTACACAAACACTTGGGGGATCAAGAAAACAAATTGAGAAGCACAAACATAGGTAACAATGGATTGAGAAGCAAATTTTGTAGCAACAAGCCATTTCATCTTACTTTCAGAGCTTGAAAGTGAGTAGCCAAAGAGTTGTTTCTACCACTAAACACTACAACACATAGGGGATCAAGAAAACAAATTGAGAAGCACAAATCTAGTTAACAACAAATTGAAAAAAATGATGTAATAGTTGATGTTGTAAAAATAGATGTTGTAACAATAAATGCCATAACATGATATCAATGTTAAATATGTTGAAAATTTTGTAGCACCCATTACTGTTGAAAATGCTAAAAATTTTGTAAAATTTGATGCTATAACAACTACTACTATTGAAATTACTGAAATAGTGACCATTATAATTGATCCTCTAATAGAAGATGTTGTAACAATGGATTTTGTAATAATGAATGTTGTAATAATAGATATTGTAACAATTCAGGGGGTAGAAAGCCATTTCATATTGTTTGTCAAAGCTTGAAAGTGGGCATCCAAAGAGGCGTTTTTACCACCCAACACTACACTAGCACTTGGGGTGTTGTAATATTTTCTTGTTACATTGAAAATTTAAAAATTTTGATTAAAATTTCAAAAAAAAAATGTTTTGATTGCACATTGTAATAGTTTTCACGCAAATATCTAATGTCACAATATGATTTGATTGGGAAAATTAGTTTTTTCTATGTTAAATTTCTTTTCAGATTATGTTAAATATGCTTAAGGATTCATGAGGTTAATTGCAAGTTGAAACATGAATTTTTGAGTGCTTTTATGTAATTTTTATGTGCAAATTAACATAAACAAATAACTGAATCACAACATATAACAAACATAAACATCACCATAAACATTATCACAACAACACATGATGAAGGAGTTCACCCCTCCTGGGCTACGTCTCCTTGGTCCAACTTCCAACGGCTTGGCCCTCTCTATTATGATAAAATATATGAATACATTAGTTTACAATGCTCATAAAGCTCTAAAACCTATTCCAATGGCTCCAAAAAGCCCAAAAATGCCTATGTAACCTCTTTCTGCTCCTGATTTGGTCAAAAACTAAAGAAGTTATGGCCTTTCCAAGTCTACCATTCATGCTGTAAGTTCCCCAAAATCCGGCACCATCCTACAAATTTGCCCCAAAAGACGCTAACGAAGTGACAATTTTACCAAATTTCGGGTGAAATTGTCAGACACTTTAAATGTTTGCTAACCCCTTAAATCTGAAAATTGTGTCCATATGGGGCCATGTGCTCAGGGCTAAGGCCAACAGTTTGCCCCTGCTAGCTGGGCCCCCACTTCCCTTTCATTGGTGGTCATATGCGGTTGTGCAACCAAGGGTCGACCCCCGTGAGTTGGCCCCTCCCCAGAAATGCCGCAACATTCAAATTTAAATATAAAGAGAGTTCTGATATAGTTAAGAACTATTTCTTTAGTGTATTGGTGGAGGCTTTGGACTTGTGTTGTGAGGTCATGGGTTCGACCCCTGCTACTGCTGCCTGGATTTCAACCCAATATTTTGGTGGTCCCTAGGCTGCCACGTGGCGACCTCTGGGTGGGCCACGTGTCATCCTGTGGTTGGCCACCAATCCAACTAATCAAAAACGCTGAATTACAACCAATAACAAAATTCCACTTGTCAACCTACCATTCATTAGAGGAGCCAGTTGAATAGTAAACCTTCCACATAGACCTACAAAGTCAGCGCCACGTCAGTAGTACAGACTGCTGATTGGGCTGTCACATTTTGCAAAAATTCACCTGTTTGGGAAAATGAACAAAACATGATTTTCGAAGCATATGGTGTCTGTTTCACGTGAAACAATTTGCAATGGATTCATGATGACGAGCACTATGCGGTAGTCTAGGTTCCACACTGATCCGACAAATTTGAATTTTGAGCTAGTTTTTGAGCACCTAATCAGAATATATTATTTTATTTTATTTTAATAAATAAAATGTCAAATCACCACACACTAATTATTGTGAATTTTCTATTAGCGGAAATTGAAGCTTTGGTGATCGATGACTCTTGTTTTATTGCACAACCCCCCCACTTGCTCGACATTTCATGAAGGGGGGAGGGGATGTGAAAAAAGTTGTTTTTCCAAAATAAATTTTGCAATGTGGCAGCGACATATGAATTGCGCACCCCCACCTCCCCCTGGTGCAAAATACCATCCCTGGTTTTCAGTATTAAATATCAGCTACCACCATTTTATTGACCATTTTCCTTTTAATTATGAATACTATTTTCCATTTAATTCTAAATATTCCCCTTATCAGAACATTCATTCCACTGCGTTCTCACTCCCGTTCATAATTTAATCACTCCTGCCTTTTTCTGTTCACTCTCATGTTTCTTTCAATCGCCATACACATAGAATCAAAGTGTGGAATTACTGAAAGCCCCCAGTGACAACTCATAAATACAATGTGTGGTACACTTTACAGCCAATTCTTCTCCTTGCTACAAGTTGATAGTTCAAAATCAGTTCAGCTAAAGGAAAAGAAACTCGGGTTCAATCAGAAAACCTTCCAAAAATTGATGAATTTCCATTAGTTGGTATGGAAATCAGAATAGAAGATACAAACTTAGATTTTTACTTATATGAATTGCAAAATTGGGCTTCCCAAAAGTTTCAAGATAATAGCGACGAGTTTTCTATGTGGGAGTCCTTTTTACTCCAGCTTATATTTCCTCAAATTGATCCTTTTATGGAATTTGTAGTATGGTGTGTGGATAGGTACTTACCCAGTGAGAAAACCATAATTACACAAAATGGTGAAACCATATCTTTTATAACTTCTGAGTCCATTTCAAAATCCCTCTAAATATCTTTTCCTAGCTCTCTGCACCCATTCTCTAGTGAAATTCTCTTGGAAATATATCAAAAGTTAAATTTTGAAAAAGAACAACTATTTTTGAATTATCCATGTGTGAAGGGATTAGTATTCCCACTCACAGTATTTCTTACCCTTCACTAATGTTTCCATAATTTTCAAGACAAATCATATCCATTTTATGTTATATTTTAGGGTATCATAGTGATGATAAAGTGGATGAATAAATTCTAGATTTTTTTGTCAACTTTTTTTCCAAATAAGAAACCAAAAACCTTATTCAATTTCAGCAAGTTTTTATCTGAGACCATTCATGACCAATTTCTTAAATTTGTAGTTGAAAATACTCTGAAATATCAATTAGCCATAATTTATTTTTTTGTATTATCAGTTAGAAAATTTCTTAATACAATTGCAAAAGTAGGATCTTCAAGGTTATCAATGGTCTGTGATTCATTATACATCCTTGGTTAGAAGGAATTCTGAGGAATTTTCCTTCATTTATTTTGTGAACATTTTCTTCACATATGCTACAGTCTATTGATAAGTGATAGTCCTCCTAGAATTCCACCTCAAATCAAAAGGATTATGCATCTTAGTAAACAAACAAGGCTTGGTCATTGGTATTTCTACAAACATTTTATAAAAATTAGATTGTATGGATGTCAACTTCCACCCTATCAACTGCTAGTTTTTTTTACTCTACGTATTTTTGCGCTTGAATTCATCAGAAAAAGCCTCAATGTGATCAAGTTCATTTTTACCTAGAAGGCAACATACCTTATTTAAATTGAATACATGGGTAGGGCTTGTTATCACTCTAAAATTTCCGTAGGGTTGTCATGTTGTGTTTAAAGAAATGATAGAGGTAATCACAAACCTACTTTGGAGATTAGGATCTAGCCTTCCTAATGCTCATAGAGGGCCCTCTCTTAATGATTTAACTTTGTTGTTTTAATTGATTTTAGGATAGTTATTTAAGCTTGATTTGGTTTTGATTTGAGTTGTTGGTGGAATTACTTATTTAGATGGATAGATGATTGCCTATTTTCCATTGGGCTATGGAGTCAATATATCGAGAAAACAGAATAGAAACAAATTATAAAAGCAGTGTTATAGGGCAAGGTAGATGAGCAATATCAAATCTCAAGGCTGGAATGGTGAAATTATTTTCAATCGGGATGAGGGAGGAATTAAGGATTCCTTAAATAAGATAATGAAGGAAGTGAAAGAGGTCAACCGGGATGGGAGAGCAATTAAGGATTCTCAGATCCGGATATCAGAAGAAAACATAGAAATGTATAACATCAAGAGCAGAGTGTACTTAAACAATTTCTAAAATAACATTCTTGTTATACCATACAAATTTAGAAAACATTCAAGTTTATGGAATACTTTAGAAAAGAACATGAACAATTGAAATATACTTCACTGAAGTGGCTCAACACATGAATCCTATAAATAAATGATTCTATTATTTTCCCTGTCTGTTGACTAAAAAAGTACAGTAAACCCTCAGGTTGTAGATGAGTTCACCTATAGAAATGTTAAGAAATCCCCCTTTAATACTTCAAAAGCAGAAGTATTTATACAAAATTTACAAACTATTTACAATAAATGTTGCCTCTAACAGATAGGACATTTTTAGACTATAGATGAACTAAAAATCTCTAACTGGTTCTGGTGGAATGTGCTATGCAAATGTTGTTGCTTTGGAAGTGGGAGCAGGTAGGATGTGGACCCAAATTTGTGGTTGTGCTGGAAGATGAACTAGCAGATGTATATGTATCTCTCTTTTTCTTAGTAATTCACTCAACTGCTTGTTGATCCTTTGACTTGATAATTTGAGACTTCTCTCACTGATAGTTGATCCTTAACTACCCTGCTATTTTATTATCCATTAGTGTTACAAAATATTTTGGAAAATATATAATAATATGTATTTGAATAATATTTCCAAAATATTTTAAATGAAATTTATAATTAAATTTCTACAAAACCATGTGTTGTTTCCAATCGGTGATTTTGTTTTGTCTTTCCATGAATTCACAAAACCATGTGTTGATTTGTATGGTTGGAATAGTATTCTCACTTTACTCTTTTACTTTTACCTGCAACATGATTTTACACCTGTAAATTGATTTCACCATGCTTGTAAATTAATTTCACCTACATCGTAAATTTATTTCACCTTAGTCTTCTATCATTAAATGCATTTATATGAATGTTATCTTTGCTATCCACAACCTTAGTCTCATATTCCCTGTAGCTATATAATTTTACCTCAAGTATGGTTTCACCCATAGCTCTGAAATATTATCACATTCTCATATCTCTGTATTTTACTTGAAATTAATCCACCCCATATTCCCGTAACATTTATAAGATTCAAAACCAAAACAGTTAATGCTTTATCGCACCGCTTTTGAGTGGTAGGTGGTATTTTTTTAGAGGACGGGATATAACATGGAGCTACCATGTAGTAAAAAGATGGGCTTGGAAAACCACTAATCGCGCGTGCTTTTTAAGTGTTAAGTGTTGGATGAGTTGAGCACGTGATATCGAATTTTAACCGTTCATTTGTTTTTACGAGGCAAATAAAAATGAAGGGCATTTAATTCTTAGTGTGGAGTGGGCCATTGGTTGACTTTGCAATGGGAAGAGGTAGTATAGGCTTGCGGGTAGAAATTAATATAAAGTCCAAAACTTTATATTAATACTGTTGGTGAAGTAAGGGGTAAAAAAAGGGATTTGTATACATATATTTTTCCTTTTTACTTTATGGGATTTATCCATGTTTTAACCATTAAAATGATTTCTTCTTGCTTTGTGATAATTGTCTTTTCCTTTTGAATAAAGCCTTTGAATACATTTCCTTGCGAATTTTGGAGTAAACATGTTTTGGAACTAGTATCAAAACTATTTGTCCAAGCTCTCGTTCTTCTAATCACCTGCAAAATAAAACAATCATTAATAAAGCATATGTTTGCGAGGAAGGCAATCAATGGCTTTATTGAATTGAGATGTCATGTCTGTGCTATGGATGGCTCAATTCTGTTTGGAAAAGGCTTTGCATTTATTCATTTTAAATAGAGGTAAGGGAATGGTGGAATTTCATATTGTAAAAACTCTACTATTTTTCACATTGTGGAGGTGTGGTTAGATGGTTTACCGCACAATAATGGATGATAGGGCTTCCAGGGATACATAGTGAAGCAGTTGGAGGAGGCTTTCGGGCACGAGGAGACAGTTTGAGGTTGGTCTTCTAAGGGGGCTGTCATGAAATGGGAGGTGGTTTTGTGGCATATCGCACCGATTTTGAGTGGAGGGTGGTATTTTTTGAGAGAATGCGATATAACGTGGGGCTGCCACGTAGTAAAAGGGCGCTTGGGCAAAACCACAAATATTGCGTGCTTTTGGGATTTTAATTATCGGACGATGGGACCACGTGATATGGATATGGGTCATCATATCTAGAGGTGGGAGATCGGAGGGTTATAGCACGACAGAGTTGCAAGGGCTGAGTTGGGGTGTGGTTGGTGGGGCCCAGGGATAAATAATGTGGTGGTTTAAATATATTTCAAAGGTTTAGTGAGGGTCATGATTTATAAAGTGGGGGGGTTTAAATATATAAAGTAGGATTATTGTATGAATAATGTAAGGGTTAAGTTAAAAAGGGTATCGGGGAGGGTTTTTTGAATGGAGCCCGATACATTATTCAAACTTAAGATAAGGGGTTTTAGTGGGTTTTAAGGGAAAATGGAAACTAATAAAGGGGGAATAGTAAAATGAAGGGGTAGGGGTGATTTTTCAAGGAAAATAAGTTTGGAAGGAAGTTAGTGATTACTGGAAGACCTTGCAATTAAATTAGGTTTGGATCCCACAAATGTGGATGCAACTCAAGAGATTTTTAAGAAGAAAAATGAAGATATTCAAGCACTTAGAAGACAATTGAAGCTTCCCACAATAGAGCATCGCCAAACACAATAAATTGGGGAATTAGAGAAGGAAAATGAAAGTATACTATCCTATCTAATTGAACAGAACCAACAAATTCAGAAAATGCAATAAAGGATGGAAGAGTTGTTAAAAGAGAAGGCCCAAAATGATTGTGCAGTACTTCCAGCAACAAAAATAGGTTCCACAGAAATTCTATCACAAGAATTATCTTCTATTAAACTAAAGGATGTTGAGATTGGAAGACTGAAATAAAAATTGGACATAGTTGAGATGAACAAAAATGAATCCGATAATGCCTTATTCGAGGAAATAAAGAAAAATGCAAATTTGAAAAAGCAATTAGAACAATATTTGAGTAGTTATAACAATATTCAACATTTATCACAGGCCATAGAACAAATTTGGATAGAAATTATGTCATATGTGTTTGATATTTGGTAGTTTATTGAGATTATTGCAGAACAAGAAGAGTTGATTAAAAGAGCCAAAGAAGTTATTAATGACATCAAAATACAATTGGGAAATAAACCTAGACAAGTAAGTCAGTAATAAAATATCTAAAGACAAGGTCTAGAGAAGAAATTGAAGAAAAAGGAATTGTAGACATAAAAAAAAAGTTATTGAGACTAGAAAAGTTATCATGAAGAAAAATATATTGTTGAAGATAAAGGAAAAGCATGAAAATATTAAACTAGTGAAAATCAATAAATTCTATAGAAAATTTTCTATTCTTCAAGAGAGAGGTCCTCCATCATTTAAGAATTCATATGGTTGGATGGTAACAAAATACCAATATGAAACATTGTTGAAGAGAGAGGCAGGGGATATGATAAATTTTGTTGGAATCAAGGGAGAGATTAGTGGTTAGAATGTACTTCAAATGTTAGTTGATGACCTTTTTATTTGCCATGAAATCAAATAATTGTTCATATTAAAACCTTCTTAGGAGAAGTATAATGATGCAGATGAATTGTATATATAGATCATGGATCTCAGTTACTAATGGCAGTTGGAAAAATGTGTTCAATAAATTCAGCTTATCAATGCAACATATTAGCAACAGATCACAACTATTAAGCATTTCAAGCAACAAGAACAAATCATTTTCAAATGCATTGAACTTGAATGCATAAATCAAGCACAGTTACAGACGTTTGTGGAGAAGTTTTCTATTTTTAGTTAAAATAAATTTTGCAAATATTCGATAACATCCTGATTTTACCTTGAAATCATGGTTTTTGGGCCTAATCAATGTTTACCAATTTTTATTGATATTTTGATGGTATCTTGATTTTTTTGATGTTTGCCAATTTTTACCGATATTTTCCTCATTTTTACATTTTTTTATTTTCCTAGACCCTTGCTGATTTATCCTAATGCCAATGTTCTCAATATTGGTTAAAATTTGTTTAAACGTTATCCAAATATTTGAATAAACAATACTTTGAACGTAAATCTTTGAAGAGATAGAATATTTTGTAAAGCACTCTATATATACCTTATTTTTGAATAAGAAAGGGTTGATACCTGGAGAACGTTTTTGTAATATTGTTGTAATACTTACAAATTTACAAATTGGATATAATCGAAGGCTTCTGGTTTTCATTCATGAATGCAATTGTGTACTCGTGAGTTCTTATAATTTCATGGTCTTTTTATGTGTATATTTGAGAATAGTATAGGACATTGAGGAGGGCTAGATTGAGTGTTAATCTCCATGACATCCCTATGAAAAGTTATGTTCACAACTGAGTTATAAATTGAACAATCTATTTAATTTACTACCCATAAATCTTTAGATTGTTGCTTCTATGTTGTACTTGGATGTATTTGTGTTGACTATAAAGGTTCATCTATATGTCTCTACTATTATTATATGATTAACTATTCAGGGAGGATGTTTAGTCTTCTAAATTCCTCTCGATTCCTCACATTGATGCTTTGGTTTAGTTCTTTAGCCGAGGATTGTCCACAAAGATACAACATGGGGGATCAAGAAAAAAAGTTGAGAAACACAAACATAGGTAACAACAGATTGAGACACAAATGTTGTAACAACAAATGTCATAACAGATGTTGTAATAGTAAATGTTGTAATAGAAAGCCATTTCATATTGCTTGTCAAAGCTTGGAAGTGGGCATCTAGAGAGGTGTTTCTTAGTAACTTTGCATTTGTGTTATTCTTCTTCTGAGACCCATGTAATAAATTTGTTGGTTTCTTTCATTAATTTTTTTATCAATGTTGTGTGAATAGTTGAGATACATGTAACATTTATCTAAGAAACCTTAATGAAGCACTCTATAGTCTCTATATCTTATTTTCTTTCATTTCATGCTCTATGTTGTAGATCTAACGGATACGATTTTGTTTAGTCCTATGCTTTAAATCCAGGATAAGTAGGCTAGTTGAATTTATTCATTAATTTCTCCAAAAACTAGTTCACATTGCATCTATAAGTATATCATCACCTGCCCCACTTGTCTAATTGTTTTAGGATTAATAAGGGTTTGATAGAGCTGGAATAGTGAGCAGACTTGTGTTGTAATCTAGAATGTAGGAAGAATTATGTTTTGAAAAAACATCAAGTTGTGTACTAACCATAGTCCCCGTAAGACTAGAAAAGGAATTTTCCTATAGAGTTTCAGGCCCTTTCTTCCAAATGAGGCCTTCAAAGTTCAAACAGGCTCCAACATAGGCATACATTGTAAATATTCCTATTCTAATAGTCACATTGTCCCTACATATCTGCTTAATTCATTTAATATATATATATCACTACAAAACAAATGTTTTAGACCTCAATACACCCTTCATCCTATCATATGGAAAACAATTGCTAAGATAAGTGCCAAGACTCAAGATCATCCCTAATGCTAACATTCATCTTCATTTCTTCTCTAGGGTTTATGTCCCAAACCTTAGGTCTTCCTCTATTGCATCAAACAAGCACTAAGAACTCTCCATGACAATTATATAGATGGAATAATAAGTATAATGTATACAAATACATTGTCTTCCCTCTATACAGAGTAGGTGAGGGAGGCCAACATTTGTAAAGTGGACTAATTACACAAGAAATTTAATTTAATGCACAAGATAAGGTCTCCAAGTGAAGTGCTCTCTCTCCAAGATATACATGTTAAGAGACCAATCCTCAGGTGGTTCACTCTCTAAGAATAGGTTGCAAGTGTCAAGGTTTCTTTCTTTCCAAGACAATCATCCCATGCTCCTCAACAAATGTATCTTGCATCCATAATAAATCCCATGTAATGTGCTCTCAACCCAATAATCTATACTCAATTCCATGCAATTTGTTTTTTTGTCTATGGGTTATGTATTACATGGTCTTGCATCCCTCCTTTGGCCTAGGTTTTTTGGCAAAGGAATTTATAAATCCATGGTTGGATATTGATTTCTAAGGAATTTATCACAGTGAAATGTTGGTGATTTATAAGGGTGTTATGACCAATGGGATAATAAAAGTACTCAAGCTACATATAAATAAACAACTCAACATAAGAAATGCAAAATGACATATTAACATAACAATATCCAAGTAAGTTATTGAAAGTCAACTAATGATACCTTATTCTCCATCCAGATAACAAAATCAGACCACTTTCTTTCTTGTATCATATCAAATTCCAATTGTGATGGATAATGGCCATATTGTTGCTCCTATCAAAACATGGCAGATGGAAAATTTAAAGTAATTAATATCCAATCATTTACTTTTTTGTATAAAATTAAAAAAAAATATAATTTTAGATCTTAAATATACCTATCGATTTGCATGCTAAGGCTTCTAAACCCGGTTTTCCATTGTGATGTGTGGCACAATATTTGGCAAGCCTTGCCTTCGAGGCCTTGTCCTGAAACATAGTCTAATTCAATTTAATTATGCACCAATAAAATATAAAAATCATTTAATGAATTTGAAATAATATTATGACCAAATTTAAATACTTGTATGCTCTTCTCGCCGAACTTCCTCTGTGCATTTTCTCTATCATATGATTTCAGGAGCTCTTTCCATACTTTCATGCTTACATCAATTGGCCTTCTTTTGGCCCTTAGCTTGGGAGGAATCTAGTTTATCCTTTTTGTTTGGTTGCAATGAAATATCTTGCAATTTTTAGTCATTTTTTTCTTACTTGCTTTATTTACCAACCTATCCCAAATTAAGTCTGCATGTCATGATGACAACCTTTTGACGATGCATGGGTATCTTCGATTATGGAATATGTATATTATCTTTGAAGCATTGGATGCATGATTCCTTCAACCTATGGTTGAACACTTTCTTGACATCTATCATTCTGATTTATCTAGAGACAACATCATATTCTAAATTGGTTCGTATGTACCAATGCAAGATGCATAAGTACCTGTACTAGTGGTGGAATAAATCCGTGTCCCAGGAGTGGGTGGGACATTGGATGTCTATGTTCCTTGTTCCACATTATTAGATGATATTGTGATTGATTTTTTCCTACATATTTTTCTCAAACTAAGAGTTGACGGGGAATCAATTGATTCCCTTTGAGAGGGTTGCCTTGGTTGGTCTATTTCAGTGCCTTTAGTATGTTCTTCTATGTATTTTGCAAGCATGGTCAAGTCCATACCTTATAGTTTACTCACTACTTATACCCCCAATATAGAAGCCACTACCTCTTTCAGTTTCTCACTGTCATGTCCCTATATATGTACAATAAAATTTGTATTTTAAAATTAAAATTAAAAAATAAACCTTAATTTCTACTTTTATAATTTTGAAACTAAAAACTAAAAAATACAATTCAAACAAGCAATGGAAACATGTGAAAATATATAAATTGAGTATGAAACACCTCATTCTCATAAGAATTAGATCCCTTTGCTCATTTCCCTCTATTGTTGCTTAACATTCTTTGGCGTCCTAGGGTACTTTTTTTTCCTCCACACTGTGGAAAATCCATTCTCTTTTCTCCCTTTCCTCTAACTATTTTAAACAACAATAATGAAAAATGGATGGACAGGGGTTTGATTTTCATCTCTAGTAGGGGGTGAATGAGGTGTACAAATTGATTTCATGATTACTAGAGGATGAATCACACCCACAAATATATTTTTTTTTCTATTAAAATCCACAAAAGGGGAGGAGATGTTCGTTAATATCTCTACTCACCATCAAAATAGATCCAATTGATTAATTATTTTCTTTCATAGACTCAACACATTGCTCCAATTGTGGTCTGCTCTAACTCTGCACAAAAGTTCAAAGCTCCCTCGATTTGAAATTGGTGAGTATTAAAATGTAAATATGGTGAATGTACTACATTGTTTTGGTTGAATAGTCAGTATACACAATATGTTTATCCATTTTTCACGCCAATTATATATTGGCAGGGTTTTGTTTTCTTAATTTTTTGATTTGGTCTATTTTGTATTCATTGTCATCTTTTCACTTTGTAAAGTCGATATGGGAGGCTTCCATGTTATTATCATTTTTTATGAGGTTTAATTGAATACCAATAGTGGATGTGCAATGTGCATAGGCACATGGGATAATTATAATAATTATTATATAATTATAATTAATATATAATAATAATAATTATTATTATTATTATTACTATTACTATTATTATAAATATTAATAAATGTGTTTAATATACACTTATCAACCACATTTTTTAATCTGGTTTTGTTATTTGAATAACAATATTGGATGTGCAATGTGCATATGCACATGGGATAATCTGAAATGTTGGTTAATGTAAAGCCCTATAAATGTTGTTTTGACGTTGCAATGAAGGGTGTTTTATGTCATATTTTCCTAGCCCACTAATTAATTTGGTGTGATTTCAAACTTTCTAATTTTATTTTAATAGTTAATTACTCATAATGTAACAATCCAATAGTTATAGTCACATGCACATTTTCACCTTTAAAGGTTGTGTTGCTTAGTGATTATGTATACATGTGACACAATCATTTTTTTATCCCACAACTCACTCTTTACTCCTTTATAGGGTGGATGGTGTCATTGAAAATATATCTCATCCACAAGTTAACTTGTAATAATTATTACCTGGATGCAGGTGATTTCCATGCTCATTAATGGTGATAATTAAGAGTGATGGCACTCGGCCCTGCCAGCTGTTGGCCAGCGCTATTCTCCAAGCCCATACTTGGCTCATGCTTGCTCACACAAGGTGCGAGCAGGACCGGCTGCAGATTGAATTTAATGTTCACATTGGATGAGACAAGGCAATTGTTGGTTTAATCATGGAGTATTTGGCCTTGAAACCCATTGTTTGCTCCTTGTTCTCTAACCTCTGGCTGTCCAATGCAAAAATCCTTTGCCGCAGAGCGGTTTTAGGCAATCACTGCTCGCTCCTGTTGGCTTTTGTTTTTGGAATTGGATTGTCTTTCTCCCATTTTCAGCCCTGCTATTTGAGCCCTTCTCAGAATCTTTCTGTGCAGTCTCGGCTTCCCCCTAAAGTTTCCAGTGCTTCTGCACTTTCCTCTTGCTGCTTAGCCATGGTGAGCCATCGCATGAGAAGCCGCCATGGAGGGTGCCATGGTGGTCGAGCGTGGCCTCAGATGGCTCAATCAGTTGATCAACCTCTGCCCCCTGCCTCTCTGCCTTCATCCCAAACGAATTCTCCTCCTCCCAGCCCTTCTCGCAGACCTTTTCCACACAATTCCTTCCAGACTACTCATTTCAAATTTCAGAGTAGCCTGAATAGGCCCATCATCATGGCTAATATCACCATCATTTTCTCTGAGGAAGAAGCTCAGATTCAAGCTCTTGTGCGTTCTGTGGCAGAGCATCCTCAGGGCGTTCACAGAACTGCAGGCTGCCTTACCACTGTGTAGAATCAGGTAGAAGAAGGTATGGCGGAAAGGCATGGCGATCAGCATGGGGAGGGTAACAATCTAGGCAACGCTCGGCCACCAGGTGGTAGCTCACATGATGCCATAGTCTCGATGACCATTGCAGGTAGCTCTAGCGGCACCCGTCCAGCGATGGATCCTCTAGGCAGCAATGGGGTTGGTGTCATGGTTCGGGATGGAGAAATCTGGTATGGAAATGCATGCCCTATCGTTGAGGAGCCAATGGACCCCATGTGATGCCACCTGGTCTCCTTTGTGTCTTCCCAGATTTTTCTTATTCGCTCACTGGTCAGGTTCAGACGTTTATGGTTTTGTTGTTCTGGTTATGTTTATGCGGCTCGGTAGTCTAGTTCTATGTCTATGTGGCTCAGAAGTATGTGGTTTTATGGCTGCCATGTACAACATCTCGGTCTTTAGGTGTTTGTCTCCACTGTTTCAAAGGGGGCTATCCCAAGTCCTCATTTTGGCTTTCTCGCAGTATTCAGGCTCCTATGTATGGTTTTTTGCTCACTGTAACTGGTTTTCCCAATTTTGGGATAGTTTTGATGACCTGAAAGCAGTCAAATGCTCTCGACTGAGGCTTCTGCCTCTTTGTAACTTTATTCTTATTTCCTTTTAATAGAATTAGTCTTCAAAGAGAAAAAAAAAAACTTGTAATAATTATTATATTATATATTTAGTTCATTTAGAAGACTTAAAAATAAAAAATTGAAAATAGTATATTCTCTAACATATAGGGTCAAAGTATTTTTTATTTTTTTTCAAGTATACAAAATTACATATATTTGGCAGTTTAAAATTATAGATGAAGGGTTTGAATTAAGTTAAATGAAAATATGAAAAAAATAAAAAGTAGTCCATTAGTTTTCATAATCCTCATATAAGATTTATAGGAGTTGTTTCATGTCACCATATTGTGAGTAGAAAATAACAAAAAGGGTATATATCGAAAATAGGGGCATTTTAGTTAGAAAGGTGCAGTGAAAACCAACTGAGCTTAAATCAATTGTGCATTTAGAAAATTGGATTGAGCAATAACAAAGTGCATAAATGTTATGTTGCTAATGTCATTGTTGTGTATTATAGGATCTAGAGGAGGCAATGGGCAGAGGATGTGGATTATGTGGACCTACTAAATCAATGAGAGGAAAGTGGGTGGCTATACAATCCGATACAGAATCAACAGATACAATAAAGGTAAGAAGAAGAAAAAACTTCAACCAAAGGAGGATGGTGTTTATGAATTCACAAATGCTACAAAAGAGATGATATAAAGTTATATAAAATATGTTTTTTCCTCAAATCCAAAACATGACATCAATATGTTGAATATATGAGTAAAGTGAGGCTTTCTGTTGGATAGCATATTGGTTGAAATAATATAATTGGTGTAATGAACATCATTGACTATGGTATGTATTATAGGGGTAAGGTGAGGGCATGTAAGAAGATCATGTCATATTAAATAAGGATACAAAGATGAATATCAAGACAAGGTAGAATGTCATGTATGCAAAGAGAAGAGATATCGTACATACATACAATGTCCTACAGTTCCAAAGAAGTTTTTACGTCACATGACAATTATACCTAGAATTCAACGAATGTTTCGTTGTGATTCACTTGTACAATTGATGGACTGACATGCAAATAATAGGAGTAAAAATGGATTCATATGAATTCCATGCAGCTCCAAAGCATTGAAATATATAGAGGAAAAATGGCTAACAAAATTCAAAGATGAACCCCATAGTATCAAGTTTGGTCTTTCAATTGATTGAGTATGTCCATTCTCTTTCATGAGCTTAACTTATAGTTTTTGGCCTGTTGGATTGATAATATACAATATTTCCCCATGGATGAGTGTTAGAAAGGAGCACCTTATGCTGACTCTCATTGTTCCAAGAAAACATCAAGTTAAAAACATGGATGTTTATTTTATGCCTTTTATTGATGATATGAATTTGCTATGGAAAGGCATAAGAATGTATGAAATCTCACATCTTCAATCAAATAGGTCCTTCATGTTGTATGGTGTGCTATGTTGGACTATTCATGATTTCCAAAACTTAGTTGTTGTTCCAGTAAGATAATGTTTTTTACCAATTTACACTCATAATTTATTGTCATCCAAACTTTCATACTTAGTTTTGTACTATTATTTTCATGTTATTAACCTTACTGAATTGTAGCGATTCAAACAAATGGGACATTTGCATGTCCAAGATGTGAAAAACAATTTCAACAGAAATATTCTAAAGATCTTCGTAAATTATTTATGCAAACAACAAGGTTTTTCTACCACAAGATCATAATTTTAGAAACCGCCGCAAGAATCAATTTGATGGAAAAGTTGAAAATAGAGGCCCTCCCATGATTATGGGTCCAACTGATTGGCTTAAGAAGTATGAAGATGCTGAATTGAAA
This sequence comes from Pinus tabuliformis, assembly GCA_031772625.1. Classification (NCBI taxonomy): domain Eukaryota; kingdom Viridiplantae; phylum Streptophyta; class Pinopsida; order Pinales; family Pinaceae; genus Pinus; species Pinus tabuliformis. Next base: position 1,266,127,601 of record CM062816.1, read on the forward strand.
GCTTGGCAAGGTTTTTTTATGGAGGTGATTCTATTGAAGAACTAAAACGAGTTGTAATTAAGATGCCAGAAGGGATGACAAGGAAATCTATATTTTATGAGCTCCCATATTGGAAGGATCTATTAATATCTCACCTATTAGATCCCATGCACATCTTCAAAAGTGTCCCAGATTCAATTTTTCAACATATAACAGGCAAAGAGAAGGACATCTTGTCTTCAAGGCGATATATTTCTCTTTCGCGTTCCAAGTTTGAGACAAAACATTTGTTGCCAAATAGGGAAAATGAAAAATATGCAGAAGCTCCATGGATCTTGAAAAAGAAAGAGCTAGAGCAACTAAAGAATGTCATATGTTTAATAATGACACCTATTGGTTATGGGTCATCATTAAATAAAGCTTTTACAGTTGATGGACATATCATAGGATTTAAAACACGTCATTTTCATAATTTTATGAAGGTATTATGTATCATCATTTAACATTTATTGGTAAAATTGATTATATACTAAATATATTATGATATTCTATTGTGTGACAAAAATAACTAATGATGATCTTTGATAAATGTGTTTGAAAACATATCATGCTATTAGCAATTAGGGGGGATCCATGCCTTACTGTTGACTTGAGGTATGCCATAAGTTGATTGTCAACATTTGCAATCTATATGGTATTGAATGGTCATTTGTGAGAGACATAGAGATATTGTATTGCATTTTAATTTTTTCCTAGATGTTCGTACTAATTTAGTATTCTTATATTAGGTGGGTGACATCAAAGGAGATTCACGAATGTGAAGTGCCAAAATGGAAGAAGGAAATTGTAGAAATTGTATGTGTATTTGAGAACGAGTTCCCTACAAGTATCATGGACCTACAATTCCATTTACTTATACACCTAGTCGATGACATTGAACTGGCGGGTGTCATATCGATGAGGTGGATGTTTTTATTTGAGACATATATGAAAATAATGAAAAAAATATGTCCGACAAAAGGCACATTCAGAGGGTTGCATGGTTGAAGTCTTATCTATTGAATGAATCATTTTTCTTCATATGTGAATTCCTTGTTAACGATTTTGAAGATGGGCCATGCTTCTAGGATGAAGAACGAGAATTATATATTATTGATGGAGGAAAATGATAGTCTAATGGTGTTCACGTAGAAATTAGTAAGTAAACTCATGATCATTGTGGTTGGTTTTATTATGATCATTAATTTACTTTGTAACTTATTTACCAAATTAACAACATGGCCCTTGGAGTTTGAAATAAGCATGTTGACATGTAATAGGTGTAAATGAAAGTGTTATACTTAACAAGTTCATTTTGTACCACATGGAATTTATGAACAAATGGTTTGATTTTTATGATAAAAATAGAGAAGAAGTGTTAGAAGAAAGGAGACAATTTAAGAGATCAAACCCAAGGAATACCCCATTTACTATTGATCTACAAGGAGAATGGGTTAAAGAATGCACACTAGAATGGGTTACTAAACAAATTCAAAATCAAATAGAAGATTCAAGTATAGATTCAAACATAACAAAATATGAAATCAACATGTCTAGAGGATGTGAAAGAAAGGTACAGTTGGAATTTTACATAATTTTGTTTCTTACAATTTTGACACTATTAACTATTTTAATATTCATCATTATATTTGTTTTAACTGAAAAATGGTCTTTCACAAGCAAGGAAATATCTAACAATGTGGGCATATGGTCAACATTTTCATGTAGAACATGTAGATGTAAAGAGACAATCCTTCAAGTGTGGCATAATGGTTGACTTCAATCAATCTAGTCAATCAATCTCAAAAGATAGGAATATTATTCAAGGGAATCTACAATATGTTGGGAAGATACAAGAAATTATTGAGTTGGATTACTGCTCTTTTAAATGTTGTATTTTTAAGTGTAGATGGTATGAAGCATTTGAGAGGACACAAAGACATGATACCCATAATGAATTGTTTTCTATAGATTCCTCAAAGTTCCTACTGAAGGATAAGGAGCCTTATGTTCTACCAATTCATTGTGAGCATGTATTTCTTTAACTCAAAGAATTAGAAGTGGTAGTGATCAATAATCTATTAATACATTATTTATTGTGAATGTGTGTGTGTGTGTGTGTGTATTAATCAATAAAATTGTTAAAACATACGTTTAATATATGTTTGTACTCGTTCATGTGCAGGTAATTTTCTATGAAGATATTATGGACCTGTTGTGCCCTACAACAACCCCCCATTTCATATCATCTGTATTTACAAACAATTAACATATGAAATGGGTCCCTTTTAAAAAAAATTAATTGGTATTAATGAATTTGTTCGAAAAAGGTATGATAATCAAAAGTGTTAGTGAATTGGAGCCTTTTTCAAATAACAATGTTTCCAAAATAAAACAAACTTTTGTTATTGCGATAAAGCGATCGCAAGATCGCATATCGCAATGACAAGAGAGATGCATTTAAACGGCACTTCGGTCTTTGCCGATGCGATATCGCTATCAGCGATCAGCGGTATTCAATGCATACACAAAAAAGAGCACATATCTTATACCCCGATGCGATACTATATCGGCGATCAGCTATCGGCACTGCCTCTTATGGGAAAACGCTTTAAGTTTTAAACCCCGACCCGATGCGATATCGCTATCGGCCGTCGGCGGTATCCTATGCACTCTCATAAGGCGCTCAGGTCTTTCCCCGATGCGATGCGATATCGCTATCGGAAGTCGGCAAATCACTTAATATGCATCTGGTAGTGTGTTCACATGCTAGTCCGATGCGATATCGCAATCGGCGTTCGCCAGGGCTACTTTCAAACGATAGTGTAACTCTTTCCCCCATGCGATGCGACATTGAATCATCGGTAATCGGCATTTTCAAAAAGTGATTGCTTTAAGCTTTAAAGTTATATTTAAATCCGGTTGATAAAGCACAGTTTTCAAAATGTCGTTAAATGCTGGGATAAGGTAATGCATGCGTATTTAATAACTTTGCCCCTTCGATTAACGAATACTTGCATCTAAGGCATATCATATCTGTTGCATGCGTTGGGAGGTCATTCAACTGAATAACAGCGTAAAGGTCATTTAATGGGTAGCAGGCCTTAAAATCACCATTAATGCATATGCGATCTCTTACCAGTGATTGGATCCGCAGCCATTTTTTGAAAATTAATAGCACCACGCTTCAAGTGATATATATCTTTCCAATTATGCTTTGTCTTCATTATTTCTCGTGTTACGATTTCTCTTGCGCTTGTGTAGAGTTCGTTTGTTGAGAAAAGCCTGAACATGATGGGGAAGAAAAATAAGAGGAGTTCTGGTTCTACTACAACACCTGTTGCAGGTCAAGCTGCTTCAATTTCGAAGAAAGGCTTAATCTCGGACACTACGTGCACTGGTCTTGCTAGGACCACATGGCAGGGCACATATAATCTGTTGGAGGCCGAGCAACCAAAAGTGACAGTGAGAACAGCTAGTGTTGATGTACTAAGGAAATCTGATGCAACGCTCAAAGACTTGGCCGACTCCTTTTTACACAGAATAGCGGCCAGAGAGCAGGTTCTCCCTTACACAGATGTGGTGCACTGGGCAATTGAAGAAATCCCCATCACTGATAGAACTTTCCATACAAGGGACGGAAGGATTTTCGGGTCATTCAAGCCTGATGACCTGAGGCGAATGTATCATCTGCCTGAACCGGAGCTAGTCTACAACAGAGCCTTCGTGGAGAAATTCGCAAAAGAAAATGAATCACCATCCGAGCCCCTCCGAGATTGGAGGCAGAACCCAGCCAAGCACAAGCATGAAAGTTCGGGTAAGTACTCCAACGTTTCTTTGGCTTCTCCCTATTGCTATGCGGGGATTATGATGTGTAGATTGTGGGGATTACATGACTTTGTTAATATCAATATTGACATGGTTCCCTTAATGGAAGCGGCTATCAATGCTATAATCATGGATTGGGCCACTATTCTTTCTGATAAGTTGGTCGTAGCTGTTCGTGAATTCAGAAACAAAACTATAGTCACCGAAAGGAAAATCCCGCCATTTTATTATTCTGCTTACATTATGGATACTCTGTGTCTTAATTCTGAGTTTCCTGTCCTCAGTTGGAGATGGACCACCCAAGATCCAACACCCATTCATTTATACCATCAAAAATTGTGGAAGTCCTCTTACAAGGACCATTTGTACCAAATTTGTAATGGTTTCATGGTGCCCATTTACTATTCTATTTATGACAGACCCATTTCCAGAATTTCCTATGAAGCTTCTTTCGACTTACCAGCCGTAGCAAGTTGGTTCGGGGAGGAGTATTTCACCTATATCAGAGTTTTTGGGAGTAAGGCTAGGCCGCATGTCCTCCCTTTATATATCCCAGATAAGCTGTTAGCCCGGGAAATCTGTTACCAGATTATGGCCGAAAGTGTCACACAAACTCTCAAAGAAGAGAAGAAGAAAGGTTGGCCCTCTTTTCCTTTAAGAATTGGGGTTTTTACTCTGCTTAATTACAAGCACACAGAAAAAGAAGCGACAAAAATCCAAGCTTTATCCTTGGCCACTCTCCCAAGCAGACTCTATGATCCAAAGCAAACTGCCTACACTGCCCTAGAACAAGCAAAATTAACAAAAGTTGATCATCAAGAGGATATGTTTGATGACCTGTTCGCAGGTACCGAGACAATAAGCCAAGCCAAACAGCTTGCAATAATGAAATACAATGATGAGGCATTGACTGAGTTTAATAAACTTAGGGAACAGAGGTTGCAAACTCTGCCCCTAGAGTTATTATCCACAACCCCAGCGTCTTCCTCAAGCGAGCCTGGTCGGCAACAGATACATTCACCTCCTGTTACAACTAAAGAACATGATAAACAACAGGAGGAAAGGCAGAAGAAGCTGCAGGCCGAGAAGAAAAGAAAAGAGCAAGCAGAGAGGCAGAAAAAGGAGCAGATAGAAAGGCAGCAAAAGGCAAAGAAGGAAGAAGAGCAGAGGAAGAAGAAGGAAGAAGAAAAACTGAAGAAAGAACTAGCAGATAGGCAGAAAAAGGAATTGGAGGAGCAGCAGCGGAAAACGCAAGAGGAGCAACAGCGAAAAGCAATTGAAGAACAACAGAAGTTAGAACAAGAAAAAGAACGGAGCAAAGCCCATACAGAGCAACATAAGCAAACCTCCATCGATCCTGAATTGATTAAACAATGGAACCAATTCGATTCCATTATCAGTGGTAAGGAAGGCTCCAAAGACAAAGGCTCCTCTAAAACAAGCAATGCGCCCGATACCACTTCTTCTCAGGTTCTAGGAGGAACCAGCGGCCCACCCATTTCACAGGATGTCGCGGTAATCAATAAGGACCCTTCCGATCAAATTGTTCTCCAGGTGGAAGAAATTCCTCCCCTGGATATTTTCTACAGCCCAAAACATAGAGCCATTATCAAGCGCTCTAAGAAAAGACGAAGGCTTGATCAACCTTCTATCTTACCTGAGCAAACAGTCACGGGCAATATGGTCTGGAAGGAGGATTTGGATCCCTCCGATGATCTAACAAAGTTGTCTCAATTTGCGGGAGCGTATTCCGCAGCAACTATCGACAAAGCATCGGAGGTGAGTCTTCTGTTGAAGACTAAGGACCATGAAATATATGCATTACAGGCAGAGGTAATTGAAGCAAAAAACAAAGCAGCACAGGTGGAAGAGCAGTTGCTGGCTCAACAGCAGGAAAACAATTTGTTAACCCAGCAACTACAAATTGAAAGACAAAGGATAGACCAAAGTGAAACTCAGAAGGCAAAAGAATTGTCGGAGGCATTGTCACAGTTGAAAGCATCAAATGAGCTGATGATGAAATCGAAAGATGAGCGAATAGCTCAACTATCAACACAGCTCGAAGGTATCAAGAGCACACAGAATGTAAAAGTCTTCAGAGCAGAGGCAACTCAAATAAATGGCGCATTACTGTCTCAGATCAGACTTTTATGTCAAAAACTTGCTAAGGCTGAGCAATTATGCGAAATATCTACAACAGTGTGTGAGCAAATAGAGAAGGCCAGGAATGAGCTAGATCAGGCTGAAGAAGCCATATCCGATTATATTGAGTGGCAAGACACTGAGGAAGGGAAAGCGGCGAATTTGTCCCGAATCCATGAAGCGTACAAAGACATCCTCTTCACGGAATGGAACACTCAGGTAATGAAAGCAGAAAGGGCAGCTTCCAGGTGTAAAATAATTGCCAGCAATATGATCGACCTAGTCAATGATACACTTTATTTGGCGAACATGATCTCCAAGTGCACACCTGGAAGCATAACAACAGCAGATATGCTTGAACAAACAAATTATCATGACTTGGAGGAACAAAGGAAGTTAATTACCGGAGTAAATACTTTAACCTCTGATGCATATTGGCTCTTTCTAGTCAAGCCACATACTCAAAGGTCTGCTCTCAAGTGTTTAACAGATGCCCTCGGATGCCTGATCCTAGACATTCAAGATGCTACATATGATGCCCAGCTAACTTCGCGTCTCAACACTCCACCAGAAGTAGAGCCAATGCTGGCGATATGTCAGCTAAGGAGTAAAGGCAAAGAACCCACCGAATGAAGCATTGCCGCCAACTGCCAGATTGCCAAGAAAGATGGAACAAACATTTATTGATGCCAATTTAATAGCTTTTCAGTTGTTTAGATATTTAGATTAGTATAGTATTTATAGACCCTTTCATTGTTTTGGAAAGGGTCGTAAAATTTTGTAATAAGACTTAAAGGCTGAAGTTTGCACTATTGTGCTTCAGTCTATATTCTTTTTGTGAAACTCGACCAACGGTTCTCAGTTTTGATTAGAAGGCTGTTTTATACAACTGCGCACGACTGTCTGTTGTTTGGAATGCTTTCCGATTTGAAGGAAGGACTGCGACATAGTGATTAATATACTGGATTGATCGATCAGCTTACATGGTACTATTATCTGTATCTGTGTTCTTTCTTATTATATGAATTACTGTGTTATTATCTTTGCTATTGTTGAATGCATGTATGTGATATAACAACGAATCTTCATTTCGTTTCACTATTGAATGTTTTGGTGATTTGTTATCTCTTTCACTCATGTATGTATCAATGATATGAATAATTAAGTGTAGTAATTCGCTATAATCGCTTTGCATAACTAATTATGCAGAGCAATGTTTAAATGGTTTAAACGTCTATGCTTAAAGTGTTAGAGTCATCTATATGCCTGCCTTAAAGCACAGATCATCAAACGCTACGCTTTGCCAAGTGATAAGTCCCGGGATCCAATTACAGTTATTACATTTTGTTTGTAGTTTAGTTGTCCGCTTATTACCATCTTATGTCATAAGTCATTCATCCATCCCATTCACTTATAGTTCTTGGGAAACTGGTCCCATTATCCCTAGTCGGAACCACTATTCCAAACGGAAAAGGAGCTGCACTAAGGTCCGGACCGGGTGGTTTCCCCTTTGTTGTGGCAGCGATTTTCGAGGCCTCAACAAAATTGGCGCTAGAAGGAGGGATTAACTGTGAATGGCAAGCCGACCCAAATCGGCAAGTCATTCTAAGAGTAATTCTCCCTCCAAATCTCCTCGTTCTTCTCAATTACATGCTGGTTCGCCAGCCCATAACCAAGAAGAAGAGGAATCTACCACCACTGCTCAATCCCATCATATCCCAGAACAACTAAGTCTTGAATCTCTTGAAGTTCAGTCTCTAATCCATAAACTTCAGAGCTTCTCGATTTCACCACAGAAATTTGAGATATCAGAAAGCAGTGCGACTTCGCAGTTCAACCTCACTCATCCTCTTACTAGACTTCAGAGCGAAAAACTTGGTATTGAACCTACTGAGTTTCCTTTACCCAAAAGGAAAAAGCCAAAGAAAAATACTAAAGGATCTGATAGTGGGGATTTTTCTTCCACATCCTCCATTTCATCTCCTCATCTGCAAAGTCAACCACCCACCCCTCCATTACAAATTGTTGTTCATCAGGGAACAGGAGCCTCAATATCCCAACCTATTCACTCTTCATCTCCAGTACCTCACCCAACATCTGGAACCCCGACAGTAGTGACAACCACTGTCGCTAGCATAATGGCAGATCCATGGACTAGACCGGGTGCTGTCAACATGCCTGGACCATTACATGATCTACCAGATGCACCCGAAAAATGGCTGCCTAAATTTAATCCAGATAATGGAACCCAAGCTGAAGAACACATCAACAACTTCATGTTAGCAGTTAACCTAAAAGGAGTGACAGAGCAAGATGTCGTAGTAAGACTGTTCCCTTACACTTTACAAGGATCGGCAGGATCCTGGTATTTTTCCTTACCCTCTGGTTCGATTACCAGTTGGAATACATGCCAAGAGCAGTTTCTCACCAAATATGGAGATGATCGGTCCCTAGCAACTTTAATAAATGACCTCTCCAATTTGAGAATAGAGCACAGGGAACCAATAAAGGAGTTTAATGCCAGATTTAATAAACTACTGAATAAAATCCCTACCGCTTCTAAACCAAGTGAGCAAATCCGAAGCGAATGGTACATCACTGCCCTACCTGCCAACATAGCTATCTTTGTAGACAGGGCTGGCAAACCTACCTTAGCTGAAAATATGAGAGAAGCACTTGCAGTTGAAAAGCGCATCAATGCTCTTGAAAAGAAAGCTGCTCTAGAAGATAGAAAAGCTAAAAAAGTCTCGTTTAAAGAAGATTCCAAGAAGAAAACCCCAAAGGACCCATATGACATGGAAGGTTTACAAAAGGTCCTTAAAACTTTGTCTAATGAAATGGTTGAGATTAAAAAGCAGGTGGCCGAAACTTCAAGCAAAAGACCATTTAGGACTTTTAAGAAAACTGAATCAAAGCCACCTAATGTTATATCTAACGCCGATTCAGACCAGGAAGAAGAGGAAGAGGAAACACCTTCACAGACCGATGATGAAGAAGAACTAGCTGAATGTCATGGAATGTGGGATTTTATACTCCCAAACTCTGATACTGAGAATGAAGAAGAAGCCTTTCCGGTTACTACAAGAAGTAAAATTGCTTCTGAACTTCCCCAGGCAACTTCAAAGAAAAGGAGCGCAGGCGCTACTACAGCAAATGAAAAAGTTCCCCCAAAGAAGTCACCTGTGGTAGTTCCTCAAAACCAGCCTACAACTTCTAGTACTCCTTCGACATCCAAGACTTTAGTGGTATCCGATTCAATGGAATATAACATTGTTGATGATATGAAGAAAACCAAGGCAAATATAACCATGTTTGAACTCAGTAAACTGAAACATCAGCAAAAGTTACTTCTCAAAGAGTTAAATGCTGTTCCCTCTATTCCCCTTCCCAGTGCAAGAGCTGCCAACGATTCAGGCCAGCCTCCTGCAGGTATGGTTGAAATTACCGATTCAGTCTTAATCGGAGATAAATCAAATTCTCACACTCCACCCTTCCTGCTCACTTATGAGATTTATAATAGAAACCTACACAACTGTTTAATAGATTCAGGGGCCTCATCTAACATAATGCCAGCTTCAGTTTGCTCTAAGCTGAACATTGAACCCCAGAAGTCTGCCATTCATATTGTACAGTTGGATAGAACTAAAGTGCAGGTTGTGGGAGAAATTAATTCCGTAACCATCAGGTTGTCAGCCGACCCTAGAATTGTTCAAAGAATTGACATCTTAATTGCCGACATACCTGAATTTTATGGTTTAATATTGAGCAGAGATTGGTCCGAAAAACTGCACGGGTATATTTCTACAGATTGGTCACATATGTGGCTTCCCTACAAGGGAAAGCCAAATCAAATAAGGATCAATCGTGAGAAGCATATGACCCACACAGTTACTGAATTCGAGCAAGAAAACCAACCTGTGGCATTCAGTAATAACATCTTGGGGAACTATTCAGCAGAATCATTCTTTGGCAACTTTGTTGCCCAACCATCTCCTTTTTCAGTCAATCATTTTACATCTCAAATTGAAAATTTTTCACAAACTGATAGGTCCAGGTGTTTTAATGATGCTGAGAAAATTGTAGATACTTTTGTTAATATTCCTTTATTTTGGTCTTTGTATTTTGATGGCTCTAAGTCCTCTGAAGGTTTAGGAGCTAGATGTATATTGGTTAGTCCGCAAGGAGAAAAGACAATGTTGTCTTGTAGGTTAGAGTTTGAGTGCACTAATAATACAACTGAATATGAGGCTTTAATCCAAGGATTATACAAGGCAATCGGCCTGGAGGTGCGATATCTAAAGGTATTCGGCGATTCGGAAATCATTGTCAAACAGGTTAGAAATGCAATTCATTGCCTTTCGACTCACCTTAAACATTACCAATCGCTCGTTCAAGAGCTTACCTCACACTTTTTGGCATTCAACATTTCTTCTATACCTCGATCTCAAAATTCAGCCGCAGATTTACTAGCCAATGTAGCTTCAAAGCTTCTACCTTCTGAAGACTACAGCCTTGATAGATTTTCTGTAGAATTACTTTTCAGACCTTCAATTCCTGACAATGTCACTAATTGGAGAGTATTTAATCATGACGATGATATTTTGCAATTTTTAACTTCTGAGAATTCTTATGATAAGCAAGTTATTGACAAAGATGATCATGATTCCCAGATGAAAGAAGTGCTCAAAGAAAATTCGATCCCCAAACCAGTGGTAAAATTAGAAGACCTTTATGATATTAAAGACAGGTTCAAACCTATAATTAACACAAAGCTTCAAAGTTCTACCCTTAGGTTTGAATTGATAAATCTAGGAACCAACGAGTCTCCTCAAAACATCAATTTAGGAACAGGACTATCTCAGAATGAAAAGGAAGCATTTATTAAATTGTTGAGAAAGAACAAACAGGTTTTTGCTTGGAAATATGATGACTTAAAGACATATGATACATCTATTATCCAGCATACCATTCCTATGCTTCCTGATAAAAAACCAATTCAGCAAAAATTAAGAAAAATACACCCAAATTTGGAGAGCCAGATTAAGTCGGAACTTAATAAGCTTTTGAAAGCCAAAATTATTTTTCCAGTCCAACATTCAAACTGGGTCTCTAACATGGTGCCAGTCAGGAAGAAAAATGGCGACATTCGAATTTGTATTGATTTCAGGAATTTAAACAAAGCGAGCTTAAAAGACAACTTCCCATTACCCACTATGGAGCAAATTCTCCAATCGGTGGCAGGTTCTGAATTGATGTCTTTTCTAGATGGTTTTTTAGGGTACAATCAAGTTCTGGTACATCCCGATGACTAGCTTAAAACTACATTCAGAACAAAATGGGGAACCTATGCATATCAGAAAATGCCTTTTGGTCTTATAAACGCCGGAGCGACATTTCAGAGAGCTATGGACATGGCCTTCAGAGGGTTAATTAATCGATCAGTAGTCGTCTATCAAGATGATATTACTGTGTATTCTAAGAAGAGAGATAATCATTTGCACGACTTAAATCAGATCTTTCAGAGATGCAAAAGATATGGTATTTCTCTAAACCCAAAAAAGTCCTTCTTTGCTCTAGACCAAGGAAAACTCTTAGGTTTTATAGTATCCAAAGATGGTATTTATATTGACCCTGATCGGATTAATGAAATTTCTGAAATCCCTTTTCCACATAACAAAAAATCAATGCAGTCATTTTTAGGTCAGATTAATTTTGTCAAACGATTTGTTCCAGATTTTTCACAGATTGTATTACCACTTCAGACAATGATCAAGAAGAATTCAGTCTTCAAATGGGGATCAAAAGAAAAACAAGCTTTTGATGTTATCAAACAGTCAATAATCAATGCCCCAGCCTTGAATACTCCAAATTTTTCTAATCATTTTACACTATATACTATTGCATCCAACACTTCATATGCCGCAGTACTCACACAACTGAATGATAACAACTTAGAAGCACCCATATCATTTTTCAGTTCAAATCTTCAAGGTGCTGAATTGAATTATTCGGATGTGGAGAAACAAGCCTTTGCTGTGTTCAAAGCAGTCAAACATTATAGACCCTTCCTTTTGAAAACCCATACGAAAGTTATAGTTCCTTTCCCAGCGGTAAGACAACTATTAATTCAGAAAGAATTGGGTGAAAAAAGAGCCAATTGGGTTACAGCGCTTCAAGAGTATGACTTAGAAATAAAGCCAGCAAAGATTGTTAGGGGCCAATGTTTTTGCAGGATATTGGCAGGAGCATCGAACATTCACGAATCAAGCGATGAAGATCAGATTAAATCCATCAATCAGATAAGTGTCACTGATTCTGAATCCCAATATGCTGATTTGATATTTTATCTGAAGAACAGTTATGCTCCTCTAAATTTATCTTACAAAAATAAGAGGGCCATTAGGTTGAAAGCTAAGAATTTCACTCTCATTGATGATGTATTGTTTAAACAAAATTATGATTCTATCCTGTTAAGATGTCTTGAGAAACCTGAAGCCCAAAAGGTTTTGCAGGAGCTACATGATGGACCAGCTGGGGGACATTTTGGAGCTGACACAACAGCTCATAAGATTATTCATGCTGGATATTATTGGCCTACTCTATTTAGAGATTGCCATGAGCACGTAAGAAAATGCCTTAATTTCCAAACATCTGGTGGAAGACAACGAAAATCAGCTTTCCCTCTTCAACCTGTCAACATTGAACAGCCATTCGAACAATGGGGATTAGATATCATCGGGGAAATTACTCCACCATCTTCCAAACAACATAGGTATATCCTTACCGCTACTGATTATTTTGCTAAATGGGTAGAGGCTATTCCTTTGAAGGCGGCAAATGCAGAGGCAATCATCGAGTTCATTGACCAATTCATCATTACCAGGTTTGGTGTTCCAAACGCTCTTGTTTTTGATAATGCTTCTTATTTCTTAGGAAACGCTATATATGATTTTGCTATTAAAAGAGGGTTTAAACTGAAATATTCTTCCAATTATTATCCCCAGGGAAACAGTTTAGCCGAATCTACTAATAATAATCTCATCAAAATCATTAAGCGAACTGTTGAACAGAATCATAGAAACTGGCATAAATCTTTGGTCTTTGCATTATGGGCTGATAGAATAACACAAAAGGCTTCTATAGGGACCTCTCCTTTCAATCTGGTATATGGAAAAGAAGCCGTGTTGCCTACAAATCTTGTTCTTCCATCTTTAGCCCTAGTGCAGTTCATTCAAGAGACTCCGTCTTCTTCTATCCAACTTAGACATGACCAAATTCTCAAATTAGAAGAAGAAAGGGAAAAGGCCAGAATCACTCATGCCAAACATCAACAAATCATCAAAGCATCTTTTGACTCAGCATCATCCGGTTCCAAACAACTTCAAGTTGGTGACTTGGTTCTCAAATGGGACAAGGCCCATGAAGATAAAGGTAAGCATACCAAATTTCAGAAAATGTGGCTTGGACCATTTCAGATCTGTGAAAAGATAGGCCATTCAACTTTTATATTGCAAGATTTATCAGGGTTGAGAGATTCTCTCCCCGTCAATGGCCTGATCCTGAAGAAATTCTTTAATTGAGAAGGTAACCCCTTCTCCTTTTTGTAGATTTGCGTAGTTTGTAGGATTGGTAGGAAATAAAACTCTAGAGTATCTCCATTGACCTTTTGTTGTGTTTGACGAAGCTGTCTCACAAAAATAATATAAATACTTGTTTTTAGATAATAGAACCCTCAATCAAAAGAAATAGTTTCTAGGAAATTAGATATCCTTGTGTTCTGAAACTATAATCTAAATTTTGAAGACTCCGTTCAGGAGGTAAAAGTTCTGAATCATTTTCTGTTTCCAAAACTAGTCTCCAAAGGTTATCTGTTAAAAGATAGAGGCTAACCTATTTTCAGTATCTTCAACTCTTCACCTGTCATCCACCTACTCTTAAGGAGAAAATTGTTCACCCCATTCACTAAAGGTTATGATTACTCAGAGTGTAATTCTAAAATATAAAAGATTAAAGATAAGAGGTCTTATCATAAGCCTGCTTACCATGTTCATAGGGAAATAAGTTAACTGACATTACCAATACTGCCTACCAAAACAGGGTAATGGCTTGAAGTTTCAAGACAAGGGGTCTCATCACGAGCCAGCTTGATCAGTTAAATTATTACCAGTGAATGGCATTGTCATAAACTAGCTACCAAACCAGGACAGTGGCTTTTTATCTTATTTATTACAAAGAAAAACAGATGAAAAATAAAATATGAAAACATTTTATGGATTCTGTTAATCACACTCTTATGTGAATGGAAAAGTGGACAATACTATGGGTAAAAGGTATCCCTGTCGAGACTATAAATGTCTGCTGGCAACAGAGGCTCTACCTATGACAAAGGAGTTAATTGTAAAAGCTGACGTGGGAAAGTTTTCTATTTTATCATTATGAACCAATAAAGACTTGTTTTTGAAACTTATTATGTATTTGGTTTCTTGAAACTAAATGGGACGAAGTTAACAAAATGGAGTTCACTTTAGTCAGAACACATGAATATCTAGTTATATTAGAAATTTCTCCTTCTAATTGAGTTTCTATTTATGAAAAGCTTGAATGTTTATGTTAATTTCAGAGATAACTGGTTCTACCAACGAATCGCCAATTGTTGTGCCCTACAACAACCCCCCATTTCATATCATCTGTATTTACAAACAATTAACATATGAAATGGGTCCCTTTTAAAAAAAATTAATTGGTATTAATGAATTTGTTCGAAAAAGGTATGATAATCAAAAGTGTTAGTGAATTGGAGCCTTTTTCGAATAACAATGTTTCCAAAATAAAACAAACTTTTGTTATTGCGATAAAGCGATCGCAAGATCGCATATCGCAATGACAAGAGAGATGCATTTAAACGGCACTTCGGTCTTTGCCGATGCGATATCGCTATCGGCGATCGGCGGTATTCAATGCATACACAAAAAAGAGCACATATCTTATACCCCGATGCGATACTATATCGGCGATCGGCTATCGGCACTGCCTCTTATGGGAAAACGCTTTAAGTTTTAAACCCCGACCCGATGCGATATCGCTATCGGCCGTCGGCGGTATCCTATGCACTCTCATAAGGCGCTCAGGTCTTTCCCCGATGCGATGCGATATCGCTATCGGAAGTCGGCAAATCACTTAATATGCATCTGGTAGTGTGTTCACATGCTAGTCCGATGCGATATCGCAATCGGCGTTCGCCAGGGCTACTTTCAAACGATAGTGTAACTCTTTCCCCCATGCGATGCGACATTGAATCATCGGTAATCGGCATTTTCAAAAAGTGATTGCTTTAAGCTTTAAAGTTATATTTAAATCCGGTTGATAAAGCGCAGTTTTCAAAATGCCATTAAATGCAGGGATAAGGTAATGCATGCGTATTTAATAACTTTGCCCCTTCGATTAACGAATACTTGCGTCTAAGGCATATCATATCTGTTGCACGCGTTGGGAGGTCATTCAACTGAATAACAGCGTAAAGGTCATTTAATGGGTAGCAAGCCTTAAAATCACCATTAATGCATATGCGATCTCTTACCAGTGATTGGATCCGCAGCCATTTTTTGAAAATTAATAGTGCCACGCTTCAAGTGATATATATCTTTCCAATTATGCTTTGTCTTCATTATTTCTCGTGTTACGATTTCTCTTGCGCTTGTGTAGAGTTCGTTTGTTGAGAAAAGCCTGAACATGATGGGGAAGAAAAATAAGAGGAGTTCTGGTTCTACTACAACACCTGTTGCAGGTCAAGCTGCTTCAATTTCGAAGAAAGGCTTAATCTCGGACACTACGTGCACTGGTCTTGCTAGGACCACATGGCAGGGCACATATAATCTGTTGGAGGCCGAGCAACCAAAAGTGACAGTGAGAACATCTAGTGTTGATGTACTAAGGAAATCTGATGCAACGCTCAAAGACTTGGCCGACTCCTTTTTACACAGAATAGCGGCCAGAGAGCAGGTTCTCCCTTACACAGATGTGGTGCACTGGGCAATTGAAGAAATCCCCATCACTGATAGAACTTTCCATACAAGGGACGGAAGGATTTTCGGGTCATTCAAGCCTGATGACCTGAGGTGAATGTATCATCTGCCTGAACCGGAGCTAGTCTACAACAGAGCCTTCGTGGAGAAATTCGCAAAAGAAAATGAATCACCATCCGAGCCCCTCCGAGATTGGAGGCAGAACCTAGCCAAGCACAAGCATGAAAGTTCGGGTAAGTACTCCAACGTTTCTTTGGCTTCTCCCTATTGCTATGCGGGGATTATGATGTGTAGATTGTGGGGATTACATGACTCTGTTAATATCAATATTGACATGGTTCCCTTAATGGAAGCGGCTATCAATGCTATAATCATGGATTGGGCCACTATTCTTTCTGATAAGTTGGTCGTAGCTGTTCGTGAATTCAGAAACAAAACTATAGTCACCGAAAGGAAAATCCCGCCATTTTATTATTCTGCTTACATTATGGATACTCTGTGTCTTAATTCTGAGTTTCCTGTCCTCGGTTGGAGATGGACCACCCAAGATCCAACACCCATTCATTTATACCATCAGAAATTGTGGAAGTCCTCTTACAAGGACCATTTGTACCAAATTTGTAATGGTTTCATGGTGCCCATTTACTATTCTATTTATGACAGACCCATTTCCAGAATTTCCTATGAAGCTTCTTTCGACTTACCAGCCGTAGCAAGTTGGTTCGGGGAGGAGTATTTCACCTATATCAGAGTTTTTGGGAGTAAGGCTAGGCCGCATGTCCTCCCTTTATATATCCCAGATAAGCTGTTAGCCCGGGAAATCTGTTACCAGATTATGGCCGAAAGTGTCACACAAACTCTCAAAGAAGAGAAGAAGAAAGGTTGGCCCTCTTTTCCTTTAAGAATTGGGGTTTTTACTCTGCTTAATTACAAGCACGTAGAGAAAGAAGCGACAAAAATCCAAGCTTTATCCTTGGCCACTCTCCCAAGCAGACTCTATGATCCAAAGCAAACTGCCTACACTGCCCTAGAACAAGCAAAATTAACAAAAGTTGATCATCAAGAGGATATGTTTGATGACCTGTTCGCAGGTACTGAGACAATAAGCCAAGCCAAACAGCTTGCAATAATGAAATACAATGATGAGGCATTGACTGAGTTTAATAAACTTAGGGAATAGAGGTTGCAAACTCTGCCCCTAGAGTTATTATCCACAACCCCAGCATCTTCCTCAAGCGAGCCTGGTCGGCAACAGATACATTCACCTCCTGTTACAACTAAAGAACAGGATAAACAACAGGAGGAAAGGCAGAAGAAGCTGCAGGCCGAGAAGCAAAGAAAAGAGCAAGCAGAGAGGCAGAAAAAGGAGCAGATAGAAAGGCAGCAAAAGGCAAAGAAGGAAGAAGAGCAGAGGAAGAAGAAGGAAGAAGAAAAACTGAAGAAAGAACTAGCAGATAGGCAGAAAAAGGAATTGGAGGAGCAGCAGTGGAAAACGCAAGAGGAGCAACAGCGAAAAGCACTTGAAGAACAGCAGAAGTTAGAACAAGAAAAAGAACGGAGAAAAGCCCATACAGAGCAACATAAGCAAACCTCCATCGATCCTGAATTGATTAAACAATGGAACCAATTCGATTCCATTATCAGTGGTAAGGAAGGCTCCAAAGACAAAGGCTCCTCTAAAACAAGCGATGCGCCCGATACCACTTCTTCTCAGGTTCTAGGAGGAACCAGCGGCCCACCCATTTCACTGGATGTCGAGGTAATCAATAAGGACCCTTCCGATCAAATTGTTCTCCAGGTGGAAGAAATTCCTCCCCTGGATATTTTCTACAGCCCAAAACATAGAGCCGTTATCAAGCGCTCTAAGAAAAGACGAAGGCTTGATCAACCTTCTATCTTACCTGAGCAAACAGTCACGGGCAATATGGTCTGGAAGGAGGATTTGGATCCCTCCGATGATCTAACAAAGCTATCTCAATTCGCGGGAGCATATTCCGCAGCAACTATCGACAAAGCATCGGAGGTGAGTCTTCTATTGAAGACTAAGGACCATGAAATATATGCATTACAGGCAGAGGTAATTGAAGCGAAAAACAAAGCAGCATAGGTGGAAGAGCAGTTGCTGGCTCAACAGTAGGAAAACAATTTGTTAACCCAGCAACTGCAAATTGAAAGACAAAGGATAGACCAAAGTGAAACTCAGAAGGCAAAAGAATTGTCGGAGGCATTGTCACAGTTGAAAGCATCAAATGAGCTGATGATGAAATCGAAAGATGAGCGAATAGCTCAACTATCAACACAGCTCGAAGGTATCAAGAGCACACAGAATGTAAAAGTCTTCAGAGCAGAGGCAACTCAAATAAATGGCGCATTACTGTCTCAGATCAGACTTTTATGTCAAAAACTTGCTAAGGCTGAGCAATTATGCGAAATATCTACAACAGTGTGTGAGCAAATAGAGAAGGCCAGGAATGAGCTAGATCAGGCCAAAGAAGCCATATCCGATTATATTGAGTGGCAAGACACTGACGAAGGGAAAGCGGTGAATTTGTCCCGAATCCATGAAGCGTACAAAGACATCCTCTTCACGGAATGGAACACTCAGGTAATGAAAGCAGAAAGGGCAGCTTCCAGGTGGAAAATAATTGCCAGCAATATGATCGACCTAGTCAATGATACACTTTATTTGGCGAACATGATCTCCAAGTGCACACCTGGAAGCATAACAACAGCAGATATGCTTGAACAAACAAATTATCATGACTTGGAGGAACAGAGGAAGTTAATTACCGGAGTAAATACTTTAACCTCTGATGCATATTGGCTCTTTCTAGTCAAGCCACATACTCAAAGGTCTGCTCTCAAGTGTTTAACAGATACCCTTGGATGCCTGATCCTCGACATTCAAGATGCTACATATGATGCCCAGCTAACTTCGCATCTCAACACTCCACCAGAAGTAGAGCCAATGCTGGCGATATGTCAGCTAAGGAGTAAAGGCAAAGAACCCACCGAATGAAGCATTGCTGCCAACTGCCAGATTGCCAAGAAAGATGGAACAAACATTTATTGATGCCAATTTAATAGCTTTTCAGTTGTTTAGATATTTAGATTAGTATAGTATTTATAGACCCTTTCATTGTTTTGGAAAGGGTCGTAAAATTTTGTAATAAGACTTAAAGGCTGAAGTTTGCACTATTGTGCTTCAGTCTATATTCTTTTTGTGAAACTCGACCAACGGTTCTCAGTTTTGATTAGAAGGCTGTTTTATACAACTGCACACGACTGTCTGTTGTTTGGAATGCTTTCCGATTTGAAGGAAGGACTGCGACATAGTGATTAATATACTGGATTGATCGATCAGCTTACATGGTACTATTATCTGTATCTATGTTCTTTCTTATTATATGAATTACTGCGTTATTATCTTTGCTATTGTTGAATGCATGTATGCGATATAACAGCGAATCTTCATTTCGTTTCACTATTGAATGTTTTGGTGATTTGTTATCTCTTTCACTCATGTATGTATCAATGATATGAATGATTAAGTGTAGTAATTCGCTCTAATCGCTCTGCATAACTAATTATGCAGAGCAATGTTTAAATGGTTTAAACGTCTATGCTTAAAGTGTTAGAGTCATCTATATGCCTGCCTTAAAGCACAGATCATCAAACGCTACGCTTTGCCAAGTGATAAGTCCCGGGATCCAATTATAGTTATTACATTTTGTTTGTAGTTTAGCTGTCCGCTTATTACCATCTTATGTCATAAGTCATTCATCCATCCCATTCACTTATAGTTCTTGGGAAACTGGTCCCATTATCCCCAGTCGGAACCACTATTCCAAACGGAAAAGGAGCTGCACTAAGGTCCGGACCGGGTGGTTTCCCCTTTGTTGTGGCAGCGATTTTCGAGGCCTCAACAGGACCCGAAATTGATATTTTTCATACATTAGGATCCAAGATTAAGGCATGTATTTGATGATGCATTAGTGGGTAATGAGAAAAATAAAGATGGCCATCACAATCAGAGAGAAGGATTAGATAACATCAAAGAAATTGACATCCATGACGATGTTGAAGATGGTTATGTTCAAGCACAAGAAGACAACATTAATACAGAGTTACATGATGTTACAGAAGACAACAATATGGATAGTATAGAAAATAATGATCCAAATACATCTGGTAACAATATGGATGGTCTACCGTCATATTTCAATGTTGATGAAGATGATGCAAGCCAAGACGAGAATGATGATAATATTAACTACTTGAAAGATCATATGGACATTGAAAATGACACACTAGATAAAATTATTGTAGAAAATGATGTTAATGACCAAGAATTCTAAATTTTTAGAATTATTTGTAATCTGTGTTTTAAAAATTATGATTCTTATAGCCTAAACTTTGAAATTATTCTGTGTTATTTGTGTCAATACAAATTATCTATTGCAATATCGTTAATGTGTTCAAGATATGGTATGAATTGTTGGCAGAAAAAATTAGGATTACTTGAATGCTTCTTCCATTCATTTTGTATCAACATATGTTTGTGAAGACATAAAAGTTAATAAAATATTAATGCTCATATATCACAATGATTTGAATAAGAAACTTATTTATCTTCATTATTTTTATATTGTTTGCATTTTAATGTTGGTCGACACGCTCTTTCATTTAATTATCGATCCAGGTAGGCTTTAATTTTTACAATATTATCATGCAAAGTCTATGCTAAGGAAGATGATGACTAGTATAAATTAATCTCAATCAAAATTTGTTGCACACACACTCTTTGTTGGCATTATGATGTATGTGTTGTCCTTGATGGAAACTCACTTGTAAAAGGACAAGTATATGGTAACTAGATGAATCCACAGGTTAGCTTAGAGGTGAGAGAGTGATGGAATAGAATAACAGAATGATGGGACAAAGGTTTACAGATCAGAATTAGAAGTTTGATATAGGTTGATATTTGAAGATCTATACGTGGGTTCGTAAAGGACAAATTGCATATACACACAAGTTTGGTGAAGCAAAGTCACGTATGGTTTTTACACCATGGTATTCTAAATACCAAGGGTCTTTACCATGGTATTGGCCCATAGTAATGAGTGCGGCAATGGATATTGATCCTGTCAATGATTACCACTAGCACTAGTGTATCTTTGACCCATGGTATTGGATAAGGGCTAAACTATATAAGGAGGTGAATATCAAAGTGTTAAGTGTGCATGTGAAAGTTTTTTTTGATGAATACTTCAATCTGAATTATATTTGCATTGTAAGGGCCATAGTTGACACATAGATCTAAAATTATTATGCACCGATGAATACAGTGATGGATCAGGATCATGAGACTGGAAATGACTTTCCATTGTATGATATGCTCATGGATTGACTAGATCTAAGTATCAACACATGTTTTTATCAATGAGTATTATGATCTAGGTCTTTCTGAAGTTCTGAAGTGTTGTGCAATTTTAGGTCAAAATTTGCAGATCTATATGCAGGTTGGTCTCAGTAAAGTCGCGTATACATGTGGGTTTGCTTCTTCAAAGTCACATATATAAAGTAAGGGTTTATTTTCATAAATTACTAATCAATCTGATCAATGTTGTTGTTTCTCTATTGTCTGTCAATGATGTCCTCATGTTGATCTGCGTTGAGTGATAATTTTTGAAGTAGAATTTATTGACTGATTGAATGAAGAAGTTGAATTCGGTTACATGTTGATTGGTTGGAAAGATTATTGATGCTGCTAACTATATGAGGATTCTGTAAGCTAACATAATATTTCAAAATATCTCTGGTAAACTCTATGTTTGATTCATAAGTACAAGTTTTTAGTTTTGAGTATATTAAGACTAGTACACAGGTTGCTCTACATAAATGTGTGTATACATGGGGGTTGCCTTAAGTGAAGTAGTGTATACATTTTGGAATATGAATGATCAGGGTTGCAGTTGACTCTGTGTGTTCATGCAGTATTCTGAGTTCATTTATGTGTTCTGGTTACAGTAATCTCACTTTTTTGTTTGAATTAAGTTGGTTCTTGCTTCAATTGGTCTACAAGTTGTGATGTATTAAAGCAGGTGGATCCAGTGTGAACATTTATGAAATGTGGTCCATGGATGTTGCTGAGGGTTGGAGCCTTCAGTGAGGAAGTCGAAGCTTCCTGCCAATAGTAGTTGGTAATCAGATTAGGAGGTTGGAGCTCCCTTCCAGTAGGAGCTGGAGAACAAGTGAAGGTTGTAGCCTTTAGTAGGCAGGAGCATGCGTACTGGTATGAGTCTGCACCAGTACAATAATGTAATAAGTTTTTGATATTAATAATTTTGAAGAGTGAGACAACAGTAGTGGTTGTTTTCTCCCACATTGGGTTTCCACCTTAAATCCCAGTGTTCATGTGTGTTTCTTATGTGTGATACTTTATTATGTTCTTACTACTTCTTATCAAATGCCTGATAAATCACTTACATTTTGGTTCAAGTTTAACAGATAAAGAGTTAGATGTTTTACAAGTTTACTAAGCATACACTAGTTTCTTTTATAACAGTCACGTACATACAATAGTTGGGTTTAGTAAAGTCGCATATACATTTCAGAAAATAAAATTAATATTGTCAGCTTTTAAAATACTGATTCACCCCCCCCCAAGCATTTTTCCCAACGCTCTCAACAATCAACAAATTTGTTACACACTCCACATAGATTCAATGTGAATAAATACTATAGGATAAGCTACTATGTCATTCAACCACTCTCCCAACACTCCTAAAAAACATCACTCATTTAAACTTCACACATAAAATGAAGTGCAATCCAAATTGTAACAACAAAACAAATAATTCACTGCCACACTAAACTAAGGGATCGGTCTAGGACTTAAGCTGTCACACCATCCAAAAATTATTCAATTAATTAAATGACAAACAATTAACTATAACAACAGCAGTTCCCCGGTTCCAGGTGACCTAAGGGTGATCACCCTATTAGACTAACAATTGGATGCACATGCAAGGCATCCTTCGGCTCATGGAAAATAGGGCCTCGTTACTCCACCCGTCTCATCTCCTCAGAATGTGCAAACCACCGTGTCAATTGAGGCTCTTTACCCCATAGCAACTTGGCTTCCCTATTATTCTTCCACTGGTTTCTTTCCCCCATGATCCTTGTTTCTCCCACTGACCACATCCCTATGCATCGCTTCCCCTACATCACACTCATCAGTGGTGACAAAGGGAGAGGTCATCACCCTGGTCGGGGCATAGGTTGTGGATGACCTCCAACCACCATAGATAAAAACTCCATAGCCACTTTGTTGACGAGAACATACCTGATCACATTCATAGAAAGGTGGTTTCCATGGAAGAAGAGGAGACCTGCCATAGATGTTCATCCCTCTGGGCCCTCCAAAACCTCTTGGATAAGAATCTGAAGGAAAAGGAAGAAGCTAAAACCAAGGCCACTAACTGAATTTTTGATCTCTCTGCACTCTTCAGCCACTCATCCTCCTCCCTAAAGCATTTGGCCAAAGGCTTAGATATTGACTACCCTCCCAATGTCCCTTCTATTGTTGTGTATCTCGCACACTCCCCTCTAACTAGTTCATCCCCAACCCCCTCTCACAAAGTTTCTTCGCCTGTCTCTATGATTAATGATTGAAACTCCCCTGCTTCTCCCCCTCATCCCAATTCATACAGGTGTTTTGTTGTGGAGGAGCTTCCAAAGGCTACTATTTTGTTGTAGGCTCGTGGCATCTCTTAAGCACATGGCAGCTCTAGTTCAGCATCAGTTTGGCTTCTCTGTGGCATGTGTTATCGGTTGACCACTTAATCATCACAGATTTAGTTATCTCTCCTTATTTTTGTTCGATGGATTGTAGGAAAATCTCGTTTTGGCTTAGTGGAGGTCAATGCGATAACACCACTCATGCTCAACCCAAAAGTGCCAAGTTTGCGACTGAGGCACCCCTATTTTTGTTACAATTCACATTTGCTACCACCCCTTAGGTTACTATCCATATGTTGTGAGGCTCAACTCTCCTGTGTAATTTGTATGGCCACACATTTTTGAGAAATAATTTGGAAGTTGTAAGCTTTGGTTTCCCCCTTTAGGGGCAAAGAAATTTCAATTTTTCTCTCTAGCTTCCTAGTTCTGAGAGAGAGACCTCATGGTTGTAAATACTATATTTTTGTTTTTTCAAATAATATCATGTTCAAGATATGGTATGACTTATTGGAAGAAAAAATTAGGATTACTTGAATGCATCTTCCATTGATTTTGTATCAACATATGTTCGTGAAGACATACAAGTTAATAAAATATTAATTCCCATATATCACAATGATTTGAATAAGAAAATTTGTCAACTTCATTATTTTTATATTGTTGTCATTTTAATGTTGGTCGACCCTCTATTACATTTAATTATCGATCCAGATAGCCTTTATTTTTTACAAGATTGTCGCGCAAAGTCTGTTCTAAGGTAGATGATGACTAGTATAAAATAATCTCAACCCAAAGTCATTGCACACACACTCTCAACAATCAAAAAATTTGTTATACACTCCACACATATTCAATGTGAAAAAATATTGGAGAATAATCTATTTTTTCATTCAACCACTCTCACAACACTCCTGAAAGCCATACTACTTCAATCTACACACATAAAAGGAAGTGCAATCCAAATTGTAACAACAAAGAAAATAATTCACTACCACACTAAACTGAGGGTCCAGTTCAGGGCTTAAGTTGTCACACCATCTAAAGCTTACTGAAATTAGGTAAATTACACACAGAATTAACTATAAAAACAACAAAAACACATAAATGAGAAATATTTATGCAAGTTTTCATTCAACCACTCTCACATCATTCCTAAAAACCATCACTCATTCAATCTACACACATAAAATGAAGTGCAATCCAAACTGTAATAGAAAATCAAATAATTCATTTCCACACTAAACTGAGGGAATAGTCCAGGACTTAAGTTGTCACGCCATACAAAGCTTATTGCAATTATTTAAATTACACACAAAATTAACTGTAATAGAAGTAGTAACAACAATCACATAATTAAGAAATATTTATACAATATGTCATTCAACCACTCTCATACCACTCCTGAAAACCATCACTCATTCAATCTGCGCACATAAAAGGAAGTGCAATCCAAACTTTAACAACAAAGTAAATACTTCACTACCACACTAAACTAAGGGACCGATCTAGGGCTTAAGTTGTCACACCATCCAAAGCTTACTGCAATTAATTAAATTACACACAGAAATAACTGTAACAAAAACAGTAACAAAAATCACATAACTGATAAATATTTATCCAATCTATCATACAACCACTCTCACAGCACTCCTAAAAACCATCATTCAATCTACACACATAAAAGGAAATGAAATCCAAATTTTAATAACAAAGCAAATAATTCACTGCCATACTAAACTAAAGGATCATTCCATGACTTAAGTTGTCACACCATCCAAAGCTTACTGCAATTAATTAAATTACATAGAATTAACTATAACAACAACAGTAACAACAATCAAATAACTGATAAATATTTATGCAATTATGTATTCCACCCTAACTAACCCATGATCCCTACTAAGAAGGAGGGTCCTTCCTCCTTAGCAGGGGTTGGTGTATTAAAATGTACATGAACTACTCAGAGGAAATTATTGAACCACAAAGTTGATATTTCTGTTGGACACCTAATCCTCTAAGGGTTGGTGTGGAAGCTAAAGAGTCAAAGGGATTCCAAGGGACCACTTGTAATATGAAACCAATGGGTCACTCCAATGTATTATAAATATGTATCATTGTGAATAATAATGCATTCAAGGCTTATCCTTCAAACTCTTGTCTTCGCCATGGTTATGTTTAACATGGTATCAAAGAGGGTTCCTTCTTGCCCTATTGAAATTTAAATCACTGGTTTTGAGGTGTAGTGATTTTGGGCATTTCTCTACCTTTGTACAGAACTATCCCTTTGTTGGCGCTATCTACATTCTCGAAATAAAAAAATAAATGTGAATTCTCTCATACTCAGCATGAAGCCTAGGGAAGCCAGCAAAAAAAAAAGTGCATAGAATACATTGCTCCCTTTCCATGGCCTGAGATTTAAGGAACGTCTGCAAACTCCATTCCACCATGTCTAGTTGTATGGTAACACTGCCACTTTCAATTTCTTCAAAGGTGTGTACATAGCAGTTGTGGGTAATATTCATTTATTTACTTCTATTCCAGTTCATTCTGATGCCATTCCATGCCTCAAGTACTTCCATTTCCCCACTAAACAACACACCAAATTCCCATATATTGCTAGTCAAATAGAGTTGACTGGTGAAGGAACCTTCACTCTCAGACAGTCCTTGTTGTGATATTTGAGTCTCTCTAACTACTACCCCTAGGGTACAGACCACCTCCTCTGGCTTACAATAAACATATTACCTCCTGCTTAATTTTAAGTTATAATCTTTGACCCATGTCCCATATAGCAATTTTGGCATTTAATTTAACCTGTAACCCATGTTGTGTGAAGTTTACATCACCTAGCAAATCTTGTCCAATCTTTTATATTCAAAATTCATTTTGCCAAAGTGATGAAGTGAACGAATTAAAGATACTAATTGACTTCCGAAGTAAACTTTATAATATGGAAGTTAAATCCCATTTGACCAGACGCACAACCTCCTACAACACTAAATCGACATCGACGACGTGTGCAAATAGAAAGGAGGTGATCAACCTTGACGATGTGTGCAAACATAAAGGAGGTGATGGTGTAATATATATATGTTTTTTGGAGTCCAGTTATGATAAACAGTTCTTAAAGGTGATTATTATATGTTGGACATTTTATTTCTATGTCATGAATTGTCTTTACATCTACCCTGAACTGTGAGTGCGTTGATGCGTTTGGTGAGTATGTTGGTCTGGTATGATGATCTACTATGTGTTGGAATGTGTTGGTGTGTTCTATTGGTATGGTTTGTGTGATGCATTTAAACTAAATTTTTGTTGAAGCTATACATGAAATGGAGCCCCATACGTGTTGAATTCTTTTATTATATGGTATCATTGTATGATTGATACATTGTGATGGGAATGTACATGTTGAATTATCTTTATGAAGTGCGTATGTATGGCATATGGTGACATTTCCATGATATACATTATATGATATATATTATAGTTTATGATTGGTGATTTATATGCTCATATTAAAGTATTCACAAGTATAGTGAAAAGTGAAGTTGGTATTCAAGTTTTTTTATTAGTTTCTTACCAATCAAGAAGGAAGAAAGTTGAAAAATAAAAGCAGTCTTTTGTGGAGGAGAGTTCATTCATTTCCTCCCTTAAGAAATATTACACTTTGATTGTAATAGTGGCATAATTTTTATGGCTCTAATTTGTGGAGTATTAGAGTTTCTTGGAACTCTGATATAATCTACTGTTGAAGATAGTTAAAATCAGCAAGAATACTCTCTGTGATATTAAAACCTGTCTGCAATATACGGAGGAGAAGGTAGACTTTTTGGAGATTGAATCTCAACTTCAACAAGAAGAATTATAGTAGTGGGGTCATCATTCTGAACCTATTTATGTTCATAAGATTGATACTGAATCCCATCTACAGTAAGAATATAAAGTTGAGGTGATTCACATTTAGTTCCTAGTTCAAGACTAGAGTTACACACAAATGCAAAAGTTCACTCTACACTTCCCAAGCCCATCATCATACCTTGGGAAGAGCTTGTCCATAACAAGAACAAAAATGTTCTTGGATATGACAAGGATGTGTCCTTCATATTTTGGATCACTCAAATCCCATCCAGTTTCGGAATGTTGGATTCCTTCATAAAAATTCACCTTCAAATTTTCCAGATTCATCTCCTCTTCCACAACAGAAACAACATATTTTTATATGCCAACATTGTAACATAGTTGGACATATGAAATATCATGGTCTTGAACTTCATCCATGTAAGAATTATCATAAAACCACTCATTCGTCAAACAGATGCTTCAAAAACAAGCCTCCTGCAAGAACAAAGATTCACCTTGGGTGGATCGCTTCTTGGAAATGGGCTTCAACAACCAAGAAGATATTTTAGCCATATGTCATAACTTGTTCTAGTGTATTGAATAGTCTTGTAGTTTATTTTTATCCATCTTCACACCTTTTATCTGACAAGGGGGGAAGTGATGGTCATATGCAAGCTTCAAAGCCACATCAAGTGAGCCTGACTCATAACCTGCCATACCATATTAATAGTTGTATCCAGAGACATGTTACAGATCCATTTGGGTACATCAATCCCATCATCTAGATGAGTGTTTTAGGGCTTATCAAACCCTAATTTCAGTTGCTACATGCCCTAAACAAGTCACCCCTTTGAATGCCTCCTTCCCAGGTAGTTTCATGACTTGAAGAAATCCAAAAATAGCCTCTAGAGGCCCATGTAATGGTGTGCTACAGAGCAGTTAAGTCCATGCTAGGGTGCTCTGTAGAGAAATTAGGCTTCCTTTCACCTGTGCTGGGTGAGTTCGAGCGAACTTCACATAGGGTTTGGAGAATATTCTTATCTTTTGGAGTCATCTAGAAGGTTACCTCATTTATCAACTCCTATGAGCTCGAAAATGGATGAGGTATGAGTTAAGATGCATCCTATCCTCTCATCCCTTCCTCCATGGAACTAATTCTAAGTATGGGAGGCCATTCAATGCCACCATTTATGACAAAACCTCCTTCATCTCCCTATAAATTGACCACTCATCTAAGTGATCAGGGGTTGGATTATGTTGAATTGTGCGGAGATAATGTTGCTATGAGATTTGGCTTTGAAGCAAGTATTGAAATGCTACAAGTTTGTCATGCTTTTGATTTGATGTGGATGGGATCCAAGCTGGAAGAATGACTTTGAATTAGACACAAATGGTTGTAATTACTTCTTCTATTCAATAAAGTGTTTGAACCTTTCTCCCATATGTTTGTATTATTTATAATGCTTATATGTGTGAAATGTATCTGATTCCATTCACTTATACTCAATAGATCTTTTGCTTTGATCGATTCTTTGTTTTTTGTTGTGTTTACAGGTACTTCTCAAGCATATTAAGTACGAGAAGGAGCGACAGGATTGATACAAGGGAGACAAGAGAAAATCGGAGCTACAAGTAGGTCTTATCATCTTCTCATCTTATCTATTGCTTATAGGGAAAGACTAAAATACTTTAAACTATTGTTCTAGATATGGCTACTTATCTAGGGAATTAGTATTTATTTGTAGATACCAAATTCTCCAAAAAAAATTGGTGACTCCACTAGGGAAGATCCTCTTTCCTAGTATCTTACCCACCTCCTAGGACATCCTTGCAGACCTACTTGTGTTCATAAATTGTAATTCAACTCTTTTGCATTGAAAATTTGGTCAAAATTGTGTCAAATTGCCTTTTGAAATGACTCACTGTCACCAACGCAGGCTTGTGAGGGACACAGTGCATTGCAGAGAACCCCTGGCTTAGGGACAATGCTCTAAAGCACATTGTCTCCCATTCAAGGCTACGCTGATCCTCCTAGGGTTAGTTTCCCACCTTTGGAATGTGTTTTTTCCAATTTTTCTCTGTTTGTTTTTTTGCTAATTGATCAATGAATGTTATGTATGAGAGAACAAGTTTCTATCTCCTTGTCTAGCCTTACTTTGATTTGATTGATTAATGTTTCTTTAATGTTTTATTTGTCATTATCAGTCTATAGTCAAAATTAGAATATAGTTGATTAAACTTCGTTCGAAAGAATGTGTCGTAAAGTCTTCTTTTCCTTCGAAATAAAATTGTCGTAAAATTCTTCGTTCTTATGAAAGATTGATTGATTGTATGTGCATATTTCCTTTTGTTCATATTCACATTAAGGAAATCGAAAAGAAATACATGCATGTTTCATTGAAAAAAGTTTGTGTGTGCTTGAAAGGAATAGCTAGGGAAATTGCATTAAATGTGCTCTTTGCTCTTTGTCAAAGATCTGATTGCTTTATCCCTACTAGCTAAGGTTATCATTGTTCAATTGAATGACAATAATGCTTAGCATATTAGTTGCATTTTAGGAATTGCAAACATACATCACGTGGTGAACCTTGAAAGGAAAATTATAAAGAAATTCAACTTAAAATTTATCTAAATTTATCTAATGGAGCACTGTCACCTAATGAAAAACATTTAGTGGTTCTAGGCTAGAGACGTGTTCCAGCGTCGTAAAACAAAGTAGCTATCACTAACTTGTCTGCAATACATCCCGAGTGTGATACCTCATTCCACGTACGTGAGTATATCATAGATCATCCATGTACCTTCAGGTATATAGGGCGGTGTTATAGTACGTAAAGTATATGGGAATGCTCTCACTGTGCGGTTTTGCATTAGAAAATGCTTATACAGACTTGGCCTCCATGTACTTTCGGGTATATATGGGAGGAAAACACTAGGTTTCTATCCATCCTTAGGTAACCAAGTCGGCCTCCTTGTACACAGTGATACACCGAACACAACATTTGAGGGGATTTCCTACCCGTACTTCTCAGTTCACCGGGAGGTATTCTATAGTTCACAGTTGCTTGGTAAACCTTTTGCCTAGATTATCCCTCTTTTTCTTTGTTATGTTACATTGATTAAAATAAAATTAATTGACTACAAATAACATCCTCCACGCTCACTCCTTAGTTGATCTTAGGTTGAAACATATGGTGAGAAATCCAGAGTCCACTAACAAAGGAATTCCTTTTGATGGGAATCCTAGTCTTTTTCCTCCTTTCAGAAATATTGGTGCTCCTTATATGGCTACATTGTCCCTTCCGGGATTTACCATTCGCTTGCTAGTATGGTTGTTTTCAACCTCCTTGGTTCAAAATTTCGTGATTTCTCTGCAATCATGTACTCCTCCAACTGGACAAAATCAACCTCTAGTTGATCCTAAAGTTGACCCTTTGCCTTCTTCCTCGATTGCTTCTTCCTCCCCTTCTTCCTCTTTTCCTGGTGAAAGTATTGGTACTAGTAACCAAGTGGCTAAGAAGAAGAAGAAGAAGAAAAGTCAGTAGGGGGGAAATGAAACAATCATTGCTTTGAATATAACTTCTAATGAGAAACCATTTGATAATCCTCACAAAGTTCAATATCCATGCAAACTTTGTGCGGGAGACCATCTTCTTCGAAATTATCTTGATATTCCTTAGATCTTAGAAGAATGGTCTTCTCGTTCACATCATCCTGTGTCATCAACTTTTGGAGATCATGATAGTGACACACCATCAAATAGTGCTAGTAAATTTCATGGAAAGAAGGGTAAAGTTAAGTTTCCCTGTAGTTTATGTGAAGGGAATCACCCCATTCACCTTTATGCCTATCTGGATGAAGCCCAAAAATTGTTGGATAACCGTCCTGCTTCACTGCAGTGACTTCCATCTAGTTATAGGAGACTCTCCCTTAATCCTTCACTAGTTTATGAATTGGCTGACTCAAATCAACCATCGGTCAAACCCACTCTCTCTGAAAGTGAATCCTATGAGTCTATACTCGAACCAAATCAACAGGTCGAGGTAACAGTTGACTCGATTTCACCTTCAATTAATCGTACCTTTCCCAAAGAGAGTGAGTATGATACCACTCAGGTTCTTTTTGTTTCTTTAGATTCTAATGAGCTTGGAGACAACCCTCTTGTTCCATCAAGATAGGAGGAAAATCCTCCCGCTCTCATAACTCAAGGGGTTGATTCTCCCGTTTCTACGGTACCCCCTCCAAGTATTCTGGTCACTTCCTTTGATTGCAATGGACTGGCAGGATGTCGTCTTCCTTCTTATGTGCCCTTCCTGATCATAGTACAGGTCTATAATACGATTGTACCTGACACTATTATAGATGAAGGTGCATCAGTGAGTATTTTTTGCTCAACCACTTGGCAAATGCTTGGTTTGCTACCACTTGTGCCTATTACCCAAAATCTGTTGGCTTTTAACATAGGAACCAGTCAACCATTAGGGATCCTTCCTCAGTTGACTATTAGTTTAGGAGGAAAAATCATTTATCTGAATGTGATGGTAGTCCCAGGCCCTTTAAATTACAATTTTCTTCTTGGGCACGACTATGATTATGACATGGGAGCTATTATTTCAACACTCTTTCGAGTGATTTGTTTCCCGCATGAAGGAAAAATTGTCACTTTTGACTAACTTTCATTTCCCGGTCCAACTATGGCTTCCAGTAAACCATCTTCCCTAAATGGTCCATTTGTACCAATGGTATCATCTCCGCCATGGGTTAATTATGTGGCAACCCGTTCCATGCCTACATCAACGGATGATCAATTCTGTGATGTTGTACATTATGTACTGGGGGCATTAGAACCAGATCTCTCCTTCCAGAGAATTATTCTCCCATCTAATGAGAACCTCTTGTAAGTCATGACCTCTTATGGGTCGTGAACAAGGAATATGAGGATAGTTCCTTGTCTTGTGTCAACCTCGTTAAAAAATGGAACAAGGGTATATGAGGATAGTTCCTTGTCTTGTGTCAACCTCGTTGAAAAATGAAACCAAGGATATGAGGATAGTTCCTTGTCTTGTGTCAACCTCATTAAAAAATGAAACAAGGAATATGAGGATAGTTCTTTTACTGTGTCAACCTCATTAAAAAATGAAACATCTCCCATGAGGATAGTTCCTTGTCTTGTGTCAACCTCATTAAAAAATGAAACAAGGAATATGAGCATAATTCCTTGTCTTGTGTCAAGCTCGTTAAAAAATGAAACAAGGAATCTGAGCAGAGTTCCTTGTCTTGTGTCAAGCTCATTAAAAAATGAAACAAGGTCCCCTGGAGCAAAGTTCCAAGTCGAGTCTTTGATTAGATCTCGTAAAATCCCAATTCAGTCTTTCACTTGATCTCGTAAAAGAACCTTCTTTCTATCCACCTGATAGCCACAAGTAGTCTACTTAGGTGAATGTAATGAAGCTTGAGGGGCATGCACCTAATGGTAAATTTGAGTTTCCATGTAGGTTCTGTGATGGGAATCACCCCATTCACCTTTGTCCCTATCTGGACGAAGCTAAAAAGGTGTTGGATAACCATCCTGCTTCACCGCAACGACTTCCATCTCGTTACAAGATACTCTCCCTTTCATCAGGTTGGGGGCATGTAAACCAATATGAAGCATAGTTTTTCCTTTCGAGCTTGTGTAAAAATGAAATTGAATCCAAGCATAGTTTTTCATTTCAAGATTGTGTAAACATGAAACTAAATCGAAGCATAGTTCCCTATGGTTCAAGCTTGTGTAAAAATGAACCCATTTTCATTTTTAACCCTTGTGTTTGCCATTATATCAGTCTCTTTCGTCAGATGAGCCTTGGTTGTTTTCATCCCATCGCCACCATCCCTCTGGCCGATCATACACTTTCACTTGGTTGTTATTAGCCAGCCTCTTCACATAAATCAACATGTTTTGAGAAGTTCCAACATCACTGGAACCAGTTGCTACCCTAGACACCACTCGTTCCTCAAAGTGAGGTCCTCCTTAAACTCTTTTCAGACTCCCGAAATATGAAAAGATTGTCGATTGCTTGTCCTTTTCAGCTCGTTAATGGAATGGAAATGACGTCTCTCTTGTATTATTTTATGCTTTTTCGGGCTTGAGAGATTAATTTGCGAAAAAAGAATTTGTGAAGTTTTATTTTTGACCCCTTTCATCTAAGGAGATTGACCACTCATTTAAGTGATCAGGGGCTAGATTATGTTGAATTGTAAGGAGATAATGTTGCTATGAGATTTAGCTTTGAAGCAAGTATTGTAATGCTACAAGTTTGTCATGCTTTTGATGTGATGTGGATGGGATCCAAATTGGAGGAATGACTTTGAATTAGACACAAATGGTTGTAATTCCTTCTTCTATTTAATAAAGTGTTTGAACCTTTCTCCCATATGTTTGTATTGTTTTATAATGCTTATATGTGTGATATGTATCTGATTCCATTCACTTATATTCAATAGATCTTTTTCTTTGATCGATTCTTTGTTTTATGTTCTGTTTACAGGTACTTCTCAAGTGCATTAAGTATGGGAAGGAGTGAGAGGATCGATACAAGGGAGACGAGAGGAAAGCAAAACTACAAGTAGGTATTATCATCTTCTCATCTTATCTATTGCTTATAGGGAAAGACTAAAATACTTTAAATTGTTGTTCTAGATATGGCTAATTATCTAGGTAATTAGTATTTATCCGTAGATACCAAATTCTCCAAAACAAGACAGAGATTCCCTTGATCATGCCTTTGGTTGGTGGTCATCCTTCAACCATATATGCGGGGTTGAGACCTCCCTTTTCAAGTTGATTTTATCCCTCTTCAAAAAATTGGGGACACTTCCTCTAGAAAAATACTTCATCTTCTTGCCCATTCTGGAAGAATTCTAGAGTTGGTGGTCATCCATAAACCACCAAAGGTTGCAAACCTCTCCTTTCCAGGTTGAAGGTCCCCCCTCCAAAGAATTATGGACACTTCCTCTATTAGAAGGTTTCAACTTCTTCCCTGACTTGGAAGAGTTCCGAGAACCGCACTAAGCGTTCCAATGTTGGTGGTTATCCTTAAACCACCCCCTTATACCAACATTTCATAGAGCACATTCAACCTAGTGCTGCCATGCATTTTTGTGCACATTTTGTATTACAGCTCTCTTCTTGGCATACCACTTCCGATTAAGGGGGGGAATTTTGGACACCTAATCCTCTAAGGGTTGGTGTGGAAACTGAATAGTCAAAGGGAGTCCAAGGGACCACCTGGAATATGAAACCAATGGGTCACTCCAATGTATTATAAATATGTATCATTTTTAATAATAATGCACTCAAGGCTTATCCTTCAAACTCTTGTCTTCGCCATGGTTATGTTTAACAATTTTCATTAATAAAACTACCAGGATTACAGAGTTCTATTGTTTCCCCTTTCCAATCCTATTCTATAAGTCTTCACTCTAACCATCATAGGAAAAAAGTCCTCTTTTAGAGATCTTAATCACAATGAGAAGGTCATCATGAGAATATTTTGATTCTCATATGATATTAAAATAAAATGACATCTTAACAATTACAAAACAATTTCCATGGAAGGGGTAAAACTGTAACAATTTCCTTTAATTACAAATAGATTTACAAAAGATCTCAAACAAATGATCTAGATGCTCCACAAATATCTCCAGGTGATGAGTTGTTTCTTTAACTTTGATGCACTCCTAGATCCAGTCTGAATAGGAAAGGCAACACATGCTTAAGAAACTATTTGTGTAATAATAATGGCTCTCATAACCTTAATTAATACAAATTGATAAAGGAACTGGAATGTAATCCTGTAACAATAAGCTTTGATAGACCATCCAAACCTAAAACATCCCATACATTAGTTTTACGATAAAAAATAGGCTAAGAAAGTAGTTATAATGTCAATTTATAAGTAGAATTGGATGAAGAAAGCGATAAGTGAAAAATAGCATACTTAGGTGAATATGGGTTGTTACAGTAATAAGATACGGTCTTGTTGGTCAAAAAGGGATAAAATAAATAGGGAAATAAGTAGGGAAAACATGACAATTCCGTGACCCAACATCTTCCCCCAGCTTAAGATTTTGCATGTCCTCATGCAAACTCATGTCATTCATGCCTAACATGTTGAGAGTGAAGTTGTGTGAGGTTCTATTTTCCTGCCATGTCTTCACCTCTAGCCATGTATCCTCGATAAATAACCAATTCTCCCTCCCAAAACTTATCAGTAATAATATATGGATGTTGATACCGATGAGTGGGTAACCAAACAATAGGGAACTTGAATCTAAATCTTATCTAGTCTACACCAATCTTCCTAATACATTCAACTTACCAATGAACTCTGGAAAGTGCTTACTCAAAATTATGATAAAAATAGGGGTCTCCCTTCTTCAATTCTTGTCGGGAAAGATCCCATCTCAACTTGATTCCTTCTAAGGCACTAGTTCTCATTCCTTGTATATTTATCTGGCATCTCCATAGAATTGATTCTTGATGTTCCATCAACAATGTCTTAGTGGCTGGAAATTGCCATATTTTATTGTATTTGTGTGCAATAGCTTCATATGAAATAGGTTATCCTCTAATAAACAGTTCTACCCATTCTTCATTAGTTGTTACAATATCATGGGCAACTTTCCAACCTATCTGATTTTTCATAAAAGAAACAAAAGCCTTGAGTTGTACATCTCCCACGTAGGGTGTCAGATTGAATGATTCATCCCAAAAGCAAGAAAGATCATGGAGGTACACTGATATCGCACAACAAGGGTTGTTCTGAGAAATTAGAACTTTGAAATGTGTCCAAGAATTCGTGTATCTCCCTTGTCTTGTATGGTCACTTTTCCTTCAAGACTATTAATTGGAAGAGATAACGTTTTTCTTGCAAATATAAAGGATAAGAAGGAGAAGCAAGCCTACCACACAATAAGCCATTAATGATATCATAAATGAGCTCCTTTTCTTTCCAGAAAATCTTAACCTCTCCTTGCAGTTCCTTCACCTATTTAATTAATTGATTCATTCCTTTTGAATTTTCACAAATTCTACAATTCTTAATTTTCCAGCCCACTCCTTCTTAAGCTTATTGACCATTTCCTCTTGATAATTTAGAAATATGACTTCATTTTTGGGAAAGAGCTATAATTTCTCCCACTGTTCTAGTACCCTCATCAAATATTCAATTTCAACGTGAGTGGTTTCAGACGTTATTTCAACATCCTCCTTTTGATCCCTTTTCTCATCATATTTCTTTATCTCAATTGTTGGTTCTTGTGTAACAACAACATCATCTATAGGTTCTTGTTGTACATATGTCTTTTAATTTTCAGTCTAATCTATTTTAACTATTTGTTCTTTTGTAACAGCAACATCATAAACATGTTCTTGTGGATTAGAAATTTGTTTTTCTTCTTCCTGCTCTACTTCGACTGTTGGTTCTAGTGTAACAAAAACATCATCAATAGGTTCTTGTGGAATAGCATGTTGAAATTTTTTGTCTTGTTCCCCCACTTTTACCCCAACTAAAATTGTGATAGTCTCCATGATTTTATCCTCCTCAAGGACTTGTTGACAGCCCTTACAATTTTTTTTGAGACAGTAGATGATGCCATTTCTACAACCTCTTCCAAAATATCCAATCCAGTTTCGTTCTTAAAATGAAGTTGTTCTTTAACCAAGGCAAGTTGTTTCTTTAACTCCTTATTTTTCTTTTTTAGATTTTCAATTTGAACGAGAGAGTCAATTTTCATCTTACCTGGTAAAGTAACCTCCTATTATTCTTCGATCTACTCTTTTTTTGTTGGTCCTTTTGTCTCATGTTGTTTCTATGGTTCTTGTTCAGGCTCTAGTGTAACAACCAGGATTTTAGATGTAAAGGGACCTTCCTCTATAGACTTCTCTTTATTTTCTTTGTCTTGTTGCTCCTTAAACCCATCAAGTCCAGCTATATCAACACATTCCCCCACAACTATAACAATAGGTTTTTAAGTCTCTTTTGGTATAATAGATACTCAAACCCTTTTCCCCGGGTTTCTTCCACCAATTTGATTTTTCACTTTCCTTTTCTGCACTATAACCTTCATTGATACTCTCATCCTAATCCCTTTAGGTGTCTTCACTTCCTCAACTCCAATTTCAGGCAGATTTTTTGTTCCAACAGTTTCTTCCTCCAACGCTTCCTCTACAATCAAGCACCCCCCTCGACTTTCCATTGATGAGTCACTAGACACCACCATAGGTTCTTCTATCAGCGTCTCCTTTCCTCGTGAGCATGAACTAGTGGTTGTTCTAATCATAACTCCACCTCTTAGGATTTCATCGACCAGTCATAGGAGGTGTATCAACCATACTCCACTTAGATACTATGGTTATATTTCTCTTGGAAGGTGTAGCAGTTTCAAAAACAAGCGTTGTTTCAGAGCTTGATGCTCCTTCAGTACTTGGTGTTATTTCAGCGCTAAGGCTTTCTTCAACACTAGGCATTGCTTCAACACTCTCTTCATGCTCCTCATTTGCACCAACATAAGGTATCATTATCAAAGCATGCCAAAAGCTCCCTTGTCTCTATAATGAATGCATGATGATTAATTTAATGCGTGCATGGTTAGTGACACAAGTTTCTAGACATTTTTCCCCTTTCATAGCCTCTTCCATGTGTTGTAATGACTTCAAAAATTAGTATGGTAAATTAATCAATAGCCATGTCCTCAAGTGTGCTAGCAATTAAAAGTGATAATTGAAAATAATCCCAGAATGACCCTCACAGGTAATGAATTTTTCGATGAAGAGGGTTACATATTCCCAAGGGAGAGGAAGAGATGTTCTATCAAAAACCTTGTGCTTGGGCGTAAATTCTTCTCCCTCCTATAAGAATATGTCCTTAGCTTCAGAATTGGCCAATTTCCTATAGAACCATCATTCTCTTGTCCTAGGAATCCATATCACTTTTGTGATAAATTATTCTATAACAACAATTCTAAAGCCCTTGACCATAAAGTGTT
The DNA here is from genome assembly GCA_031772625.1 of Pinus tabuliformis. Taxonomy (NCBI): domain Eukaryota; kingdom Viridiplantae; phylum Streptophyta; class Pinopsida; order Pinales; family Pinaceae; genus Pinus; species Pinus tabuliformis. The sequence goes on from CM062816.1 coordinate 1,266,166,225, forward strand.
GTTCAACTAAGACTTGATCAAATTCTAAAGCGACTAATTCTCTGAAAGCTTGTAATTTTTCGAAATAACTCAGCCATCAAGCCCTTCAAAAAATTTCCAATGCTTTTAGATGTTGTAAAAACACATTAAAAAAGTCAAGTTCATGTCTGATCATTTCTCCACCTATAGTTTCTCACAAGTACACTACTCAACAATGCTAGGAACCTATTACAGAGTTGCTTCAGTGCACATAGATGCTTTCTCAGGGGAGAATGTCAAGGCGTTGGAATTATGGATGGTTATTCCTCCTTATTACCAAATTCAAAACTTTCAAATCAAAAGGAGTTTCTAAATGATTGCATTGATCTCCGAATCTACTGGCATGAATGATACAGGAAAAAAAAAAAGGTAATAATGATGGATTATCGTTACTAACGATTGCGGTTACATTGGTTTAATTGTAAAATGTAATGGCTTCATAATAGTATACTCATGCAATACTATGGTAGGGTGAGGTACATATTAATTGGAAGAATAATTGGATTTCCTAGATCTTGTTTGATTAGGAAAGGAAACACATGCTTAAGAAATTGTTTGTGTAACAACAACAACTCCCAAAACCTTAATTAATCCAATTCAGTATAGTAACTAAAATTTAATTTTGTAACAAAAAGCTTCGACAAACCATCCAAACATTAAACAACCCAACCATTAACCATTAAATTTCCTAACCCATACCAAATCCCTTATCTCTTGACCCTTATTACCTTAAACCCTAAACCCTAATCCCTTAACCCTTAATCCTTATACCCTAAATCCCTAAATCCCATAATCCTCATGTAACACACTCCTCCCACATTTACCCAAGCTAATTGGTCCATTGGGATAAACTTTTGAAAAGAGGCTACTATGATGTGATTTAACTCCCCATGCACAGTTCAAGAAGTGGAACCGACAAAGAAACCCAATATGGCCTTACTCAGGAACTATAGACCCTTCAAGAGACAACCAACCCTTCCAGGTGCCTAAACCCCGAGACAACTTATATTCTTGTTGATATAGACCCCCATCCACTCTCATGAAGAGCCATGCGTGCCACTAAGGCCCTCCAGTTGCCCCCACAACAAGGCATGCCAACAACTGTGGCCTTTTTCAAGAAGTTTTGTGCCAATGACCTTGGATTTTGTGCCACTTTTTTAGGGCCAAGACTCAAGCCACTACCTAGAACTTCATGAAACTTCCAAAAGTGTTAAATAACCATGAATAAAGAAACTAATGCAAATATTTGGACAAGGAATTGACCATACCCCTACTAGCCATGACATACATTTTGTCAAACATATCACAAATATGAAATCTAAAGGTCATAACAACATATATGATCATAGGTGTCTCATACTTATTTGATATTCGTAAAGAATGATTGATATCTTATCACAATAGTTTAATTATCATCTATTATGTCATATATTCATTCACATCTCATGTACTAATCAAATCATGATGAGAGCCATAACCAAAGTCTATCATAAACGATACTTATAACCAACATACAACCAACAAAAATAACAAGGATATAATAGCCATAAGACCAAATATTAACAAGAACATTTACACATGAAATACCAAAGGATAAGAATCTCTTATTAATGAATTAATAAGCCAACCAAGTCAAGGACTTACACAAACCACCTGCCATATATTGAGTTGAACCAAATCTTTCTTTCAACCAATCACCCCCATGCCATATTCTAAGCATGAATGTGGGACTCACAACAAAACCAACCAGGGCTTCCTCAAGCTTTACCATATATCCCACCAAGGCATTCCTAGGCCTAACACCCTCATCAATACAACCAAGCTTTACTGCAATCCCATGGATCACTGGACCTATGCAAGCATGGATGCCTCCATATTTATCCACCTAAAACATGAGAAATTTGTTTGTATCAACCTCTCTACTTTACGATGTATCTAGACATTACTGGTCAAGGGATTCCTAGGCCTATGAGGTCACCACCCTATGGGCTTTATCGTGTATCCCGCATTTACCAATAAAGGGATTCCTAGGCCCAATTAAGGGTATTCACAATCAAGCTTTACCGTATATCCCACCCTAGGATTCCTAAGCCTTGTGATCAATCTTGAGACCACTCCACTCAGCTTCAAACCCATATGGAAATCTATCTCAACCAAAATTAGAGAACCCCATAACACCATGGTTATCCAAAAATGGCAAGGCAAGGCTAAAGAACAATGTCACACCTAGAAAGCCCATGCCAATGACAACAAGAGAACTAAAAACACACATGGTTGTACCATGCATGCGAAAAATAGCAAGAAAATCATACATGCAACATGATACCTGTAAGTAATCGCATTGTAGCCACTTGATCCTTCTCGTCCTTGCTTGATATTTTTGTTCCTCTTGCTTTCTTGTCTTTCCTTTTCCTTCTTTCCTCCAATGCTATAGTGCTCTAAGAATACTCTAATTGTCCGAGAGTATGAGAGAGAGAGAGCTCCAAAACTGAATTGGAAAAATATTGTGAATTGATCCTCACAAGCCTTTTTATTAATGAGGCCTCTATTTTCTTCATTTTCGTCTTCACTAGCAACCTGTGACCTTTCACCTTCCTTTTCTCCTAATTTCCATTATTTTCATAAATAAAATGTCAATTAATGAAACTTTGCCTTTCCAAATCTTTTGCCAATTTCCTTAGCCATAATAAACCAAATAAACACCCACACTCGAATGTTTTTGCCCAATATTCAGCTTGGAATAAGTGTCTGATGCCCTTGGTTATCATTTTCCTTTATTAACATTATTACATGGATTTTTGACCAGGGTCGTTACAGAACCCTCCCCCTTATGGGAACACCATCCTCGGTGTTCAATGAAACCTACAACCAACAAGACCACTAAAAATCAAAACATACTATCCATGGAGCTTTATAACTTAGCTCGATGCAGTATTTGCAATGAACAATCTGCTGAAAAGAAACACTGACATGAAAAACATAACAACATGACAACCATACCGCTTATTGGAGATTTATAAAACAACTCATGGCAGTATTTACATCCATATACATATATACATATACCAAAACTCATTTTCCTCAACCGAGAAACAATGAAGGATACATAGCCCACATCTGATTAACCATCTCCCATATAGATTCATTGACCCCAAAGTGCTTCCACTACACTTTAACTTGCTCGATTGCTTGGTTTGAGAGATTGAGCATATTTCTCTGTAAAATACACTGAGGTTCTGGCTCCACCTAAAATATATACCAAAAAATAACATGATCAACATCCTTTACATATCTTTTAAGAAATGAAACATCAAAAACATCATGTACTTTCAATGTCGGAGGCAGTGCAAGTCGATAGGCCACTGGTCCAATCATCTCAAGGATCTTGAAAGGCTTGTAATACCAAGGCATTATCTTCGCATGTGACCTGATCCTGAAGGAGCTCTTCTTAGGTTTGATGTGCAAGTACACATATTCACAACCTGAAACTCCTTAAACAACCTATGTTGATCTGCATAAATTTTATGCCTATTCTGTGCTTCCTTTATATGCCTATTTTATGCCTCAAATGGAATCATCCTCTGTGACTCCTGATACGCATTGTTGTAAGAAAAATAAACCAATGGAAGGTACTACTCCCATCTCCCCTACTGATGCATTACATATATACTCAACATGTCCTCCAAGGTCTCATTGACCCTCTATGTCTGTCCATGTGTCTGCTGATGATAAGTTGTGTTGAAGGCCAACTTTGTCCCCAAACCTGCAAACAAATCCTTCCAAAAATTGGAAGTGAAATTAACATCCCTGTCTGACACAATCTTCCTTGGAACACCATGCAACCTCACTACATCTTTGATGAAGACCTATGTGACATCATTAGTTGAATAAGTATTCTTCACTAGAATTAAATGCGCTACCTGCGTCAACTTGTCAACCACAACCATGATGGAATCATGCTATCTAAATTTCCTCAGAAAACTCGTGATGAAATCCATGGAAATGACCTCCCATTTCCACTCTAGAATCGGAATCATATGAAGCAACCCAGCTGGATGCATACACTCTGCTTTCACCTGTTGATAGTATGAGCATATAGCCATAAACTCTACCACTTCCTTCTTCATATTCGACCAATAATAGAACTTGTTCACTATTAAGAAAATTCTTTCGGTAGAAATCACATAAGAGAATTTTTTGGCCCTTCTTCACTATTGCCAATGTCTTCTTGTATCTTGGGTGACCTATGTTAGGATATTCTGACACATAGGAAATAGCTAAGTCTAACTTGGTCTAGTGTAGAGTTAGGTAAAGTGTGTTTATTTACTATGTACTTTTGTAACTTACAACCCGAGGGTCACGATATGTTCTAGACATGAAGTGATTTGACGGTTCATTCTCTCCTCGGTATTACTAACACTTGATCCATGGCTTAACACCTGACTGATCCATGATCTCTAGTTAAAAATAATGGAGGATCATTTGTAAGGTGACCGTTCATGAGAGAAGATTATGTAAATTTTCTTTCTTTTATTAATAAATTGCTTGAAGTGGCCGCATTAGCTCAGGTCGTGGATTGTTTCCCTCTTTTAGGGTTTTATCGACGTCAATAATACTGGTGTATTGATCTGTGATCTATTTGTGAGCAATGTCCTTTGGTGTTCTATGTAAGGAACTTACCCTATAAATTCCTACATGGTATCAGAGAAATTTGAAGGCCACATCCATTGGTAATCCAAATCCGAATCCAGTACAATTACATTTGAATGTTGTTTCCTAGATCTACTATTTCTGACTACTTTGGAGCTGAGAGGGCTGCTCTATTGTGTTAGGAGCATCTATTCCAGTGAGGAACCCCTTTCATTTCACGTGAAAAGGTTTCCAGTAGCCCTAGCTAGGTCATTTTTAAGATCTAGAGGTATATAATCTTTATTCGTAGTTTTAGTTATTCATCTCTCTGTTTATTTCAGTTTAATTAGTTCTCTATTTTTTATTACCAGATCTATACCTTTCATTTCTGCTATGCTCTTTACCCTGCGACTCTATACAATCTGGGCAAACTAGAAACATAAAGGAAGGATTTTTCTCATGTGTATGCTCTTTTTTGTCACGCCTTAGTGTGATCTCAAAAAATAAAAAACATTGAGGAAAATATCTAGTTTCCGATGAAAGCTAACTACAAGCCATAAGGTTTGCTTTTTTTTGGATGTCCATGTTGGGTTGTGTGGTTTTTTGTTTTGTAGGAAGAAATAGTTTTTCAAGTAAGCATGCACCCTAAAGCTTCAGTGACTAAAACAAAACCCCTTCCTCTTTTCCAAAAATTACTAACCTTAATCTAGCTCACTTGGTCTAAAGTTACTTTATGAGAATAGAGGTCTTGGGTTCAAGTCTTTCTTTTTGTTGAGTTACTTTTTCAAAAAGCACATGTAACTAATGTTTTAAAGTTACTTTATGTAAAAGTGTTTTCACCCATTATAAAAAGTGAGTCACTTATAATTCTAAAGTCTCTTTATCTTTTATTTAAGTTACAATTTAGTGAGTAACTCATAAAGTACCATTGCAAAAGCGTCTTTCACTTATTTATAAAAGTGGGTCACATAAAATATCTTTTAAAGTGAGCTAATTAGATTAAGTTTGGAAAGAGGGGGTATTTTTTTTAAATATAACAATATCATTCACTTCCACACATTCATGCACTTTTTCGGAATCTTCAACAACTTTCTTCAAAAAGCCATAACTTCTTTATCCGGAACACATTTTCAGAGCCATTTTTTTTATTGGTCTAATTTTTCGAGATCTTACATTGGAACACTTAGTCTCATCATCTACAGCTTCAATTTCTATTAAAATGGAAATTCCATGCCAATTTATTCTTGACAACACCAACTACTTCCAATGGTGGTCATACATTATGGATTTACTTAGAAGTAAAGGTCTTTATAGAATAGCCTCGGGCCAAGAAGCTAAACCTAAAGATTAAGATAAGGTAGCCAAATGGGAGAATAGGCAAGCTCAAGCGCGTGGGTTAATATGGATGTCTATTTCTCTAGACCTTATATTCCATATCGCAGAACTTGATGCCCCTAATGAAGCAATGAAACAACTCACTAAAATTTTTGGAATTAAAAATGAAATTAGAGCCCATCAACTCAAAAATGAGTTGCTTACGTTGGACCCCAATATTTTTTCTTCCATTGAAGATTTTTTTTTCCATGTTCAAGACCCTTAGACTTCTCTTGGGCTGATATGCCTATCAATTTCCAGAGAACTCCTCTTTCATGTCACCGGAGCCACTACTCCCAGTGCGTTTTGGACCACACTGGAAAGACTATTCGGCAAGTATGATGAAATGAGAGTGCATCAACTAGAGAATGAACTCATATCCCTTAGTCAAACTCATTTTAGCGACCTACAAGAATAATTAACCAACTTTAAATCCCTCCTCGTTGAACGTGATGCATGTGGAGTCAAGAAAGAGGAAGATCAACTCATACTTTCAATTCTCTCGAAATTAGGCTCTAAATATTCCGTATTTGTATCGTCTTTTCAAGCATCTAAATTGACTCAGGAAAAATGGAAAATTCCTCCATTGAATGACTTCATTGTAGCATTGACTAAAGAGAAAGCTAAGTTAGTCCAAATGGGTGCCATCAAGCGTTCAAAGAACCAAGCACTTGCGGCTACTGATGCTCCAAAGAGCAATGGAAGAGACAAGATAAAAGGGAAGGGTAAATTTAATGAATCGAAGAAGGAGAGACCCATACAATATTCGGAGAGATCTTCTTTGCATAAGGGTAAGAAGAAGAAGGAAAGAACAATTTTCATCTATTGTTCCAAAGGTTTTCATCCCGACGAAAATTGCATGAGGAAAACAATCAATGAGATGGCTAAGCAATTGCAGCAGCACAATCTCACCGTGCCTGAGAATGCAAAGAAGAAGGATGATTACAGAATGGGAGATGGGAGAGGGAGAGCACAATATGGTCATGATTTAATGGCTATCTCATCCACTCCATCATCTTGGATCCTTGATTCAGGTGCATTGAACCATATGTCTGCATCAAAAGATGAATTTTCCTCCATCGAAGAAAGCACCAGATCCCCAATTTACTTGGGAGATGCCACACCCGCAAAGGTGTGCGGAGGAGGAGTTGTAGACCTTGAAGGGGGCTGCTTCACAAATGTGCTTGATGTTCCCTATCTGTTCAAAAATCTTCTCTTGATATATCAAATCACTCATTCCGGCTTTGGAAGGAAGGTGGAGTTCACTCCGGACTTCGCAGTGATTACCGACATTTCCATGGGCTCACAACTTGCACATGGAATTGTATATCATGGTTCTCGTTTGTATTTCTTCTCCCACTTTGTTCCTAAATCTATTAGAACTATATTTCTGTCACAATCTAATGATATCAACAGGTTATGGCATGAAATATTTGGCCATCTAAACTATAATTACTTGTATCGACTCAGCAAGGAAAACATGGTAGAAGGATTGCCGCTATTAAATTCATAAGCAGTGTATGTCAAAGATGCATTCTTGGCAAGCATCTGGAGCAAAAGTTTGACAAAGGGAAGGCATAGAGAGCCTATTCACCTCTTGTCCTGATTCACAGTGACATCACGGGCCCATTCCCATAGCCTTCAATCAGTGAGGCTGGATATGTACTCACCTTCATAGATGATTTCTCTCGCTTTACTTGGGTATTTTTTCTGAAATTAAAATCGGAAGTATTTGAATGCCTTATAGAATTTAAAGCACTTGCTAAGAATGAGTCTGAGTGTAAGATTAAGATACTCCGTACTGATAATGGGGGGGAGTATGTCAAAAAATATGTGCAATAACTTTGTATTGATGCAGGTATACAACTACAACACACAGTGCCATATAAACCACAATAGAATGGTGTTGCGGAGAGGAAAAATCGATTGTTAAAAGAGATGGCCAATTGTATGCTACAATCCAAATCATTAGCTCCTAAGTTATGGGTTGAAGCTATTAATTGTGTAGCATACATTTAGAACTATATTCCTCACAAGCACTCAAAGGCACCACTCCATTTGAATGTTGGTTCGGTAAGAAACCGAAAGTGTCACACTTTCGCATTTTTTGTTCATGATCATGGGCTCAGATTCCGACATATAAGAGGAAGGCTTTGGAGCCTTAAAGTGTTGAATGTATCTTTGTCGAATGGCCTAATAGTTTCAAAGCATATATATTGATGGAATCTCACACTGAAAAGTCCTTGTAGCTCGAAGTGTGAAGTTTGAAGAAGAATCACTGCATGATTTTTCAGCAAACCCTGCTGAGGAACCGCTTGTTGCCACTCATGAGGAGGAGTCTAAAACTTCTTTGAGAACTTCAGAGCAGCCATCAGAGAAGCCTCTTGGGTCTGATTTAGAGGATGAGGAGTAGGTCATGGCTGCTCCAACTCAGCTGCCAACATGGGAAGAGAAAACCCTGCAAGATGCGGGTGAACTAGTCGGTGATCCTGCAGATGCGAGAATGACTAGATCATAGTTTTTTGGGGCTCCTCAAGCCTTGGCTACCACTGAACCATTGCTTCCCATACATTGATATATGACACTTGGTTCAGATCCATAGTCACACTCTGAGTCTGCTGGAAACCTGCTTCGGGAGGCTGCCATGGATGAAAAGTACTATGTTCTCATGGAAAACAACACATGGGACTTGGTTCCACTTCCAAAAGGAAGAAAGCTTGTTCGATGCCGATGGATCTATCGAACAAATATTGCTGAAGATGGTGAGATCAGCTTTGTAGCTGTTGCAAAAATGGACTCCATTCGACTAGTTCTAGCCATTGCCGCTTCTCGTAGATGGGAAGTTCATCACATGGATGTGAAGAGTGAATTTATTCATGGAGATCTCAAGGAGAAGATATGTATGGAGAAGCCAAAGGGATACATTCAGAACTCTTCCCTCATTTTCATATTAAATAAATCTTTGTATGGCCTAAAACAGGCTCCCAGAGCGTGGGATGCAAAGATGGAACCTTTATTTCTTTCCATTGGATTCATTCAATGCAAATCTGATCTGAATGTTTATTTGTTGCAACATGATGATTTCATTTTGTTGATAGTACTTTATGTAGATGATTTACTGATTACAGGGAACCATACCTCAGCTATTTATTTGGAAAAATAAACATTGCACGATCTATTTTCCATGACAAATTTGGGACTGTTGCAGTACTTTGTTGGTCTTGAAGTTTCTCAGTCTACTTCAGGGATCAAGATGGAATAGCCTAAGTATGCACCAGATATACTTGTCTACTTTTAGATGACAGAATGCAAGCCAATAGCATCTCCCTTTCTTTCAGGGATCAGATTTGATGATGTAGGTACTACACCTTTGGTGGACAGTACACAATATCAATAGTTGGTTGGGAGTTTGTTGTATATTACTCACACCCGACCTGATATATCTTTTGCAGTAGGAGTTTGTTCAAGATATATGCAGGAGCCCCATGAGCTTCACTGGAAAGATGTAAAGAGAATCCTTAGATATGTGAAAGGTACTTCCAGTTTTGGTATCTTTTATGCTGCAGATTGCCCACTTTCACTAATTGGGTACACAAATTTTGATTGGGTTGGCGATGGTACAGACTACAAGTCCACCTCTGGTTATGTTTTCAGCTTTGGGTCAGGGCCTTTTCATTGGTCTAGCAAGAAGAAATCCACGATTTATTTATCTACAGCCGAGGTAGAGTATAGAGGTGTAGTGAATGCAGCTACACAGGCTTTTTGGTTGCAGGGGATTCTCTCTGAGTTTGGTGTTCAGTATCCACTTCTGACTGTCATATTCCGTGAAAATCAAGTTTCCATTCAGATATTGATTGATCCATTTTAGAGGCAAAGGACCAAGCACATTGAGATTCACATGTATTACATCCATGAGCTGATCCGTGACTGAGTCATATCACTGCAGTACTGCCCCATTGAGCAACAGGTTGCAGACATCTTCACCAAGTCTTTCATTGAAAAGAAATTTTTAGAATTGATTGCTATGCTTGGAGTGGTGGAGGTAGCTGAGTAGGCCCTTCTAGCCACTTAGCCCCTTTTTCCTCTTTTGTTGGGGGGGAGGGTCCCACGAGGTTTTCCCTCTTTCTTCCTTTTATGAGGATCTTTTATTTATTGTACCTAAGTACCTAACATGGAATCTTGGCCAGGAACCAGTTAAGATAAGTGAGTTAGGATGGGGGGAGGGGGGCTGGTGTTGGAATATAATCCTAACATCTACATTTATTTTTTAGCCTAAGTATCCTTGACTTAGCCACATGCACTAAAAATCATGTTCACACTTGGTTTTTGGTAAACTAGCTCGGTGGACCAACTTTACCTTGTTTTTTTCCTTTAAAGGCTTAATAATATGGAAATATTGGTCCAACCACTTTCCTAAACCATTTAGACATCTAAGTGTATATTCACACCTAACCACACCTCATCCACTTGAGTTATTTAAGGATTGGCGCCCCACATGAAGATTCCCCCTTAAATCAAGGGATTTGGTCCCCCGGACCATTTTAGCGTGTTTTAAAGTTGCCTTCCTTGGGAAATGCACCCACCCTCATGCTTTCCTCGTGGAGGATAGTTGGCATAGGTTGTCTTGAGTCGTTGTTGCTATTTTAGGCCTCCCTTTAGCTTTTCTTAGCCTTTTCTAGTTTTTTACTAATTTTTTCCTAATTTTCTAGATTCAAAAATTTCTATATAACCACCTCCCTTTGGGATTAGAGGTTGGTTGATCATGTATTACTATTGTTAATTAATTTAATACATTGACTTATGGAGAAAATGATTTCTCTCCTCTCTTGAATATCAAAAAATTACTTGTGTTTAATTTAACTAGAATTCTAGATCTATCGGAGTTTCTGTAAGAATTCTATAGTTAAGAAAGAAGATGGTAGCATTATCTATTCCATTCTTACTAAGTTGGGACCAGCCTACTCTGTTTTTTTTTCCACCTTCCATTCTACTAGAGAAAACTTTATTTCTCAACGACAAGACTACAAGTCTCCCTCTTTTGATGCTCTTTGTGATTCTTTAATAAAAGAACAAGAAACACTCTTACATCTTGGTCTTCTTAATCTTGGAAACTCTTCTAAGAAAGCCTTAGCTGCCCAGCAAAAACCAAATTCAAAGAATCCTAAGAATAAATATCATAAAAAGAATGGTCGTAAACCAAACAAGGGTCCTAAGCAATTTCAATCTCAAAATGAAAAATCAATTCAACAAAATGATAAGGCAAATAAAAACAAAGGGAAGAAGACTGATAGACATTGCAAATTTTGTAATCGAGATGGCCACTTAGAATCCAAATGATTTAAGAAGATGGAGGCCTTGGAAGCAACAATAAAGAAGCATAATATCCATTTGGAGCACTCTTCAACTTCAACTTCATCTTTAGGAATAACACTTTCTGCAAGTGGTTGTCAAGCACCTCGATCTGGTTATGCACTAAATGTATCTTCTTCTTCTCATTCTCATGAGTGGCTAATTGATTCTGTAGCTTCTTATCACATGGCCAAAAACAAAGACATGTTTTATTCTTTAAATTATTGTAACACCAAAAATATATATGTTGGCGATGATAAATCTCTTAGTGTTGTAGGGACCGGAACTATTCATTTAGACAATGGTCAGTTTAATGATGTATTATGTGTTCCAACCTTATCCTGTAACCTTCTAGCTATATATCAGATAACTCATTGAGGTGAAGGTAAAATAATTGAATTTTCACCTCATGATGTTGTAATTAAGGACCTAAGAGATCCTAGACCGATTTTAGCTACTGGCATTGTTGATGATTCTACAAGGTTGTATAAGTTTAACAACTTTGGGTCATAAACTCTTCCCTCTTTATTTGTTGCTCATAATGATGAAGTGAGCAAACATTGTTATGAGAAATTTGGTCACTTAAACTATCGCTCCCTTAAAAATCTATGTAAAGAAAATATGGTGACAGGTCTTCGTATGGTATCTTGCAGAGATGGTGTTTGTTCTAGATGTGTATTTGAAAAAAATCATCGGGATAGTTTGAAAAACATGCCGCTTGGCACGCCTCAGCCCCTTTACAACTTGTGCATAGTGATTTATGTGGTCCACTTCTAGTTGTTTCATTCTCTGGTTACAAGTATTTCTTAAATTTCATTGATGATTTCTCCATACGCACTTGGGTATACTTCTTAAAACTCAAGAGTGAAGTATTTAACATGTTCTTGACCTTTAAGGCCTTTGTTGAGAAAAATTTGGACATAAAATTATTAAGTTAAGATATGATAATGGCGGAGAATATGTTAACAAAAAATTCATCAAATTTTGCACTAACCATGGAATTCAAATGCAACATATTATTCCATATACTCCACAACAAAATGGTGTAGCTGAAAGGAACAATCGCACCTTAAAGGAAATGGCTAATTGTATGCTTCAATCTAAAGGAATTAGTCTTAATTTTTTGGCAGAAGAAATTAATTGTGAAAATTACGTAGTAAATCGCACTCCTACTAATGTTTTAAAGAATATCAGTCCAGAATAAGAATGGAGCTCAATTAAACTAGATGTAAGTCACTTTCATGATTTTGGAAGTGAAGCATGGGTCCATATTCCAGATGAGAAACATAAAGCTTTAGAACCTAAGAATGAAAAATGTATTTTTTTTGGATATCGAGATGATTTCAAAGGATATAGACTTATTCCATTTAATTCCAAACATGTTATCATTATAAGAGATGTAAAGTTTGCTAAAAATATATCAGCCTACGAGCCTAGTTCACCAGATGTGCTGCCTCTCTCTATCCCTTCTACTTCTGAAAATATTTCTTCTTCAGATGATGACAGCGAGGATGAAAATCCTCCCCCGACTTCTCAGGATCCTCCTTCTGCTCCTCAACTTCTAAAATGGTTTCATGCTACTCGGGATGTAGCTAGTGCTCTTGCAGGTGATCCTACAAATTAGTGACATACACGTTCTCAGTTTGATAGAGCCTCTTCTTTACTGGATCAAACTTCAGTGAATTATGATCCTGAAACTTTTGCAAAAGCTTCAGGCCATCTAGATTGGGACATAGCTATGAATGAATAATATGGTTCATTATTGGCAAATGATACATGGGATCTTGTTCCTCTTCCAAAGGGACGAAAACTTGTTAGATGCAAATGGGTTTACAAAACCAAGTATGGACCATATGGAAAAGTTGATAAACATAAAGCTCGTCTTGTTGCTAAGGGTTTTTCACAAGTTGAAGGCATTTACTATACTAAAACCTTCTCCCATGTTTCCAAAATGAACTCTATCTACCTTGTTCTTTCCCTTGATACCTCTTTCAAATGGGAAGTCCATGAGATGGATGTTAAATCTTCCCTTTTGCATGGGGACTTGCATGAAGAAATATATATGGAATAACCTCCCGGCTTTATACAAACAGACTCTAGCCTTGTATGTCGGCTTAAGAAATTTCTTTGTGGTCTCAAGCAAGCCCCTTGAGCTTGGTATGCCAAAATGGATAGCTTTCTTTTAGATACTGGCTTTTCTAGGTGTCATTCTGAGGATACCATCTACACCAAGAAAGTGGGTAAGTCTCTATAATTGTTATTCTTTATGTTGATAATATTATCTTTACTGGTAGTGATCCCAAAATTATAAACCATGTGAAGTCTAGCCTTAAAAAGCAGTTTGAAATGACAGACTTAGGACACTTGCATTATTTTCTTGGTCTTCAAGTCTTGCAATCCAAGGAAGGTATTTCTTTTTCCCAGTCCAAGTATGCCAATCCCTTCTCCCTTTCAATCTGGAGCCAAAATTTCAGTCACTTATACTTCCCCTGAACTTGATGTTACCTTATACTTTCAGCTTGTAGGAAAAATTTTGTATCTGACCCATACCCATCCCGAACTTTCCTTTGTTGTTGGCCTTATTGCTCGGTTTATGAAAAACCCACATGAAAGTCATTGGAAAGCAGCTAAAAGAATACTTCGTTATGTTTGAGGTACAATTTAGTTTGGGATTCATTACAATGTAGAAGCATCTCCTCTATTGGTTGGTTTCACTGATTCCGATTAGGCTGGTGACCCTGATGATCAGAATTCTATTGTAGGTTATGTCCTCACTCTTGGTTTTAGACCTATTACATGGTCTTGTAAGAAACAAAATTTCTCTTTCTTCAATAGAAGCAGAGTATCATGGTGCTGTAGAACCTAGTAAGGAAGCCCTGTGGCTTCGTCAAATCCTGTCAGAGTTTGGCTTTCAGCAACAGCATCTGACTACACTTTTGTGTGATAATCAAAGTGCCATTCAACTATGAAAATATCTAGTCCAACATTAACGCAACAAACACATTGAACTACACATGCACTTCATTAAAAAGCTCATTCATGACCATGTTGTTGAAGTGCAATATTGTTCAACTGATGATCAAGTTGCATACATCTTTACAAAGGCTCACGGAGGCAAAGTTTACTAAACTTTGATTTACGGTTGGAGTTCAGGAAGTTGTCACTAAGGGGGGATAGGTTCTAATGCCTCATTCCTTCCCCTATTGTGTCATATTTTTACATCCTTCAATCATATCCCAAGTTGTTCTTAAGGGGGGGTGTTAGGATATTTTGACACATAGGAAATAGTTAAGTATAACTTGATTCTTAATCATTTTGTATAAGTACCAAGTTGAATTTTCCTCTAGGGAATGGTTGAGAAAATCTAGGAATGTGTTCCTTGCCATTTAATGCAAATTTCTAGTATTGGGGACTAGATCCACTAATCAATGGATTTTGGTGGGGAATGGCTCCTAATAATTTTGTATAAGTACCAAGTCTAATTTGCTTCTAGGGATATTTTTCGTTAGTGTTATTGTGGAGAAAGCTTGTATTTTTGCAGCTCCATTGTATTTTCTTGCAGGGACGTAATTCTATTAATGAAAATTATGAAGATTGGTGTCATGTTCAGCTTCTAAATCTTGTTCTCCTCCATAGGTCTCTGATTTTCCTTGGGATTGGCCATCCCAGGAACCTCAAAGCCCTTTTGTATCATTTTATTTCCTTCTTTTTGTTGCTTATTCACATGCATCTCTATTTTTTATTTCTTTCTATTTCCGCATTAGTGTTAATGATTTCTTGTTGTAGGATTGAATTAAATGGTTGATGTAAGTTCTTTTGCAGGATCACAAGAATTATTTCTTCCTTGGAAAATATTTGGAAGTTCATAATAATCATTGAGTTGCTCGGATTAGTCTTCTTATTCCCAAATCTAGATTGTTGGACCTCCTTTTTAGCAAAGAACAATAAGTTTATGTTATTTTTTAGAGCATTCTAATGAGCTTCAATCAAATTTATTCCACCTGCATTAGATAAAAAAAAAAATCTATTTCATAAAAAAAATTACCCCATTTCATTTTCACTTGATTTGGTTAGGCATTTTTTATATTTACTAGCTCACTAGATCTCAAATTTATACATTTTTCGACTAGTAATGTTTTTTATTTTCTTTGCATGGATTAACATAGGTATTTTTGAGTGATTCCACTTGGAATAGGGACCTAAGACATCCTAGTTAATAAAAAAATTTGTCCCATCCAATTTGGATTTGATTTTCTTGGTCATTAAACCCTCACTAATTTAATCATTTCACACGCTTTTTGAGCAAATCCATCCATCTCTCGACTTTGATTTTGAGTTCTGAGTGATCCTAATAAATTTCCCACTCCATTCCACCCATCACACACCTTTTCTAGGCCTCCCATCACCTCCAACACCTCACATTTTTCTCTCGGTTGTATCCTATAGGTTTCCCGTAATTCCTACAGGATCATCCTACAGGTTTCTAGTACATCCTGTAGGTTTTCCTGAAATGACATGTTTTGAGACTGAATTGATGGAAAACCTCTAGGAAGTCACCAAAAGCCTCCCAAGGGTCTCCCGCACCATCAAACCATCTCCTAACCTTTCCATCAAACCTTCAACATCCTTAATTCACCTTCCACATCACCAAAAGCCATTAGTTTGCATACTTGATTTTGCATGAAAAAAATAAAAAGGCAAAAATATATTTATTTCAGTCCCTTTACTTGCACATTAGTGATGTTTGATACTTCTTACTTCCATTATTAGATAGTAGCATTTGGTTCATGATAATTTAGCATTATTTCATAGCATTAGGACATGGTGTGATTTAGCATTGAATTTATGTCTCTTTCCTTGTACTTTCTTTCTTGCAATAGGTTAAAGTTCCATTTCAAAAATTTCATTTTCTACAATTCGTTAACTTCAGTACATGCACTCCATTACATCATGACAACAAAGGAAGGACACATTGTATGCCACACATATAGTGCTGACACCTCTTAAGTTTGTATGAACCCTCGGGTTGATAATTAAAGTCAGTAACCTCAGGAGTTGTAGCATTCTTGTTGCAATACCGAGGCTCGTCACTTTTTGGCACCGTTGCTGAGGATGTGTCAAAGTATGCATTGTTTTCTTCCCTAGTTGATTCATTTCTTTCTAATTTTTGCAAAAGAAAAAAAATAATTGCATTAGGCATATTTCATTTCAAAAATAGAAAAGTGCATTGCATTAATGTTTTCATTAAATCATAACAACAACAACAAAAAATATCCAACACCAACCCACCCCCCCCTTTGATCACATGGTGTAGTAAGAGCCATATCACCATTCACTTTTGCAGGTAGAAGAAGAAGATGGTGAAAAATGTAGAAGAAATTTATGTTGATGATGACAATGAGGAAGATCATATTGGATTTCCCATTCAAGATACTGATGGAAGTGTGCACATGAAGAAAATCTCTCCATTTTTTCTTCCGAAATTTCATGGTCTAAGGTTAGAGGATCCAAAAAGCTTTCTCTTTGAATTTGAGATTGTTTGTAGATCTTATGGTTACTTATTAAAAACTCAAAAACTAAGATTATTTCCAGCAACATTGAAGCATAAAGCTCTTAAATGGTTCATGAGTTTAAGGACTAATTCAATAAGATCATGGAATGATATGCAAAAGATATTTATAGAAAAATATAAATATCATGATCTTAAAGAAGAAATTTTTAGAATGAATCAAAGAGAATATGAGGGTCTAGAGGATCTAATAGAGAGGTTCATGTATAATTTAAGAGGGGAAAACTACATCATTTAGGATCAGACAAACTAAAAACCCTCTTACTTAGAACAATTAGGGATGAGTGGATTGATCTCCTTAATCTTATGAGTATAGGTGATGTATATCAATTATCATTTGAGGAAATTTGTGAAACATGAAAACACATATCAAGAGGAAAAGAAAGAGTAGGTAAATCAGCATCAACATTGGTATGTCAAACTAAACTTGGAAATTTATTTGATGATTTTAAAACAAAAATTATTAGCAATCTAAAAAACAAGTAGAAATGTTAAGAATGCAAGATGAAGGAAAAGGAAATGCTAATATTTGTGTTGCAAAATCACATGATGTTAAACATTGTCCATCATTACCAAGGTTGAAGAAAATTCACTAAGAGGACAATGGAGCAAGCCAATTGCCAATGCAGCAATGTTATGTAGCTCCAAGAGAACCATGGCAGCCTATTTAGTTGGATATGAAGCAAGAGCCTAATTCACAATTTCAAGGTTATGCATATCTACCTCAAAGTAACTGGAACACACCTTTTCCTTGGCAACATTGGCCATCTCAACCCCAAAACCGATCTTGTCTACAAGGTTGGCAAGGAACTTATGGGAGCCATCCACAATATCCTCAATATTTTCCTCAATATCCTCCATACCCAACTCCATGTTATCCCTACCATGTTGGCATTATGATTCAAGTGTTGTCCTTGATGGCAACTCACTCAGTGGATGGTACAGGTGCTCAGAGGTTAGTACAGGTGATGGCAACTTAATCAGAAGACAGATCTCAGTACAGCATGCCAAGGAAGCTCATACACGCTGTTTCGTTAAGCCCAAGTCGCGTGTACACGCTAGTTCGATTCAGAAAAAGCGCGTGTATGTGGAAAGGTTCCTTTGGTTCATGGTGGTTAGTCCTTGGAAGTTGTGCCTATGATTTCGGACCATTATGTCTCGACGGGCGTGTCGATCCCTAGTTTTAAAGTTGATGGTATTGTGTTACTATGGTTTTGGCTCTTGGTATTGAGAAAGGCCTAAGGCTATATAAGGAGAAGAAGATCATTAGGCAAAATCATCTTTCGACAAGGCATGAATATCTAAGAGAGAAAGAGATCTGATATGCAGGTTCTGAGTTGCATGATCTAAGCCAAGGAGAGATCACATCGGTTAATGGAAGACTAGATCTAAGGATAAATCGGGATCTAATGGTTTGAAATGCACTATCATGATATGGTTGATTATGCGTATTTCTAGATCTGCATATTGTCGCAATGTTACGTTCTGAGTCTAACTAATATCTGGTACAGCTGCAAATTGAGAAAGTTTATTTTTAGATCTGTACGCAGGTTGGCTTCGGTAAAAGAGCGTGTATACGCGGGTTCTGCTCATTAAAGTAGCGTATATCTTTTGAAGATTGATTTGGGTTTACAGTGGGGTCTGACTGTTATTGCAGAGTTCTGTAGTCTGCTCTGTGTTCTGGTAACTTGTGATTGACAGGGTTCAGTGGTTCAGTGATTCAAAGTTTGGTTGTTTTATGCTTCAATGATCTGTTGTGGAAATTGAATGAATTGTGGTCTTCAGATTGTAATGTTGTGCTTCAGGAATATCCAAGTCTGAAAATGTATGAAAAGTGATACCTGGAAGAAGGAAGATTGTAGGTCAGCACCTACGTACTAGTATCTTGGCTAGTACAAGAGCAAAGGGGGTTGGAGCTCCCTTCCAAGGAAGTTTGGAGAACGAGAGAAGGTTGAAGCCTTCTGCAGGTTGTAGCCTGCGTACTGGTATAAGGCTGCACCAGTACAAAAGATTGTAAACTGAAGTTTCATATTAAGAAAGATAGAGACAACTTGCAGCAGGTGGTTTTCACCCACATTGGGTTTCCACCTTATATCTTGGTGTTCATGTGTGTGGCTTTTTATCTGTTCTGTTATACTGCACATGTTTACTGTTAATATGATGAATAATGTCCTGATGCACTTAATTGAAGAATAAGCTAACTAAATTGTGAGTTTTCTGCTTATACGCTGTTTTACTTCGTCACAGTAGCGTGTACACGCTGGTTCACTTAACTGAAGTAGCGTATATGTTTCTGGGCATTTGAAAAGTTTGATTAATCTGATAATACTGATTCACCCCCCCTCTCAGTATTATTTCCAACAATTGGTATCAGAGCAGGTCCTTCAGAGAAGCTTGATCGCTTGAAGGAAGATCATTCATCATGAGCAACTACGAGAAAGAAGCATCAATCAGGCCACCGGTTTTTGATGGAACAAATTTCAATTATTGGAAGGTAAGAGTTACTGCATATCTTCAATCTCTTGGTACAGAAGTTTGGGACATTGTAGAAACAGGCTATGCTTTTCCTTCAGCTACTCCTACAGATCCAGCTGAGAAAAAGGCATATGAAACAAATGCAAAAGCAGTCAGTACTCTATTAGGAAGTATATCTCAAACAGAATTCATGAAGGTCATGCACTTCAAATCAGCAAAAGAAATATGGGACAAAATGATCACTAGCTATGAAGGAGATGAACAGGTAAAGCAAGCTAAACTTCAAACACTCAGGATTCAATATGAGACTCTCAAGATGTATAATGATGAAAGTGTGGCTAATTATTTTCTTCGGGTAGATGAGATTGTTAATTGTATGAAAAATTTGGGTGAAGAAATAAGAGAAACTATAGTAGTTCAAAAGATTCTAAGATCTTTATCCCCCAAGTTTGAATCTAAAGTATCTGCAATAGAAGAAAAAGAAAATCTCCGTGTTCTCACTATGTCTCAGCTACATGGAATTCTAACCGCTTATGAAATGAGAAAGGGAGGTCCATCTGACAGAAGGGAAGCTGCTTTTAAGGCATCAGGAAAAGAAGATTACTATGAAGCAAGCCATGTTCCAGAAGAAGAGGAAGAAGAATCAAATTTTGTCAGAAATCTTCAAAGGGGTTCTGGAAGGTTCAGAGGTAAGCTACCTTTCAAATGCTTTGCTTGTGGGAAAGTAGGTCATTATGCTGCAAAATGTCCTTATAAGGATAAAGGAAAAGAACCTGCTAGATGGAACAAGAAACAAAGTGCAAATAGGAAAAGCTACTACACCCATGAAGATAGTGATGGCTTATCAAACAGTGATGAAGATGAACAAGGTAATAAATATAAGCTGTTAATGGCATTTGAAGATGATGATTATGAGGATGCTATAGATGTGGATAATCTCTATAATGAAATCACTAGACTCAAGAGAGGCATAGAAGAAAAGAATGTGATCATTGATACTTTGCAATTTCAGATTGATGAAAAGGAAAAACATCTTGAAAAACTAGAAGGTGAAATTGTTGGTCTCAGAAAAGAAATTGAGAAAACAAAAGCTATTAATCTTAAATTTGTCAAAGGATCTGAAACTTTGGATGAGATTATCAGTGTGCAGCGGTCTCCTCTAAACAAGACAGGTTTGGGCTATAATGGAGAAACCTCTCAAGCATCCACCTCAAAAAGTTATCTTGATGCAGCAAGAGGAAATGAGCGGAAGAACAATGAAGATAATCAGGTAAAGCAGGGACGAGTTACAAACAGAAACTATCAGGGACAATCCTCCTTAAGGATGAACAAAAGCTACAACCAACCACAGGTAAAATCTTCTCAGTTTGGCTCAAGAATAGATGAAAATAGAAATTACAATCAGTTGGCTGGTAGATTCAATAACCGCAGAAGCTTCTTCAATGGACAATGCTTTTCTTGCCACAACTTTGGTCACAGAGCAGCTCAATGTGTTGCATATAAAACAATCATGACTAGGGAAGCTCAAAAACAAAGAAGTATGACAGGGATTACAAAAAGGACCTATAACAACTTTTCGGTGCTTGAAAATGAAGTTGAATGTTCTATTTGCAATAATTTTGGTCATAAAGACTCTGAATGCAGGAGCAGGTTTCAGGAGAAAAAGGAACAAGCCACAAGCACCAAAACATGGAGAATAAAGGAACCTCAAACAGAAAGATGTGGGATAGCATTTTATGCAGAAGGACAGGAAAATCTATGGTACATTGACAGTGGATGTTCGAAACATATGACAGGTGATAAAGAAAAACTTGAATCTTATTCTACTTTAGAAAAGGGAAAGAAAGTTTCTTTTGGAAATGATACTCCTGCAACTATAAAAGGAAAAGGTATTGCTCCTTTGAAAGAAAAGGTCAAGGCTGGAAATGTTTTGTATGTTGATGGATTGAAGCATAATCTTCTAAGTGTCAGCCAGATGTGTGATCAAAAAACAGAGGTTATTTTCAGATCGAATGGATGTCTTGTTCGTGATCTTGATACAGGTAAAACAGTTCTCAAAGGCAAAAGAACTCCAAATAATCTGTACATATTTGAAGAAGGACAACAACAATGCTATCTTAGCAAGGATGAAGAACACTGGTTATGGCATCGAAGGTTGGGACATCTAAGCTTCTCACAAATAAGGAAAGCATGCAAATATCAGGCAGTTCGCGATCTTCCAGATATCAAAATTCCAGACAACACCATATGCAAATCTTGTCAGTTTGGAAAGCAGACCAGAACTAACTTTCCAGAGAAGGAAGGATCAGCTAGCTTGCCTCTTGAGCTAGTCCATACAGATGTATGTGGTCCATTTAGGAAAAGGACACCTCGAGGAGAAGAATATCTGATATTATTCATTGATGATTTCTCAAGGTTTGTTTGGTTAGGGCTTATGAAGCACAAAGATGAAGCATTCGAAAAATTCAAATCCTTCAAAGCATTGGCTGAAAATGAATCAGGACACAAAATCAAGTGCCTCAGATCTGACAGAGGTGGGGAGTTCACATCAAATGAATTTTTTGATTTCTGCGATGAACATGGGATAAGAAGAGAATTCTCTACAGCTAGAACTCCTTAGCAAAATGGGGTTGTGGAAAGAATGAACAGAACTATCCAACAAATGGCTCGTGCTATGCTCGATGAATCAGGTACTCCTGCAACCTTCTGGGGAGAAGCCGCACATGCTGCTGTTATCATTCTTAACAAAACAAATGTCCGAGTAAACAGCACTCAAACACCTCATGAGCTTTGGAGTGGTAAAACTCCTTCCGTGAAGCATTTCAAAATCTTTGGGAGCAAATGTTATATTAAGAATACTGATGAGCAACTTGGCAAACTTGAACCTAGAGCAGATGAGGGCATTCTTCTTGGTTATTCTCCACATAGCAAAGCATACAAGTGCTACAATAAAAGACTTGGCAGAATTGTTGACAATATTGATATAGTGGTTGATGAGAAGGGATATATTCCTAGGCAAGTTCATCATGAAGAAGATGAAGGTTACTCTCAAAGGCGAAATGATGAAGAAGAAGAACCTCAAGAAGAAGAAGAATCTCAAGAAGAACCAGAGGAGCAGACAAGAATAGAAGAGAAGACTCCATCCAGATATGTCCAAAAGAATCATCCAGAAACTCAGATTATGGGGCAGAAAGAAGCAGGAGTACAAACAAGAAGGACACTTGCAGAAGCTTCAAGCTACTTGGCTCTACTCTCCTCCATTGAACCACAAAATGTGAAAGAAGCATGCAAAGATGAATGTTGGGTCAAAGCAATGGATGAAGAACTTGAGCAAATCGAAAGGAACAACACTTGGGAATTAGTTCCTAGACCAAAAGATAAGAATGTAATAGGAACAAAATGGGTCTTCAAGAATAAGTTAAATGAAAATGGAGAAGTAATTAGAAACAAGGCCAGACTTGTTTGTAAAGGGTATGCACAGCAAGAAGGAATAGATTTTGAAGAGACCTTTGCTCCTGTGGCAAGACTAGAGGCCATCCGAATGTTCCTTGCTCTCTCAAGCTTTCAAAACTTCAAGGTATTTCAAATGGACGTGAAATCAGCCTTCCTGAATGGAGACTTAGAAGAAGAAGTATATATTGAGCAGCCAGATGGGTTCATTCTTGGGAATGATCCAAACCTTGTATGCAGATTGAAAAAGGCTCTCTATGGGCTCAAACAAGCTCCAAGGGCTTGGTACTATCGGTTGGACAAATATCTTCACCAACAAGGCTTTTCAAAAGGATCAGCATATAGCAATCTCTATATAAAAGTTGAAAATAACAAATTGCTAATTCTTGTTGTTTATGTAGATGATATTATTTTTGGCAGCAATGAAGAGACTATGAGTCAAAACTTTGCCTTGGTTATGCAGAAAGAATTCGAAATGTCACTTCTTGGAGAATTGACATATTTTCTTGGATTGCAAATCCAACAAAATGAAGGAGGTATCTTCTTGTCTCAAACCAAATACCTCAAGCAGATCTTGAAGAAGTATGGCATGGAAGAGTCAAAACCAGTATGTACACCCATGGTTACAGGATGCAGCCTCAGTGCAAATGATGAATCAGCAGCAGTCCACCAACCCACTTATAGATCCATGATTGGGAGTTTGCTTTATTTGACAGGTACTCGACCAGATATTACACATGCAGTAGGAATGGTTGGAAGATTTCAAGCCAACCCAAAGGAAACTCATCTTCAGGCAGTCAAAAGAATCTTCAAATATCTTCAAGGGACCCAAAACTATGGCTTATGGTATCCTAGAAATACAGATCTCACTCTTCATGCTTACACAGATGCAGATTGGGCTGGAAGTGTGGATGATAGGAAAAGCACAAGTGGAGGTGCTTTCTTCATGGGTTCCAGATTAGTATCTTGGTTCAGCAAGAAACAAAGTTCGATTGCCTTATCTACAGCTGAAGCAGAATATGTGGCTGCAGCATCTTGTTGCACACAACTTCTTTGGATGATGCAGACCTTGTAGGACTTTCAAATCACTTGCACTCCACCTGTCTCTATCTTATGTGATAATACAAGTGCAATCAGCATTTCAAAGAATCCAGTCATGCACTCAAAGACCAAGCACATACCAATCAAGTACCATTTTCTTCGGGAACAAGTGCTTGAGCAGAAGGTCAAGTTGGAGTATGTTCCTTCTAAGGAGCAAGTTGCTGATATTCTCACAAAACCACTGCCCAGGGAAACTTTTGAATATCTCAGACAAAAGCTGGGAGTAGTTAATGCTTCATCCTGTTGTTGAAATTTGTTTGTTCTACAGAAAAGTTGGTATACGCAGGTTACGGAAGGGATATGAGCGTATACACGCGGATTCATGTTGGGTAAGTCGCGTGTATGCTGGACGCTTGTTGCAGAAAGAATATCCGCGTACATACGCTGTTTTATACAGGATAAAACGCGTATATGAAGTTCTGAACAGCAAGGGAAAACTCTGAAGTTCTGAACAGCAATAGGAATGTCAGAATTATTCAGGCACAGTTTCAGGGAGTGCAACAGGCACAGGTTCAGGGGGAGCAGCTCAAAAGTCTCATAAAGCATTGTTGGCATTCAGATGTTTTTGGTTGTCGGTTTCAGGAGAAGGAGCTCAGAAAGAAATTCTAGTTGCTGATCTAACAAGATGTTTATCAGATGCTGCTGATGTCTTTCCTAAGTCTTGGTCTAGATCTGTTGTCTCTATGTCATGTATCTCTCTTGTCTCTTTTATGGTGTCAAGGTCATGTAACGGCCTTTGTTGGTTTCCCCACTATGCCTGGGATGAATGCTGTAATATAATTGGTTGTTTCTGATATGTTATGGTTGTATGTATTGAGTCCTTTGGTGATAGAAAGGTCCCATATGGTGTATAAGTCTTGGTTCTTGTTGAAGAACATCTTTTGCAGATCTGGCCTGCTGTCAGGGGGAGCACGAGTCAGCACAGCCAAGCAGAGGTATCAGCATGTCCTCAGGGGGAGCATAGCCCTTTGCCCTTGATGTCAAAGGGGGAGAGTGACTTGGTGTGGTGGTTGCCATCAAGTTCAAAGGGGGAGATTGTTGGCATTATGATTCAAGTGTTGTCCTTGATGGCAACTCACTCAGTGGATGGTACAGGTGCTCAGAGGTTAGTACAGGTGATGGCAACTTAATCAGAAGACAGATCTCAGTACAGCATGCCAAGGAAGCTCATACACGCTGTTTCGTTAAGCCCAAGTCGCGTGTACACGCTAGTTCGATTCAGAAAAAGCGCGTGTATGTGGAAAGGTTCCTTTGGTTCATGGTGGTTAGTCCTTGGAAGTTGTGCCTATGATTTCGGACCATTATGTCTCGACGGGCGTGTCGATCCCTAGTTTTAAAGTTGATGGTATTGTGTTACTATGGTTTTGGCTCTTGGTATTGAGAAAGGCCTAAGGCTATATAAGGAGAAGAAGATCATTAGGCAAAATCATCTTTCGACAAGGCATGAATATCTAAGAGAGAAAGAGATCTGATATGCAGGTTCTGAGTTGCATGATCTAAGCCAAGGAGAGATCACATCGGTTAATGGAAGACTAGATCTAAGGATAAATCGGGATCTAATGGTTTGAAATGCACTATCATGATATGGTTGATTATGCGTATTTCTAGATCTGCATATTGTCGCAATGTTACGTTCTGAGTCTAACTAATATCTGGTACAGCTGCAAATTGAGAAAGTTTATTTTTAGATCTGTACGCAGGTTGGCTTCGGTAAAAGAGCGTGTATACGCGGGTTCTGCTCATTAAAGTAGCGTATATCTTTTGAAGCTTGATTTGGGTTTACAGTGGGGTCTGACTGTTATTGCAGAGTTCTGTAGTCTGCTCTGTGTTCTGGTAACTTGTGATTGACAGGGTTCAGTGGTTCAGTGATTCAAAGTTTGGTTGTTTTATGCTTCAATGATCTGTTGTGGAAATTGAATGAATTGTGGTCTTCAGATTGTAATGTTGTGCTTCAGGAATATCCAAGTCTGAAAATGTATGAAAAGTGATACCTGGAAGAAGGAAGATTGTAGGTCAGCACCTACGTACTAGTATCTTGGCTAGTACAAGAGCAAAGGGGGTTGGAGCTCCCTTCCAAGGAAGTTTGGAGAACGAGAGAAGGTTGAAGCCTTCTGCAGGTTGTAGCCTGCGTACTGGTATAAGGCTGCACCAGTACAAAAGATTGTAAACTGAAGTTTCATATTAAGAAAGATAGAGACAACTTGCAGCAGGTGGTTTTCACCCACATTGGGTTTCCACCTTATATCTTGGTGTTCATGTGTGTGGCTTTTTATCTGTTCTGTTATACTGCACATGTTTACTGTTAATATGATGAATAATGTCCTGATGCACTTAATTGAAGAATAAGCTAACTAAATTGTGAGTTTTCTGCTTATACGCTGTTTTACTTCGTCACAGTAGCGTGTACACGCTGGTTCACTTAACTGAAGTAGCGTATATGTTTCTGGGCATTTGAAAAGTTTGATTAATCTGATAATACTGATTCACCCCCCCTCTCAGTATTATTTCCAACATACCATTCACCTCCACCGCAACCACAACCCCATCCACATCCATCTCAAACATACACTCCCACTCAACTACATGCACCACCATTTCCAAACCCACACATTGAAGTACCTCAGCCCACTTACAATGTTGAGTTACAACACTTCCAAACAACTCCTCTTGAGCTCAATGGTATTCACCATAGCTCAGGAAGGGTATTGCAAAAAATAGATTCTCTTAATATCATTGAAGGACCACATCCAGAAGAAGAAGATTCAAATAAGAAGACCACAGAACCATCGACTGCGATTGATGAAGAACAGACGTCAAAATCAGAGATCGAGAGAACTCCCTCATGGTTACCATCAAATCCTCCATGTATTCAAGAGAACAATCAGCAAAAAGAGGAAGATTTGAAGGTCATGGTAGAAGAAGACATGAGGAATGATCTAGATCAGCAAAAGGACCAAGGACATCACAACTATATTGAAATATGGTTCCAGACAGTCTCTAAGTTGCAGTATCACTCTCTTCCTCAACTATGCATGATCCTTTCAAAGTCAAATAATTTGGTCTCTGAAATCCAGGTAACACATACATTTCAAGTCTCCACATCATTTTTTCTGTCATATTGATGTGCACATGGCTCCATTGGAAGTATTCTTATACTTGAAAGTGATTTTGTTTTTCAAGTAGGGTAGGGTAGAAGAAATATATATATATATATATATATATATATATATATATATATATATATATATATATATATATATATATATATATATATATATATATATATATTTGAAAAATAAAAGAAAAAATAAAAATCTAAGGTGAAAACCTCCTTGGAGGCACCTCAGATTGGCTCATTGATTGAAAACCTCCATGAGGCAGTCAATGGGTTGAAAAAAAAAAAAAAAAGAGAAAAAAGATTCTAGGTGAAAACCTCCTTTGAGGCGCCTAGGCAGACCTACTAGTTGAAAACCTCATTGAGACAGCTAGTAGGCCCAGAAAAAAAAGAGAGAAAAAATAAAAGAATCCTTGCTCCATGCATGTATGTACCCTCCAACATCTGAAAGCAATAAGAGCAAGTTGGTACCAAAAGGAAAATTGGTCAAGCCTAGTCAAACGAAGTCAAATTTTGACCTTCTCCCTGACTTTCTCCTACTTCACTCAAATGCTCCAACAAGGCCAAGGCCATGCCAATCCATAACCCTCATCTATTTTCACCATTCACCCATCATTCTCAAGCTTCTACCACTCATTTTCCTTGCTGTCCTAAAAAACTATAGGATGCTCTGTTTTACTATAGGATACAAAAATACATAGAGAAAAAATTTGTTTTTGCCATAAATTGAAAACCATGCATCCATTTGGCAATCTATTCCAGCGGGAGATGCATATGGATGATGGTAACATGCTCAAGAAATGTCAGTAAATTCCAGTGCACGGTTTCCAAGAAATTGGCCTCCATCACCTTCAACCATTTTTGCAGTTTCGAAATATTCGTGCATCCATTTAAAAAGTTGTTTCATGGGGAGATTCATATGGATGATAGTAACATGCCCAAGAAATTTCAGCAAATTCCAGTGCACAGTTTCCAAGAAATAGGCCTCCATCACCTTTAGCCATTTTTAGTTTTTCTCGAGATCCATGCATCCATTGACCAAATTTTTTCTATGGGGAGGTGCATAATGATGATGGAAACATGCTCAAAAAGTTTTAGCAAATCTAGTCTACTATTTGGGAGATATGGACAAAACAAGTCGTTGCCTTGAAATTCTACAAGATATAGAACAATACCTACAGGATTGGTAGTGATCATTTTTAAAGGAGATCCAGAGGTCAAAGAAGCCCCTCCAGATCTTAGCATCAGCAGCAAGATCATCAACACCACCATCCAACACCGCCACATCAACATCAACTCAGTAGCAACATGAATGTCTCTCCAACAACCATCAGGTAGGTATAGGTATGCAATATTCTTGACCTCTTCTCTTGAGCATATCATAGTTAGAAATTTGTTGTCAATGCATGAGAGATGAGGTTTTATAAGCTAAGGATTGGTCAACATTCTCAGCAGCCTTCAATTGCAACTCACTCCTTCACTCATGCAATGTTGAAAAGTCAAATTATGAAGGGTGATGAATTCAAGGAATGAGGACAATAGTTAAAAGAAGAAATTTTTGCAAAGGCTAAGGTCACCACAACAATCCAAGCCCTCCATCCACTTCATATTCACTATCTATTCATCATTCATCCATCCCATTTCATTCTGGAAAAAAAAAAACAAAGAGAGCATCCTCTCCATTTCCATGAAATTTCCATTTGCAGGTTAGCAAGAAGGATGATCAAAGAGCAAAGAAGGATAAAAAAGAGACCCCTGTGACTCACATTTTTATTTTACCACTCATTACCATTAATTCCTCCAACATTTCTATCATTTTTTCCACTCCTTAACTTCAATTTATAAAGGGATTGTGTTTTCTATAGGATGATCTTGTAGGAATTACAGTAACCCAGAAATCCTATAGGAGGAAATCCTAAGGAAAATAAATGGTGGAACAATGTAGCAGAATGGTGATAAGGGTGTGGAAGACCTTTCCAAAATGAAAAAATAATCAAGAACCATCTTTAATAAGGGGAAGAAGGAAAACTAATGGTCTCAAGAAATAAGGATCTTTCTTTGCACAAATATGTTTTTTGTCTTGTCCTTGCAGAACTTACAGCCAATATTTTTAATGAACAAGAGAGAAGCCACCAAAGCCATGGATGAGGCACAATGAGGTCACTAAGTTGCTCACAGGATGAGCAACACTTTCAGTAGGGGGGTATGATGGCCTTCTAAATTAGACATAAATTAAGGTCTATGACCATCCTTCAACACATTAAACCTCTCTTTTTGCATTGGATAATTTATTTTTAACTTTAATATATTCATTAGGAATGTTTATGAATAATTGAATATTTGTGCCTAATATTATTTATTTTTGTGGCATATTATGAGAATATTGGGAAGATTATGAAGAGTTGGAGGAGGAGATAATTTAGGGGCTTGTTCCCTACTACTGGAGGATAAATAATAAATAATAAGTCAACAAAATATTATGGAATTATGGCACAAATCGTGGAACTCCAATGATTGAGAAAATCTAGGAATGTGTTCAACTAATCAAGGGAGAGGATCCACCAATCAAGGGTGCAGATCCACTAATCAAGGGATTTCGGTGGGGAAAGCTTCCTCCATCCATGGGAAATGATTCTTAATCATTTTGTATAAGTACCAAGTTGAATTTTCCTCTAGGGAATGGTTGAGAAAATCTAGGAATGTGTTCCCTACCATTTAATGCAAATTCCTAGTATTGGGGACTAGATCGACTAATCAAGGGATTTTGGTGGGGAAATATTCCTCCATTCATGGGGAATGGTTCCTAATCATTTTTTATAAGTACTAAGTTGAATTTTCCTCTAGGGGGATTTTTCATTAGTTTTATTGTGGAGAGATCTTGTATTTTTTCACCTCCATTGTATTTTCTTGCAGGGATGTAATTCTATTGATGAAAATAATGAATATTGGTGTCATGTTCAGCTTCTAAATATTGTTCTACTCCATAGGTATTTGATTTTCCTTGGCCTTTACCATCCCAGGAACCTCAGATCCATTTTGTATCATTTTATTTCCTTCTTTTCATTGCTTATTCACATGCATCTCTAGTTTTTATTTCTTTCTTTTTCTACATTTAGTATTAATGATTTCTTGTTGTAGGATTGAGTTAAATGGCTGATGTAAGTTCTTTTGCAGGATCACAAGAATTATTTCATCCTTTGAAAATATTTGGAAGTTCATAATAATCATTGAGTTTATCGAATTAGTCTTCTTATTCCCAAATCTAGATTGTTGGACCTCCTTTTTAGCAAAGAACAGTAAATTTATGCTATTTTTTTTATAGCATTCTAACAAGATTCAATCAACTTGATTCCACTTGAATTAGTCAAAAAAACATTATAGTTCATTACAAAAATTATCTCATTTCATTTGCACTTGATTTGGTTAGGCATTTTTTATATTTACTAGCTCACTAGTTCTCAAATTATTAGAATTTTTGACTAGTAATGTTTTTTTATTTTTTTGCATAGATTAACATAGGTATTTTTGAGTGATTCCACTTGGAATAGGGACCTAAGACATCCTAGTTAATAAAAAAAATTGTCCCATCCAATTTGGATTTGATTTGCTTGGTCATTAAACCCTCACCAATTTCATCATTTCACAAGCTTTCTGAGCGAATCCATCCATCTCCCAACTTTGGTTTTGAGTTCTAAGTGACCCTAGGAATTTTCCCACTCCATTCCACCCATCACACACCTTTCCTAGGCCTCCCATCACCTCCAACACCTCACATTTTGCTCTTGGTTGTATCCTGTAGGTTTCCATTCTTAGATAGTAGCATTTGGTTCATGATAATTTAACGTTATTGCAAAGCATTAGGACATGGTGTGATTTAGAATTGAATTTCCATATCTTTCTTTGTACTTTATTTCTTGCAATATGTTAAGGTTCCATTTCAAAAATTTCATTTTTTGCAATTAGTTTAGGATTTGACTTCAGTACATACACTCCATTACATCATGACAGGGAAGGAAGGACACATTGTATGCCGCACATATAGTGCTGACACATCCTAAGTTTGTAAAAACCCTCGGGTTGATAATTAAAGTCGATAGCCTCGGGAGTTGCAACATTCTTGTTGCAATATCGAGGCTCATCACCATACCTAGTCCGGAAAGAAGTCTTATAGATGTCCTCTTATTTAATGTGTACCTGATGGTATCCATATCTCAAGTCTATCTTCGAGAACACTATTGCTCCCTTCAATTGGTCAAACAATTCATCAATCCTCGGAAACTAATACCTATTCTTGATGGTCACCTTATTCGACTGTGTATAATCAATGGATAACCTGAGATTACCATCCTTCTTATTCACAAACAACACTGGTGCACCCGAAGGTGATACACTTGGCCTAATGTATCCTTGTTAATCATTTCCTTCCACTGCAATTTCAACTCTACTAACTTTGGTGTGCTCATCCTGTATGGTGCCTTTGATGTTGGTGCTACCCCTGGTACCAACTTAATGGAGAAGTCCACTTCCATGTGAGGCGGGAAATCTGAAATTTTTGTGGGGAAATACATCTTGAAACTTCTACAAGATCACATACCTATTCATAAATTCTATATCCTCAACATCCTTAATTTTTTCACTAGAAATATGCACTAGAAATAACACACACCATTTTATTCGATTGCACTTTTCTAGCATATTTTTCACCATTCTAATTGATATTGCCTTCTTATTACCCTACAAGATTCTCTATTCTCCATTGTCATCGAAGCATTCCATAGCTTTGTCATAACAGTCCACCTTGGTGTTGTGAAGATACAACCAGTCCATACCCAAAAGCATACTATATGGTCCCAATGGTAGTACATTCAAATGTGCTAATGTAGGCATACCATTCAACTCAGATGCACAAGCTCTTACCCAATGATGAACTCTCTTCTTTGTACTTGTAACCAACTGCACTAACCAATATTCTGCATGCACTTCTTTTTTTAAACCACACTTATCCACCAAGTTAGGACTAACACAACTATAATTAGATCTAGGGTCAATCAAAATAGAAACAACTAGATCATAAAGCTTACCATCCATCTCTACAATAGATGCATGGTGATCCGCCTGCCTATTATCCAATGCTGCATAGATTCGTGGAATTATTTTCCCAACATCCCCAATTGTCTACACTTCTTGTGCACTATAAATATGAGGCCTACCACCCTGATTCTACAGACAATCTCTCTTGAGATGCTCCTTGCCACATATCCAACACTTCAACTATCCCTTACCTTCACCTTTATTTAGCTTCCCTCCAGGCTGTGACCCATTTAACTTCTTGTAGGGTGCAACATTTTCTTTCTCTCTTGCATTCTGATGTCTTGTTCACTTCGGTTGACATTTACCTTCAGCTTTGTCTTTCTCTTTCCATCCTTGTTGAGATTCTTTCTTACACTTTGATTTCTCATAATAGTGCTTCGATTTCCCAATGACCTCCTCAAGTGACCAAGGCTCATGATACTCAATCTGATCTCTAAACTCTAATGGAAATCCATTGACAAATCGTTGAACCTTTTATTTTTCATCCTTAAGATATGGTACATACCTCACAAACTCCAGGAAATTGGTTGTATAATCCTCATTTGTCTTTGATTGTATCTTTCACTCATATAATTCCTTGGGTTTGTTGTCATAGTACCTCTCTGACAGAGATTTCTTCATGAAAAGTATCTTGAATTCAGGCCAAATCAACTCCTTCGTCCTGATGTCTCTAACCCACTTCACATCTTCCCACCAGATGTCTGCTTTCCCTTTGAGGCTGGAGATATATATTCTAGCCTTTATATTCTCTATATAGTCATGCAACTCAAAGAACTTATTCATCCCAAATAGTCATGCCTCTACATCCTTCACTATCTTAAAATCCCCATCAAAAGTAGGTGGCTTGGATTTCTTGAAAATATCCCTTGTCACTCCTTGTCTAAGGATGATAATGATGATGGCCATGGTACCTGTTAGAACCAGAACTATAATAGAACCTGTTTCCATCACCTCTCCTATCTGGTGTATCTAAGAACCTGCCATATCTTATCGTGTCATCCCTATCCGACCTGTTCCCACTATGAGACCTACTACCATATGCCCCATTAGTCCTATCCTCCTTCCCGTGGTCAATCCTAAGCGGTCCCTGTCTCTGTAAGTCTGACAAAATTTGAAGGATTACTGCATTGACTACTGCTTGTTTCTCTTATGCCTAAATGATTTTGTCATTATCTTCTTTACAACTTCTTTCTTTTACATTCAAACTTCTCAATGTGTTTTCTATGTCAGAAGAGTGCCCAACACCATGTTTCTCATGTTATCCATAGGGAGAGTCTCATGAAATGTAGTCCACCATCTTACTAGTCATCTTTGATCTTCTTCCTACAAGTATACAATGTCAGCTTAAACCAAAACATAACATAATCAACATACCTTAGTATAGTTTAGGGGATGATATCTTGTCTACAAGATCAACCAGATTAGTGCAATACATGTATAAACATAATCATATCAGCATATAATCATCATTTCAACCATTATCTAGTTATCAATGCATGACCATATCAACCACATACTGTGATATCATGCACGTAAACCAATTTAATGTATGCATAATGGCATATAGACACTAACATGCATAACAAAGTGCATAACCGACATACACCCATGACGACTACGTCCAACAATAACACCATCAACTTTCACATGGCGACACAACTACAACCAAGACCACTACCATGCATACACAACAAGAACATAGAACACAAGCATGAATAACACATATATAATTGACATGTATACATGACCAACACATTCCGCCCATCCAGTCCAAGGGGTGAACCATGCTCTGATACCACTCTATAACACTCTCCTCCCACATTTACCCAAGCTAATCGGTCCACTGGGGTAAACATGTGATGAGATGCTATTATGATGTGATTCAACTCCCTATGTACATTTAAGGAAGTGTAACCGACAAAACAAACCCAATATGACCTTACTTAGGAACTGCAAACCATTTAGGAGACAACCAACCCTCCCAGGTGCCTAACCCCTAAGACAACTTGTCTTTTTGTTGAGATAGACCTCCAGTTGCTCCCATGACAAGATATGCATGTGAATGATGCCCTCAAGTCACTCCCACAACAAGGCATGCTAGTGATTGTGGTCTTTTTTAGGAAGTTTTGTGCCAACAACCCCAGATTCTATGCTACTTTTTCAGGGCCATGACTCAAGCTACTACCCATAACATTATGAAACTTCCAGAAGTATTAAATAAACATGAATTAAAGTCACTAATGCAAAAATTGGTACAAGGAATTGACTGGACCCCTACTAGCCATGACAAGAATTTCGTCAAATATATCACAAATCTGAAATCTACAAGTCATAACATATTTGAGCATAGGGGTCTCATACTTATATCATATTTGTAAAGAAATATTGATGCCTTATCACAATATCTTAATTATCATCTATTAGGTCATATATTCATTCACACCTCATGTACCAATCAAAACATTATGAGATCCATAAACAAAGTCTATCTTAAACCATACTTATAACCAACATATAATCAACAGAAATAATAAGGATATAACAACCATAAAACCACATATGAACAAGTACATTTACAGATGAAATAAAAAAGAAGAAGGAGATCTTATTAATGAATGCATAAGACAGCCAACTCAGGGACTTCCATGAACCACCCAACCGTAGATTTGGTTGAACTAAATCTTTCTTTTAGCTAATCAACCCCATGCCATATTCTAAGCATGAATGTGAGACTCACAACAAAACCAACCAGGGATTCCATAGACTTTACCATATATACCACCAAGGGATTTCTAGGCCTGAAACCCCCATTAATACAACCAAACTTTACTGCAATCCCACTGGATCACTACACCTATACAAGCATGGATGACTCCAGATCTCTCCATCAAAACCATGAGGAATTTTTCTGTCTCAACCTCTCATCTTACCATGTATCCCACCATTATCAGTCAAGGTATTCCTAGGCCCACGACATCACCATTCTCTAGGATTTACCACATATCCCACCATTATCGGTCAAGGGATTCCTAGGCCCAATCAAGGGTCTTCACAATTAGGATTTACCATATATCCACCCGGGACTCCTAGGCCTTGTGACCAATCTTGAGACCACCCCACTTAGCTTCAAATCCATTTGGAAATCCATCTCAACCAAAACAAGAGAACCCCATCACACCATGGCTATCTAGAAATGGAAAGGCAAGGCTGAAGAACACTATCACACCTGGAAAAACCCATGCCAATGATAACAAGAGAAGCAAAAGCACATATGCATGTACCATGCATGCCAAAACCAACAAGGAAATCATAAGTGCAATTTGATACCTACAATTAATCTTGTTGTAGTCGTTTGATCTTGCACTTCATTACTTGATATTTTGCTTCCTCTTTCTTTCTTGTCCTTCCTTTACCTTCTTTCCTCCAATGCTAGAGTGCTCCAAGAATTCTCTAAGTGTCCCAAAGTATAAAATATAAAGAGTAGATAGAGAGAGCTCCAAAATTGAAATGAAAAAAGGTTGTGAACTAATCCTCAAAAGCATTTTTATTAATGAGGCTTTTATTTTCTTCATTTTCCATTATTTTCCTTCATTTTCCTTCTCACATGCAACCTATGCCCTTTCACCTTCCTTTTCTCCTAATTTCCATTATTTTTATAAATAAAATGCCAATTAATGCCACTTTTCCTTTCAAAAGCCTTTTCCATTTCCTTTGAAAACTTCCTTAGCCATAATAAAATAAATGAGCACCCACACTAGGCTGGTTTTGCCCAACATTTAGCTTGGAATAAGTTTCCCATGATCTTGGTTATTATTTTTCCTTTATTAACTTTATTACATGGATTTTTTACTAGGGCTATTACACCTCAAAGCCCCTATCCACTTAACCCCCAACACCTCAATTAATTAAATATTTAGGCACATATGGAACTAATTCTAGGGCTAAAAAGGGAGCTAACCAAGAAGGTAATGGAGGTTAAAAAGAGGAGCTAAACCCAATGCTATCATTGGCACGATTTATGTGCAAATTGATGGTGCTATTTCTGGAACTATTTACAATGCTACTTTCAGTGCTATTTCTGGTGCTACTTCCATTGATATTTACGACACTATTATTTCCTAAATTAGCACCTAAAAGTTTTGGTTGATGAAAGAAACACAAAAAAATTGCGCCATCTCGATAAATAACATCAACATTTTCAAAAAATTGGAGAAAAATACACTAAAACAATCCTTGGAAGCAAAAAAGGGAGCAAAAAATGGAGCCAATCAGAGGGATTTGTTGTAGTGTACAACTCTAGGTACTTCCTACTAGGTTGTTTGATACTTGGATAGGGATTCTATTTCAGCTTGGTATTTCTCTCCCTTCTCTTGAGATGAATGATACCCCATTTTGAAAACAACTTCCACAAAGTTTAAGGAATTTTTGTATTTCTCCTACTCGACACATTTCTCTTATTGGTAGTCCCACCTATATTTTCATGCTTTGCAATGACTATTTACCCAAAAATTTTGATTATAAATATGGAGTGCCAAATCCCTAATATGGAATAGTGTCAAAGTCTTAGATTATGTTGTAGATTCTTTTATGTCTTTTAATTGATATGATCATAGGTGAAATGGCATGTGTGGTCAACGAACCTTCTTGTTCCATAAGAGTGCTCCACTTAGTTTTTTGAAAACTTGATATGTTATTTCTCATAATATCATTTAGTTAGTTAGAAATTTTATTAATACATGAGGAGGTTTTGTTACTCCAAATATTTTTATGTATTTTCCATCCTTATCCACAAACCAATTTCCAAATGTGGGCATATGTTGCCTGACTCTCTCAAACATACATGGAGTATGGACAATGAAAATAATTTTATATAGTGGGATCAAGAAGTTTTGGAATATCTTGGTGTAAGACTAAATGTAATGAAAATTCTAGAGTACTTTATAGTAAATGTGCACTAGATCCCCCAACATGGTCTACTTCCAACAGATTACTAGGAATACATGCTTGACACAGATGATGTCCACCAAGTAGGAAGTCAAGGAGAATTGAGGTTGTTGGCCTTTATTTAGATAATGAGATTCCTTATTATTATCCTTCATAGTAAGAGAGAGTATATCAAACTAGTTAAAGGTTCTTTCCTCAATTGTTGTAGAATACATCAATGGGACCCATCCTTCAAAGAAGGTTTCTACATTGGGTTGGCCATACAACCTACATAATGTGGCATACACTAGCTGAAAAGGGAGTCTTTAGAATATTGGTAGGTTATTATTTGTTTGGC
The DNA here is from genome assembly GCA_031772625.1 of Pinus tabuliformis. NCBI lineage: Eukaryota > Viridiplantae > Streptophyta > Pinopsida > Pinales > Pinaceae > Pinus > Pinus tabuliformis. The sequence goes on from CM062816.1 coordinate 1,266,203,677, forward strand.
CTAGAACTAAATATTTGAAGGTTCCTTGTTTGGGCCACCATGTCTTTAAGAACTCTCTAGGAAAGATCTTGAAATATGACAGCTAGTCCTCATCCAAGGCCTTCTCGTCCTTAAGGAGCTCGTAATACATATCAATGTTGGAAGCATTGAATGAGGCAATAAGATTCTCATGGATATCCCTAATCATGTCTTCCTCAGTATCGACATGATTTATGAACCACTCAATTGCCTCTACACATGGAAAGATAGAGGGATGAGTGGCCACATTGTGCAACCAAGACCTCATAATATCCCTATAAATCTCTTAGTTTAGGTTATTTAGAGGTAGATTTTTTCTCTAAAATAGATGGTACACTTATTTCCATGTGTATGTTGTATATATGTTGATTATGCATGGAGTATCCCTAAATTCAAGACCAAGTGAGTTGACAGGACTCTTGTCATCTAAGGTCTCAAGCACCAGGGAGTTGCAATCCCTTCTCTTATGTATTAGGGTCATGTAGTTGAAATATCTAGGGAGTGACCTTCATGTATTCTACCCTAATTTGAGTGATGTGAACCCCTAAATGAAGCTTTTTGACAAGGCATCGAATCTATCTCGGGGGTGAATAGCTACGAGAAAGAGTGCAATATAGTTGTGCCTGCAATTGGGTGGAGAGTGGTTCTCCCTTCTTCAGTTTTAGGATACAACAATTCAAATTAGTGTATACATATTATTATATTAATGAAATGGTAGTTTTGTTTGTTATTACATTAATTCCATTGTTATGTTGAGTCCTTGAATATTTTATATAAATTTGAGATGAAGGTCATGGATAAATTATGATGCATTACTAGTGATAATCTTCATAAGAATGAGTCTACAATGTAGAATTAGCCCTTTCAACTGTGCTTACTTGTTATATTATGAATAACCCCTATCCTCGATCACAAATACCCATGATAAAAAGGTTGGAGGATCTCAATGGGTCTCAGATTAGAAGATGTTTCTATACCAGCTTAAGGGGAATTATCTTTAGCATGTAAAAAAGGACATTTTGTACCAAATAGCTAAAAAATTTGTAATTTTGGGGAGTGTTTAGTCTTAGGACCCCCTTTTATTTCTTGAAAGGAAGTCCAGTAGTGACCATGAATTTAAGGATTTTTGTAAGTCCTCCATTTTATTGTGGACCTTAAACATTTAGAATGAAATTGGATAAGTATAGTCCCTATTAGATTCAACTTTGATGCTCAAAAAATAGCCAAAGAGGCATGTTGGGTATGTGTCATATTCTTTGCATGACTAGTGCCACCCTATGTATGTTGGGTTGGGAACATTGTGTGAGTCATAAGGAGGGAACCAACCCATCTTATTTTAGAGGATAAGAGGAAATTCCCTTAAAAAAATAGAAAATAATAAAAAAGGGAGCAATTTCTAGATTCACTTTTAGCAATTTTCAACACATAGTTTTGCTAAAATTTGCTTTATGGCACATGGTCTTTTTCACAAAGTTTTGTTGTTTCATTGAAGGAATTATAATTGTATTATAATCTAAGGTAAATGGATTGTAGATTCATGGATGTTGTGGGATTGAAAATCATTGTTGACTTTCCTCATTTTCCGTTTCGAGGATAAAATATTTGTGTTAATGTTTGTTTTCTATTCCATCTTTTATGTTTTAATAAGAATATATTTAGAAAGAATTATTAATTATACAAGTTTAATACATACATTTGGTGTTAGAGTACTTTTGGCATCAAAGTGATTCTTTTTTGGCTAAGTGGGTTGGCTCAAGCCTGTGTAGACCTTGTTATAGTGGGAGATCTACAAAAGTGATTATTGTGGTGAAAATGTTATTGAAATTAGTTCAAATATAGAGATAGAAAAATTCAATGGGAAGCCATTTTAGTTGTGTGAGATCAAAATGGAAGATTTTTTGGTGGATGGAGATCAGTGGATCATTATGGATTTGGGTACCGTACCAATAGAGATATCAACATAAGGCTATACCAAGTTGGATAGAAAGAAAAAGAGCACAATATCATTGTGTCTCTCATATTTAGTATTATTAAATGTTTCAGGGGAAGCTACATCAAAGGCTTTATGGGACAAGTTAGGGCCTTTGTGTCAGTCTAAATCCCTAATGAGTAAATTTTTTTTGAGGAAGAAGTAATATAAACTGATGATGAAGGATGGAGACTTAGTGATAAAGCATTGAATGTTGGCAGTATGTTGTTCACCTTGATGTCAACAATGAGTCAACTTGTGTTGGGAATTGATGACAAACAGGTTGTGTGGGATTGTACATGGTTCTAATGGGTTGTTTATGCTGCAAATGGTTAGAATAGTGCTTTAAGGTGTGATGATTTAGGTGTTTAATGGTATTCTTGATCTAGCTAATGAATTTTAAGTTTTCCCCAAATTAGGGGACAAACAATAGTTAAATAGGCTCAATTGGTGTTTGTAGTTTGGCATCCCAAATTTCCACTGTCAAAAGAGAATTTGAAACCTAGATTCGTTGTCAGTTAAACATCATTCATGGACCTATGCATGGACAATGGAAACCATGGCGTCTTACCAGTGAAATTTCCAATGGTAATTACAACGTTGACGTTAAAATGTGTTTGTTGACTCATAAAACCATCAACGATTACGTTGGTTATCTCACACAGTAAATTGATCGGTCAACATGATGAGATCTCCAAGATATGTGTATATATAACCCCCATCGCATATAAAATGGTTATTCATCTGAGTGATTAGATAATAATTATATGTGGATGAATTTGTTCTTGCACAGGGCATCCAATTGAGCGAATATGATCTATGTCCTTCTTTGTTTTGGTATAGGGGTCATGATGTTGTTCAGATGTATGTGTAATCCAATCTTAGAATTGTTAGTTTGTCCTAGAAAAGGTACCATCTAGTTTAGGTTTGATCTATGTTACATTGTTATAGTCTAGCCTAATTTCAATTTGATCACTTGTGACTTTGTGTATGCTATGATCAAATGCTAAGAACCTTTTGTATGGATGCGTGACTGAATTAGTATGATTGTAGTTGTACACTTGCTCAATTACTATGCGTGAAGGTTGGGGACCAATATCATTTCATTAGATCTATTCTGGCATAGGTTCTACTGCAATATGATCTAATTTGTTTTTTTGTTGTTGCATTAATGTTTTCCCTTTCCTTGCTCTTAAAGATATTATTTGTAAGAGGGTATAGTTAGTTCTATGCACGTGGTGGTTCAACTAGTGTTGACCAAGTGATTATGGTATTGTAGATAAAATAATATGTGTTGAAAATGAGATTGAAAATTTGTATGGTGTACCCATGACAAAACTTTTGCCACAGTGAATAGATGTTGTTAATAAATGATAGGATAATTGTATTTTTTTAAATTAGTGTTCTACTGCTTGCATTGAGATGGTGATAATGGTGTTGTTGTTATATATCTAATCATAATGTGTTTCCATCAGTAAAATGATTGAATGCACAATAGTTGAGAAAATCTCTGATATTACTTGTTTGAAATACTCTTGTCTAAAAGATACTAAAGCTGAGTGATTGCTTATTGCTAAAAAAAATTTAGGACCACTATTGTTTATATGCACATGGTTAATAAAGTTGTATATCTAAGTCAGTGGGACTGAGTATGTTTCCTATATTGTTGTTGATATATGTGTTGTGACAAAGTTGTGATTGTTTTTTATCACAAGGGTTTATTATTGAAGTTATTAAGAATGACAATGTGTTGATGATGATTGTTTATTGAACTGAGGATGATATTGTCATTGATGCCATGTATACTTCATGTATAATTGAGTTGGTATATTGCTAGGGTTTGTATGAGGGATTTATTGTAGAAAGGATTTGACATTGAATGTACATGTTAGGTAGACAAAGTATTGGCTATGGCATGTATCTTGTCCCATTTTAGTAGTGTGTTAATGATCAAAGTATGACAATATTAATGTATGTATATGCTGCAAGAATTTCCTATCATGAGCCTAGGATTGTCATATGTATTTCCAGTGTATTTCCTTAAGAAATGATGGTTCATATCCTATTATAATTGTCATGTACAGTTAGAAAAAATTCGAATGGTTGAGTGTTAAAGAAGTTAGAGTATGTTGTTGAGGCTTAAGGTGTATCATTCAGTTTGGTTAATGTTTTTATATGTTTCTACAAGGTATTATCATGGTTTTGGAATTGTATTACAAAGAGATCAATGTATTGAATTGCTAAAGTTGATAGCAAGTTGATGTTAGAGTATATGTTGCTCCTAGGGTTTGGACTATGTTTGTTCTACAGGATGAGATCAGTGTTATGTGTTGAGGACAAAGTTGATGTATTTCCTATGTAGATAAATTACTTCATATGTTGATGTTTTTTATGAGATTCAATGGTGTATATTGTTGCTGTGAACTGAGAAGGTCAAGTTGTTGAGCAGAGCTACTAAGGTTTTCATGTATAAGGATTATATATGTTGATGTATGTGTGAGGGAATTATTGTGAATATAGGCTATTTTATTGAGGACAATATTGTTGTCAAAGTGAAGTTATAATATGCTACTAGGATTTGACATTCAATGCATATGTTAAGCAGGGAGTGATTATATTGCTAGTATGTGATGTATGGCTTAGAGAGATTTTAATATATATATGTTTTCCACTCTGTCAGTGAGGATTTATTGCTACTAAAGTATTATCAATTTGATATGTTCCTAGTGTGAGATGGATTGATGAGAAGAGGTTGCACTGAAGAAAGGTTTTTGATGTTTTTGCGTTCAAATTGAGTAGAGAGAGCACGATTTTGAATGCTAGAAAGAGATTTTATGTATGCCATGTATAAGCTTGTGTATGTATTCTATTGACATGAATTGTCATAAATGTATTTGGAAAATTTATCTATGCAGGTTTTTCCAGTGAGAATATGATGCAAGTGCTGAGTTGTTGAGCTACAATTTGATTTTTTTATTGTCATGTTGTTGAACATGTTGAGTTAGTAAAGGTTTGAGTTTTGTATTGAGAAAAAAAAATAGTGGATCTAGTATGAAAATACATGAAACGATGTCCACAAGGATTTGGTTGGGGCCTTCAGTGGAAAGTGGTGGCTTGTTAGTATAGGGAGTATTGGCTTCCTTCATTTGGTGGGAAACCATTTTAGGGCTAGGGCTTCCAAACATATCATTATTTGGAAAACCAGTTCGAAGTGGTTTCTTCCAACTAGGTGGGTGCTTGCAGTTTATTGGTGATTAGTGCCTCAACATTGAGTGTTTGTAAATATTGACGGGGAAAAAATTATTGCCAATGGTTATGGGGTCTCCTTATTGTGAGGTCCCAATAAGACCTCGCACTATTTAGGATAGGAGCCCCATCTGATATGTGGGTCTGGCTACCACTGTGTATGTTTTACTCCTAGCTATCAAATGTAGAGATGTTAGAGTGATGGAAAGAATGAAATTCCTGGAAAATGGAGATAAAATCAACCAATGATTGATAGCTTGAAGTACAAAGTGTTGGAAATAATACTGAGAGGGGGGGTGAATCAGTATTATCAAATTCTTTTCAATATGCCTTCCAGATTTATACTTTAATTTATTCTTCAGATATTGATCATTAATTTGTATGTCAATGCCATATAATAATGAACAAGAACAAGAAAAATAGATGAGCACACCAAAGAACACCAGATATAAGGTGGAAACCCAATGTGGGTGAAAACCACCTGCTACAATATGTCTCTATCTTCTTTCAATTATAAACTTCTTTTACAAGGATTTTGTACTGGTGCAGTCCTTTACCAGTACGCAGGCTGCAACCTACAGAGAGCTACAACTCTCTCTCGTTTTCCAGTCTCTCCTGGAAGGGAGCTACAACCCCCTTTTCTCGTTTACTTCTTTAGGTACCACGTTTCATTAATTTTCAAACTGGATCCAAGAAGATCAAATAATCATCAAGTACATGCAAACCCAATATCCTTATACAATCAACCAATGAATCACCCAACTTCTTAGAATGTTGTAAACAGAAAAGTAATACCAGAAATCTAAACCCAAAACTCTGCAGCAATAGATAAAAAACAGCCAACAAATGTTTCAAGATAGGTCCGCAACTTCACCAATAGTGGCCTGCGAATACCCGTAGCTCTTCTGTGTCTAAACTGTGCAGATCTGCACCTGGTCAGTCTACTGCTCTGTGTATCTCCGCACCACTCGTTCTGCTTCCATGCGTACCCCTACTCAGATCCGCACCTGAACTACCCGCCTGACAGCGTACCTCCGTGACTTGTTCTTCTGTTTCCCTGCATACCTCCGCACTGCGCCTTCTCCTATGCTACGTACCTCACACTACGCCTTCTGTGGCGCTGCGTACCCCTGCACTGCGCCTTCTCTTGCGCTGCGTACCCCCGCACTCACGCCGTGGATCGCCTGCGAACCTTTGATTAGGGCCAAATTAACAGTCATCCAATGTGCCACAGTCAGTTAGATCCACATATCTGATCATGCGCCCAAGAGATCACGAATTATCAATAGATTCGCCTTAAATTTTCTTCTTGATTTAGATCTAGCTTTTAAAACCAATCACCCAAACTTTCAGATCTTAAGATATTCAAATTTCACAAGTGTCTAGCCAAGTGATCTCTTTTCCTTTTTATAGGCAAGCCCTTATTCAAACCATGGGACAAAACCATCGAAAACCAATACAAGGGATCCAAACAGGGGTTCAAATAATTTAGATCCTATACCACGGGCCAAAACCATAGGATCATGAATGACGGGTTAAATACCAAGGGCCAAACATAAGAGACCCCACGAGAGCGTGCTTCTCTGCATTGGAGTGAGTGAACTGGGGGACCGCACCTTATGAACGAATAACCTGCGGGTATGTCCACACTTCCTGGATGGCGAACCTGTGGGTCCACACCTTTTGAACGATGCACCTGTGAACCTCTTATTTTCCATCATTTTGAGAGCCTGAACAGAATTTTGCCACTTGGGTGAGTTGCCATCAAGTACAACACCTGTACCATAGAGCCAAACCAGAATCATAATGCCAACAATCTCCCCCTTTGGGCTTGATGGAAACCTCAAGATCCTCAATGTCATTCTCCCCCTTTGACATCAAGGGCAAAGGGTTATGCTCCCCCTGACTATAAACCAGATCTATAAAAGGAAAGAAATTTCTTCAAGAAGAACCATAATCCACCAAACACCATAATTGACCATGAAAGAGATAGAGACATATTGCAGCACTATTCAGATCAGCATCCATGATCTCCTTCTATACTTCCTCCAAGATCTTCTACCATAATGCCAACAATACATTATATGCTTTCCCTGAACTTCTACCATTCAATCTTCGACCAATCCGCAACCCAGCAAATGTACGCGTATGCCGCATATGAAACTTGCGTACAACAATCTCTGAAACAGATGAGATTCAACAACAGGATGATGCATCAACAACCCCCAGCGTTTGCCTTAGGTATTCAAAGGTCTCCTTGGGCAATGGTTTGGTGAGTATATCAGCAACTTGTTCCTTCAAAGGAACATACTCCAACTTGACCTTTTGTTCAAGCACTTGTTGCCTGAGAAAGTGATACTTGATCGGTATGTGCTTGGTCTTTGAATGAATGATTGGGTTCTTTGAAATGTTGATTGCACTTGTATTATCACACAAGATGGAGATAGGTGGAGTACAAGTGATCTGAAAATCCTGTAAGGTCTGCATCATCCAAAGGAGTTGAGTGCAGCAAGATGCAGCAGCTACATATTCCGCTTCAGCTGTGGATAAAGCAATCTAACTCTGTTTCTTGCTTAACCAAGATACTAATCTGGAACCCATAAAGAATGCACCACCACTTGTGCTCTTCCTGTCATCCACACTTCCGTCCCAATCTGCATCTGTATAAGCATGAAGTGTGAGATCTGTATCTCTAGGATACCATAAGCCATAGTTTTGAGTTCCTTGAAGGTACTTGAAAATTCTCTTCACTGCCTTAAGAGGAGTTTCCTTTGGATTTTCTTAAAATTTTCCAACTATTCCCACTGCATGCATGATGTCTGGTAGGGTACCTGTCAAATAAAGTAACCTTCCAATCATAAATCTGTAGGTTGGTTGATGCACTGCTGCTGATTCATCATTTGCACTGAGGCTACATCCCGTGACCATGGGGGTACATACTGGTTTTGCATCTTCCATGCCATATTTCTTCAAAATCTACTTGAGATACTTGGTTTGAGACAAGAAGATCTCACCTTCATTTTGTTGGATTTGAAATCCAAGAAAATATGTCAGTTCTCCAAGCAAGGAAATTTCGAATTCTTTCTGCATTACCAAGGCAAAGGTTTGACTCATAGCTTCTTCATTGCTGCCAAATATAATATCATCTACATACACAACAAGTATTAGCAATTTGTCATTTTCAATTTTTATATAAAGATTGCTATCTGCTGATCCCTTTGAAAAACCTTTTTGATGAAGATATTTGTCCAAACAGTAGTACCAAGCCCTTAGAGCCTGTTTCAAACCATAGAGAGCCTTTTTTAGTCTACATACAAGATTTGGATCATTCCCAAGGATGAACCCATCTGGTTGCTCAATGTACACTTCTTCTTCTAAGTCTCCATTCAGAAAGGCTGATTTTACGTCCATTTGAAATACTTTTAACTTCTAAAAGCTTGAGAGAGCAACGAACATTCAGATGGCCTCAAGTCTAGCAACGAGAGAAAAAGTTTATTCAAAGTCTATTCCTTCTTGTTGAGCATACCCTTTACAAACAAGTCTGGCCTTGTTTCTAATTACTTCCCCATTTTCATTCAACTTATTTTTGAAGATCCATTTTGTCCCTATGACATTCTTATCTTTTGGTCTAGGAACCAACTCCCAAGTGTTGTTCTTTTCGATCTGCTCAAGTTCTTCATCCATTGCCTTGACCCAGCATTCATCTTTGCATGCCACTCTTACATTTTGTGGTTTAGTGGAGGAGAGTAATTCCAAATAGCTTGAGGCTTCTTCAATTGTTCTTATTTGTACACCTGCCTCTTTCTGCCCCAAAATCTGAGATTCTCGATGATTCTTCTGAACGTACCTGGATGGAGTCTTCTCTTCTATCCTTATCTATTCCTCTGGTGCCTCTTGAGGTTCTTCTTCATCATCAATCTGATTTGGAGAGTAGTCTTCATCTTCTTCGATATTTTCATAATTTACTTGCCTTGGAATGTATCCTTTTTCATCAACCACTACATCAATGCTGTCAACAATTCTTCCAAGTCTTTTATTGTAACACTTATATGCTTTGCTGTGGGGAGAATAACCAAGGAGAATTCCTTCATCTGCTCTAGGTTCAAGTTTTCCAAGCTGTTCATCATTATTCTTAATATAGCATTTGCTTCCAAAAATTTTAAAATCCTTTACCGATGGAGTCTCACCATACCAGAGCTCATGAGGAGTTTGAGTGCTGTTCACTCGGACAATTGTTTTGTTCAGAATAACAACTGCAGCAAAAGCATCTTCACCCCAAAAGGTTGCGGGAGTCCCAGACTCATCAAGCATAGCACGAGCCATTTGTTGGACCATTCTGTTCATCCTTTCCACCATTCCATTTTGCTGAGGAGTCCTAGCTGTAGAGAATTCCCTTCTTATTCCATGTTCTTCTCAGAAATTGAAAAATTCATTTGAGGTAAACTCCCCACCTCTGTCGGACCTGAGGCACTTAATTTTGTGATCTAATTCATTTTCAGCCAAGGCTTTGAAAGATTTGAATTTTTCGAATGCTTCTTCCTTGTGTTTCATAAGTCCCAACCAAACCATCCTAGAGAAGTCGTCAATGAATAATATAAAGTATTCTTCTCCTCGAGGTGACCTTGTCCTAAATGGACCACATACATTTGTATGTACTAGTTCAAGAGGCCTGTTGGCTGATCCTTCCTTCTTAGGGAAGTTAGTTCTGGTTTGCTTACTAAACTGACATGATTTGCATATGGTGGTGTCTGGAATTTTGATATCTGGAAGACCACGAACTGCCTGGTATTTGCATGCTTTCCTTATTTGTGAAAAGCTTAGATGCCCCAACCTCCGGTGCCATAACCAATGTTCATCATCTTTGCTCAAATAGCATTGTTGTTGTCCTTCTTCAAATATGTATAGATTCTTTGGAGTTCTTTTGCCTTTGATCGTTGTTTTTCCTATATCAAGATCATGAACACTACATCCATTTGATCGAAATATTACCTTTGTTCCTTGATCGCACATCTGACTGACACTTAGTAGATTATGCTTCAAGCCATCAACATACAAAACATTTCCATCTTTGACCTTTTCTTTCAACTGAGCAGTGCCTTTTCCTTTTATGGTTGTAGGGGTATCATTTCCAAAAGAAACTTTCTTTCCCTTTTCTAAAGTAGTATATGATTCAAGTTTTTCTTTATCACCTGTCATATGCTTCGAACATCTTCTGTCGATGTACCATAGATTTTCTTTTCCTTCTGCATAAAATGCTATCCCACATCTTTCTGTTTTTGGTTCCTTTATTCTCCATGTTCTGGTGCTTGAGGCTTGTTCCTTTGTCTGCCGAAACCTGCTCCTGCATTCAGAATCTTCATGACTGAAGTTATTACAAATAGAACATTCAATTTCATTTTCAAGGGCAGAAAAGTTGTTATAGTTCCTTTTCGTAATCCCAGTCATACTTCTTTGTTTTTGAGCTTCTCTAGTCATGATTGTCTTATAAGCAACACATTGAGCTGCTTTGTGACCAAAGTTATGGCAAGAGAAACATTGGCCATTGAAGAAACTTCTGCGATTATCAAATCTCCCAGCCAAATGATTGTAATTTCTATTGTCATCCATTCTTGAAGCAAATTGAGAAGTTTTTACCTGTGGCTGGTTGTAGCTTTTGTTCACCCTTAAGATGGATTGCCCCTGGTTTACCTAGTAGTCTTTGTTTGTTCTTGATGTAATTCGTCCCTGCCTTACCTGGTGATCTCCATTGGGCTTTTGCTCATTCCTCCTTGCTGCATCAAGATAACTCTTTGAGGTGGATGCTTGAGATGTTTCTCCATTATAACCCAGACCTATCTTGATTAGTGGAGAATGTTGTACATTAATAATCTCATCCAGAGTTTCAGATCCTTTAACAAATTTAAGGTTAAGAGCCATTGTTTTCTCAATTTATTTTCTAAGGCCAACAATTTCACATTCTAACCTCTCAAGATATTTTTCTTTTTCATCAAGTTGGAATTGCAGAGTATCAATGATCATATCTTTTTCTTCTAAACATATTTTGAGTCGAGAAATATCTTCATAAAAACCATCTACATCTATAGCGTCCATGTAATCATCATCTTCAAAGGCCATTAAAAGTTTATAATCATTACCTCATTCATCTTCGTCACTATTTGATAGGCCATCACTGTCTTCATGAGTGTAGTAACTTTCCTTAGTTGCATTCTGTTTCTTGTTCCATCTAACAGGTTCCTTCCCTTTGTCAATCTTACCCTTGTGAGGACATTTGGCATCATAGTGACTGATTCTTCCACAAGAAAAGCATTTGAAAGGTAACTTACCTTGGAAATGACTAGTACCCCGTTGAAGATTTCTGACAAAATTTGATTCTTCTTCTTCTTCTGACACGTGTCCTGACTCATAGTACTCTCCTTTGCTTGAAGCCTTGAAGGCAGCTTCTCTCCTGTCTGATGGACCTCCTTTCCTCATTTCATAAGCAGTTAGAATTCCGTGTAGCTATGACATTTTAAGGCTTTGTAGGTTCTCTTTTTCTTCTATTGCAGAAACTTTAGATTCAAACCTAGGGGACAAAGATCTTAGAACTTTTTCAACCACAACAACCTCTTTTATTTCTTCACCCAAATTTTTCATACAATTAACAATCTCATCTACACGAAGAAAATAGTTAGCCACACTTTCATCATTATACATCCTGAGATTTTCATACTGAATTCTAAGGGTTTGAAGTTTTTCTCATTTTACCTGATCACCTCCTTCATAGCTCAGAACAATCTTGTCCCATGTCTCTTTTGCGGATTTAAACTTCATTACCTTTAATAATAAATTTTGATTGAGATGGGAATCCTAATAGAGTATTAACCGCCTTTGCATTTGTTTCATATTTCTTCTTCTTAGCCGGATCTGTAGGAGTTGTTGATGGAAAAGTATACCCTGTATCTATGATATCCAAAACTTCTGTACCAAGGGATTGAAGATAGGCAGTAACTCTTACCTTCCAATAAACGAAGTTTTTCCCATCAAAAATTCGTGGCCTGATTGATGCTTCCCTCTCGTAGTTGCTCATGATGAAAGATCCGTCTTCAAGCGATCAAGCTTCTTCTGAAGAACCTGCTTCGATACCAATTATTGGAAATAATACTGAGAGGGGGGGTGAATTAGTATTATCAAATTCTTTTAAATATGCCTTCCAGATTTATACTTTAATTTATTCTTTAGATATTGATCATTAATTTGTATGTCAGTGCCATATAATAATGAACAAGAACAAGAAAAATAGATGAGCACACCAAAGAACGCCAAATATAAGGTGGAAACCCAATGTGGGTGAAAACCACCTTCTGCAATATGTCTCTATCTTCTTTCAATTAGAAACTTCTTTTACAAGGATTTTGTACTGGTGCAGTCCTTTACCAGTACGCAGGCTGCAACCTGCAGAGAGCTACAACTCTCTCTCATTTTCCAGTCTCTCTTGGAAGGGAGCTACAACCCCCTTTGATCTTTTACTTCTTTAGGGACCACGTTTCATTAATTTTCAAACTGGATCCAAGAAGATCAAATAATCATCAAGTACATGCAAGTCACCCAATATCCTTATACAATCAACCAATGAATCACCCAACTTCTCAGAATGCTGTAAACAGAAAAGTAATACCAGAAATCTAAACCCAGAAATCTGCAGCAATTGATAAAAAACAGCCAACAAATGTTTCAAGATAGGTCCGCAACTTCACCAATAGTGGCCTGCGAATACCCATAGTTCTTATGTGTCTAAACTGTGCAGATCCACACCTGGTCAGTCTACTGCTCTGCGTATCTCCGCACCACTCATTCTGCTTCCCTGCGTACTCCTGCTCAGATCTGCACCTGAATTTCCCGCCTCACAGCGTACCTCCGCAACTTGTTCTTCTGTTTCCCTGCATACCTCCGCACTGCGGCTTCTCCTGTGCTGTGTATCTCGCACTGCGCCTTCTGTGGTGCTGCGTACCCCTAGACTGCGCCTTCTCCTGCGCTGCGTACCCCTGCATTCACGCCGTGGATCGCCTGCGAACCTCTGATTAGGGCCAAATTATCAATCATCCAATGTGCCACAGTTAGTCAGATCCACAGACCTGAGCATGCGCCCGAGAGATCACGACTTATCAATAGATTTGCCTTAAATTTTATTCTTGATTTAGATCTAGCTTTTATAACCAATTACCCAAACTTTCAGATCTTAAGATATTCAAATTTCACAAGTGTCTAGCCAAGTGATCTCTTTTCCTTTTTATAGGCAAGCCCTTATTCAAACCATGGGACAAAACCATCGAAAACCAATACAAGGGATCCAAACAGGGGTTCAAATAATTTAGATCCTATACCATGGGCCAAAACCATAGGATCATGAACAACGGGCTAAATACCAAGGGTCAAACATAAGAGACCCCACGAGAGCGCGCTTCTTTGCATTGGAGTGAGTGAACTGGGGGACCGCACCTTATGAACGGATAACCTGCGGGTATGTCCACACTTCCTGGACAATGAACCTGCGGGTCCGCACCTTTTGAACGATGCACCTGCAAACCTCTTATTTTCCATCATTTTGAGAGCCTGAAGAGAATTTTGCCACTTGAGTGAGTTGCCATCAAGTACAACACCTGTACCATAGAGCCAAACCAGAATCATAATGCCAACACAAAGCACAAGAGTATAACAAAAAACAATGAGAACGAGTATGTCTCAAGTGGATTCATTTATATAAAGCCATATAAGACATACATGAATGAGAATATATTAGAGGTTAATTGCAAACTAGTTCACAATAGGTTACTAGCATTAACATGGAATTAAAAGAAAAGATTCAAAAGAAAGCATACATGCAATAGGTATGAATTAGTTCATAAATGTACAACCAATATTAAGGACACATCCAAAACCAATGGAAATATTGGATAGTCCTTATGACCACCATGAAGGTGCACGAGAATCAATGCGAAAAGTGAAGGACTTCTCATTAATCATGATGCAAACTCAAGTACATGTCCAACAGGCGCGTCAAGATCTAGTAGTAGAATGTAACCTACTCATACCATCTTTAAGACCAAAATTCAATCCTCACCACAACTCACCTTACTTTATGTTAAGAGAGGAGTGCTTCTACCTCCCTAAGCACAAAATAACTATCTAATTATAAACCTAGCTCAAGTGTTAAAATTCCCCTTCAATGAGGCATGAGGATACATTTATAGAAAGGGGGAAGGTGACCTTTCACCTTCCCCATGAATCCTTAATTACCTCAAGACCTATTCAGCTTTCATATGACCTTTTCATATTCCAAATGGATTTTGGATGAGTTTTATGATTTGTTATTTTCATAAATATGATGAAAATATTACAATATGATAAGAAATAATAAATATAAATTTATGGTGTGCCTTCATGGATGATGGATGATGTGTCAACTATAATTTATTCTTATTTACTTCTTCATGTAACTCCCCCACATCTTCTAATGGTTGTCATTCCTAAGCATGTCCATAGCTTACTATAGTAAAGTCACATAGCAAGTGCAACTCTGTTAGTAGCTTCAACCCTGCAACACACAACCAAAAATTAGGATGAAAGATGAAAGAATTTAATTATAATAAAAGAAGAAAACGTGTAACAAGTGTCTTTCTATTTATCATGAATAAGAATTTCTCAAATCAATAGAGAAAATCCCGAAGGATTTTATGGCCTTGAAATTTAATTTCATTTTGAAACCAAATTTGATCAATCAATTTCATTTCTATGACTCTTGTCTTGGTTTGTGCTTAAATGTTCCCTTCATTGGTATTTATAAAATTAGGAAAGTAGTCAAGGTGTCCTACTTGTCTAAAGGTTAAGTATTTTCTTCCACCACTTGAGAAAATAATGCCATATCTCTGTGTGCAACTAGTCTGTAACCACTATCATGAACTTCCTTGTCACAATCTTTGATGCTCGTACGAAATACGTTTCTAACCATTATCCCCACCTCGAGGAAATAACTAAAGCTTATAGCTTAGTTTTCATCTTCCATTAGAATAGTTATAAATACATAGGCTATGTTTAATAGAAACACTTCAAAATGTAGACAAAAAAATTGTCCAAAAAAATTGAATACAATTGGCATTATAAATGTAGTCCTGACTTCGAGTGGGTTTGACTTTAAATTTTGATAGTGAACGGTGAATTTCTCAAGCATGTGAACTTTGTGATCATCTCTTAAATGATCCATCAAAAGGAAGTTCTCCAACTAGCCCTAGATTTAAATACATAACATATTATATAAGAATTTAAACACTTTATTATAACATTATGGAAAAAAAATTTGACAGTAGTCTCTATCAGTGAAGCTCTATCCAAATCCTGAAATATTAAATTTATCCTGATACTAATATTGATCATCCAACTTCAATATGTGACCTCAATGTAACCAATGTATTTTCTAGGAAAGATACGGCTAATGAGTTAAATTGTCCCATGTTGTTTCTTTGTGATAGTGTAGAAAACATGGCACCATGTACTTCAAAATTGGTTAGTATTGAGAAAATTAGAAATGATCCACTGATATTACACTACAAGTTTGGTCCATACTAGAATTTTTGGATCATTTAGTACGCCTTTGTATCCTAACCATCAAAATGATTCACCTTAGACTGAATAATTGAATGTGTCAATGGTTTCCAGCTCCATCATAGTTTTGAAGGCTTGAATGAAGTTTGTTGCAGTGTCTACTCCAATTTAACACCAATACATTTAGAAGCACCATGAATAACTCAACGAAGAATCTTTGTCAAATTGTATTTTACATATTTTATGCTACCCAATTCAGTTCCATATTCAACAAATTTTTATGTATGGGTATACTTTTTTTATAGGAAATTGTATTCCTCTTATTCACTATTAGCAACTTTCCCCTCATTTTTCTAGTGTAACTCCATTAGTTGTATGAGGCTTAACAAAACCTTCTTTATGCACAAATTCCCTTACCATTTTGATAATTGATGATATCCTCAGTGATATTTTGTAGAGAATAGTTTCAACCAATAGAATATAAATGATATTAACATTGAGGGCAAATGTAATTTCCTTCTTTTATTTTTGATCTCCTATACTCATGTAAAAGTATGCATTATGTAGACAAGGTATGATAGTCATAACATCATGCCATATATCCAAACAAATATGCATTTCAATTTTTCATTTATGGTATGTCTACTTGGATAGTTGAGCATGGTAGGAAAATCGATATACGACATGATGATGTCATTGAAATTGCAGTTTATCACCCCAGTTTGTGATTTAAATCACATGTTAGCTTCATTATTTGCAATTGAGACCTATTTGTGATTAAGTCACATATTGGTTTTACTCTGCAATTGAATCACAATTTGACTCATTTTTTTGTGATTAGGTCACCATTTGTCCTATTCCTTGTCTTATGGTCACATTTTTATTCTTCAGTTAATGATTTACCGTGGCTTACCTCTTCAATGAGAAATCTAGTAGCCTCTTTTAGAATGTGATTAAGTCATCATAAATTAGTATATACAATGCTTCAATTATATGGTGGTGCCAATAAAAACTTGCCCCAAACTTTTGCTTGATTTGGTTCAACTCTAAGAAAGAAACCCATATGAAAAATATGCAAAATATCATGGGTTAATCTCAAGTTTCCTTGAAAATTGCATTACCTGCATATCAAGTTCATTGCTTGATGGGTTAGAACATGTGTTGAAAGTTGATAAATGGTGCTATTAGGACCAACTACAACCTTTGACATTTCAGATCCCATGTATACGAAAATGTCTCTGGGTGTGTTAGCTTACCACTTAGTTGAATGCTTGAAATAAGTTTTAGATTATGTGTGACTATACTAAAATGGCATATTTCCTGAAGTTGCTACCTTACAATTTATGCTTACAAATTCCAAAAAAATGATAACATCTAGCAGATGTTTTGGAAAAACTTCTTAATCATGATGTAGATGAGATCCACTAAGTTGCAATTATAAAAATAAGAACCACTTCAACATATTGAACCAATCTCAAGTTTTATTCTCTTGGATGTTGCTTCTCCATTGTTGGTGTGATGTAAGTAAACCTATGTTCAATCTATAATCTTCACGGATGATGGTAATACTAGTTATGGTACTAAAACGGGTACCTAATTGGGTTTGCCCAATCTTCATTCATCCTGGGAACTAGTACTATCCATACTACGGGATATGCCATTGGCTCCATCTTGGTAAACCGCCTTCACCTTTACCTTTACCTATATAATTTCTTGACGTTTGGTATTCCCCAAGCTAAATTTTATGGGAAGTCAATCATTTGCAGAGTTGACCCATGATGTAATTGTGGGTGTGAAAGTCATAGATCGCAGGTGGATTTTGCATAGATAGGGAGGTTGGATTTAGTTATGAATTCTGCACAAGATGTGCGATGAAGGAGTAATACCATAGGATAGTTGTGTAATCACAAGTTGGAATCTGATTGCATAGTTGAAATGTGATAGTGTAGTTGTGGATTTCAGTAAGGCCTTTGAGTTACAAGTCACAATCGTAGATCACACTTGCAATATCATTACACTCTGCAAATGCGATGTACAATTTCACAATTTGTGATATGTGGCTTCCAACTTGACATTATTACATGTATTCAATTCAAGAATGTGATACGACTACTCAAGAGTTTGTGATAAGGCCTATATATCCCTTCATTTTAATGACTAGATTTGAAAGTCTTTTGCTATGTTTATAGTGACTTGAGCCAATTAATTCCCTTTTAGGATGTGATCATGATTGATGCATAATTTGTAATACCAATACGTTGTTATTGAATCATCGGTGGACCATGATGTATGCTTCAGTCCTATTGATCATCTGGTATCAAATTTCCATTAAGAATTGGTTCTAATGGTGATAGGCCATCTAGTCCAACTACAGCCTCATCCAATCCCTGGACATATGAAGACATGCATAAGTATAATCCGCATGGCATCCTTTGACTATGTATAAATATACCATGTAGAGATATATTTTACAAAATAGAGTAAGTATGAATGCCACAAATCATAATATTTTCATGCAAATTGAGGGAGATAATGAAGAATAACATGCTTAGTGAAAGTATGACCAACCATCTCCTCAAATGATAACCCAATATGTCATGTGGCAGGAATGGCTGTTAAGGCCTTGAAGAGCAGGGGGAGATTCTTCATATAAACTAGTTGCATATGTGAACTATAATGAGGAAGTCCGATCTGTAGGGGAAAATATAGGAAAAGTCACGACAAAAATTAGTCACTATGACAAATAAAAATTCACGATTTTGGATTCAATGAGGGAAGATTTAAGTCGCATATTTCAGTTCATAGTTTTAGTGGATAGTTGGAACTCCTTCTGAAAATTGCAACAATTTTCAATTTGCGATAAAGGGTTCTATGCTCTGAATCTTTGTCACACCACTAAAAAGTAGATGGGTGATGTGACTAAAGACCAAGCCTTTTAGACATCATGAAAACAAAAATAAATTATAGGTTAAGGACTTAGAAGAACCATAGGGAGATGTATTTGAGAAGTTTCAAGTGGGGGACTCCAAATTTTGTAAGTGTTGAAATTTGAGGCTTTTGTAGTGGCTACAACAATTGGTGAACCATTGGTAGAATCTAGCATTTTTTCCTCAATCCTTTCAATAGATAGAATCTTGAAAATAATGATGCAAGGAAGTATTGAATAGATATTGTGGGTACCACTTGCTTTACTCAACTATTTATATATGTGCATGAGCCATATTTATCCTTAGCTAGGTATTTTTAGTTTTTTTACACACTAAACCAAGAGCTCACACATGTAAGTCTATGATGATGATATAAAGAACATCACATATAGCTCATTATATTCAGACCTTTAAAGTGCATTTTTTGTGTTGTTAGGCTTCTAGCGAGTGTCCATAGCCCCAACAAAGTCACTCAATAAATCACAATCATTACTTCACTACTAGTGAGCATCCATAGCGCAATGAAGTCTCTTACATCACCTCTCTGTGCAGGAAGCCTTTCTCAAGAATTTGACCTTTAATTTATTTTCTTTTTATATTCACTTGGCATCATTTATTAGGGATTTCATTGTGTCATGTTGAATGAGCTAGGATCTTGACTTATTTTACAAGTAAGAGAGGTCATTTCTTATTTTCCATAAATTAAAGGATTTCTAACTTAGGTTTGCCTTGATTCCATATTTCCACATCACATCTCCAAATGACAGGTGGACAATAGAATCATGGCATCACATGTTCAGGATCATGTTGCAAATAGAGTTCATATTATAGATATAGGTCATATGAACTTATTAGAGTTCCCCAAAAATATCAATTCACATTTTCCCTATTAACAGAGTAGACTCATGGAAAAGATATGTAGGATGAAGTTTCAATATTAAGGTATACAAGCAATTTCCTCATGGAGAATCCATCACAACTACCCACAACCATTGATTGATATTTCAGCCTTTTGGGCAAGGAAAATAAGGGAAGTTCTTCATGGCATCATTTATGAATAGACTTGAAAAATATATGCAGATAACCACGCTTAAATGGAAGGATGGATGCTAGTGTAATACAATGAAAAATGAAAGAAAAAATGCAAAGGAAAAAAAGAAAGAAAGAAAATGTGATGCAAGGAAAAACAATGCAAGAAGACGATGTGAAATGAAAAAATAAAAATAAAAAATGTAGAGGAACTCAACTAGATGTGAAATAAATTTCAACTTCAAAGAAAATGCATGGGAACATAACTAACTAAAATATGAAAGAGTAAAGAAATGAGATTAACTACATTTGATGCAGATGAAAATAAAATAAAAAGGAAATGACACTAAAAACAAATGCATGTATAACTATTCTAACAAGCAAACACTGAAAGTAAACCTTCCTAATCTAACTGAAAAGAAGATCAAGATTATGTGAAGTCAAACTTCCAATGAAGTCATAGGAGTTTATCCTGACCCGCAAACATAAATATGTATAATATTATAACTAGTATGAAGTAATGTGAAAAGACAAATGTGTTTACCTGTGTAACCTGCACAAAAAAAATAAAAGGTCTCACCTGTTGGCAAAACAATTCACCAAAAATTATTGTTCTAACCAAACCATAATTTTATCTTGATATATAGAATGAGAAACATGAACACCCCAGAAGCCTCTCAAATGAATGTATTAGTTTATATCACACACATAAAAGAGATGTTGGTTGGTTGTAGAAGAGTTTACCAAAAATGACTCTTCCAAAAAATAGGAAATTATGTCATGATAAGAAAAATATAAGCTTGAAAACCCTAAAAAACTTTCTAGGATGAGCATTCATTTAGTGCAATTGAGCTATACAAATAATCTTGCAAGGAAACCTAGATATGATCTCGTTCAGGGATCTTGTCAAGATCTTAAGGACTAGACATAACCATCAGCAAGAGTTGAATCGCCTCAAGTTCTTGACAAGTCTCTAAACCTTCAAATGGTGAATCATCAAATGTTGGTGTCTTGGTGAAATCAACAGATGTAGACACAATTATCATTAGATTTATTGGTGGGATAATGATTAACTATATGACAGTTATTAAAGCCATTTTTTTGATCATATTGGTCATTTAACACATAAGGTTCTTCATTTCTCAAAATGGAGATGGATCATATGGTGAGATTTCACAAATGGTTTGGGTTGTAGAATCTTCCTCTTCGCATGTTAAGAATTGGAAATGAAAAGAAACATGGATTGAAAATTCATTGGTTTCCTCTTTGAAATATAAGATATCATTACCTTGTATTTGATTACAAGTTAGGCAAAAAAAATGGGAGTCTAGGGGATAAAACTATTTGTTGGAAAAATAGATTTGAAAGTTAAGTTAGGATACAAGGAATAGTGAAAACAAGCCTAAAGAATATTAAAAGATTATCTTGAAGGAACATGCATCAATTCATATTTTTCACACTCACATTAGCTTAAATAATCAACCCATTAGCACACAATTTATGGTCCACAAAATGATTTGAACATCCTGTGTCACCCAAGGGAATTTCTTGTGCAAAAACAAAAACACTTACCTCCATAACATGCACAAGACGAAAAAGGTCTTTTTTACTAGTAAAAGTGCTTACCAAAAAATGCTACTCTGGCCAGGTCACAATTTGATCTTCAAATATATAATGATGGACATGAAAATCTTGAAAACCCCTCAAAGGTGTGTATCCCTTCACGTTTTTCCTCACACTGAGCACACGAGAAATGAGAGGTTGATTATTAGCAAAAAAATTATCTAGGTATGATTCTTCCATCCAATAAGTGATTCTATCATAATAAACAAAAGAAAAAACTCAGAAACACTGAAAATATTACAAAGATGAGATTACATATAGTGATATAGTGTTGAGAAGAGAATCTTGTGAGGAAACCCTAATCTAACCTAGTTCAAGGATCTCATCAGGATCTTGAGAAGCTCACATAACCATCAGCAAGGGTTGAAGTACCTCGCTATCGTTACAAGTCCCTAAGCCTTCAAACGTTGGATGAACAAATTTCGAGGGATTAGCAAGATCATAAATTGTGTGTAGACAACCATCATTTATAATGGTTATCCATTATTTCCATTGTGTGTGCATGTGTGGTTGCATATTGGTTGTATGTTGATGTCCTAATGCATGGCTATCATTTTTATGTTTTATTTTGAATATTTTCTTTCTTATTCCATGTAGATGCTAGTAACTAAATATGAACTAAATTGCAGTTGACCTCTAGTAATTTCTTACTAGTAAGTATTAGGTGGTCTTAGCTAATTGATTCCTCTTGAAGTATATTCTTCTTGTTGTTTTATTTATTTGTTCTTGTACATTTTTATACAATTTTATCAATGGAGGAATGATTTTGTCCTAATTCTCTAGGAATTTTAGACTCACTTTCACTCTAACATCTCTGCATTTGAAGACCAAGAGAAAACAAACATGATGGTAGTAGAGCCCACATACTGAGTGAGTCTCCTATCCTAAATGGTGTGAGGTCTAATTGGGACCTCACATCGGGGATACCCCTTCATTGTTGGTGATACATTTTTCCCCGTAAACATATTTGGCAGTAGAAGGAAGGTAGATGACAAGTTGACCCTATGGAGCCTCTGCTTTAACATTCCACCTTGAAGTGGCTCCTTCCTAAATCTTCATCCCAGGTTATTTTTATTAAAGGCTAAATATTTCAATTCTGGTACAAATAGTTGATTGCTTGTCACTGAGTAAATTTGATGGTGAGGGTGAAATATCTATATTAGAACATATGCTTCAATTTCTTCAATATTCCATTTCTAATGATGTGCATTATGAATTTTTCTCTTGCATACTTTTCATTCTTACACTTGAAGAGCACGTCAAAGAATGGTGCAAAACATTATCAACTACATCTATTCATTATTTCGAATAGTTCATTAAGGAGCTTCATTATGCTTTTGATAGGTATGATCATCAAAGTTTGTTTTAAAAGATCAATAAGCTTATAATGAAACCAAATGAATTATTGTAATGTTTTTCTCATAGATTTCTACATCTTTGTTATCAATTTCATAAAAGAGATGTGGACTGGAGTTCATTGTGCGAAAAGTTCTAAATCCTTTTTTATCTTGCTCTGGAACAATTTAAATCTGAAATGAATGTTGACAATCCATCGTCCAATGATTATGGTAATATGGAAGTTACAAATTAACCATATTTTATCCCTACTTTCGTCATGCCAACTTTTGTCTCTTTTCCACATGTAAGTTAGGGACAATATCAAGTCTCAGAGGAGGAAATTGCTATCCCTAATATTTTTTATCCTCCTTCAACTTCATTACCTAATGAAATTATTTCTTTTTCCAATAATTAAATTTATGTTATCAATAATTTAGGTAATGAAGAGATTTTTCACGAAAAGGAGCATAGTTTTCCTACGGTAGAAGTTGTTATAAGTTCCTCAAAATTAGGGAAATCTAAAAATCAAATTTGTAAACCATATCCCTTGTTGACGAGATTCAACATAATACCATTGAACGTCTTGTAGAATACATTCATGAATTTCCTCATAATATGCTCCCATCTTTATTTTCTTGCAATGACCAATACCTTATCTTTGAAAACACTAAATGTTCAAATGATTCTACTGAGCATAATTTGAGTGGTATTTTGTTGATTCCTCACAATGAATTCAATGTGAAATATCTAAATGTTGAATCAGAATTGATCATAAGTGATGTTTCTTCAAGGGATTCTTTTCATCCTCTTTCATACACAACTCATAACTCCTTGTACCTTGATCTGCTTGATAAATATGCTACACCAATAATTTCTTCAAAGACACTTGACTCTCACTTTTTTGGGCAAGATTGTGATCAGATATGAGGTAGTAATGTCTTACATATAGGGGGATAAAAATATGAAATATTTTCTCATCTATCTCTTGATTCCAAATCCTCAGCACGTCAAGATGATAGTTTCCCCTCTCAAGCCATTCACAAAAACACTATGGTTAATGTTTGTCCACTCATGATCGATAAATCCATCAAAATGCTTAACCAAACTAGTGGCTTTGTCAACTTTTATTTTGATAATAATGACCTCATTGATAGATCTCATGATGGATGTCCATATACACCTATTGATCTATCAACTCCTCAAGAAGATGTGAATGTGCAAAATCTACATTTGGAATCAGATATGATTATAGAAGAATTCCTTATGGGAATTGAGGATTCTTCTTCTTCAACACAATGATCCTTGTGTCCTATCTCCTACGGTGAATCAATTGTTATTGAAAATATTTTAAATCCTCCAAACTCTCAGTCTAAGGAATTGGGTTTTAAGTTGACACAAGGCAATAAGGCCTCACCTTCAAAAGAGGAAAATAATGGAATTATTGCACATCTCTCTTATGGTTTGTAATCTCCAGCATTAGAAGGAGTTAAATTTTTAGCTTAGTCCATTCATGAAATCCCTATGATTGACTCATCTCCATTTATGGGCCAAGAAAAATATTATGTCTTAAATCATCAATTTGGTGATATTGAAACATCTGATCAAACCAATGACTCTAGCAACTGTAATCCAATTACTAATGATATTGTTGATATAATTGATGATGAATGTCTACATACAATTGTTAATCTAACCAAGCCATCGAAATTTTATCATCTAGCATTTAAAGGTTTAGGGACTACTAAGGAGAATGAAGCACTTCAAACCTCGCTAATGGTTATTTTAGGTTCTCATGATCCTAATAAGATACTTGAACTAGGTTGGATTAGGGTTTTCTCACAAGATTCTCTTCTCAACACCCTTTCACTAGATGTAAGCTCACTTTAGAAATATTTTTAGTGTTTTCAAGATGTTCTTTTTGAATATCAAGAAATAATCATTGATTAGTTGGAAGGATCCTATCTGGCTAATTCTTCTGTCGGAAAATATCCTTTCATCTCTCTTGTATCGAATTTTTGGTTAAACATGAATGAATGTGTATCTTTGATAGATGTATAGGGTTTCAAGGCCTATCATTGGTTGGAAGAGTCCTTTATGGTAAACTCTTCTGCAACCAAGCAACATCTCATTTCTTATGCACTTGATATAAATGAATGCATGCTTTTGAGAAGCTTCCAATGTTTTCATGTTTATCATTTTGTCTATTAAGATAGAATTGCATCCTGGCTAGACTTATCTTTCCTAGTGAGTTCTTTTTCCAATGGGCATGATCTTCTCTCTTTTATGCACGTTACATAGGTAAATATCCTTACATTTTCACATGGTTTTCTATCGATACTAATTGTTATCATATTTGTGTTTGCAAGTTAGGAACAACTCCAATGGCTCCTCTGGAAGTTTGATTTCATATGATCCTGATCTATTTTATTAAGTTAGATTTTTGTTTAGGTTTAGTTTTAATTTAATTGCTTGCCAGAGTAGTTTTGCACATATTTTGTTTTCATATCTAGTTTCATTGCTCACATTTTATTTTCCGTCACGTGTAGTTGAAATTTACGTCCATGTGGTTAGTTATATTTCATTATTCTTTTATCCTTCAATTAGTTTCATTCTCCTATGTTGCATTCCATTTGTTGCATTTCATGGTGCATTTATTTTTCATTCAGCATCATCTTTCTCCTTTACTTTTCTTTACATTGCATTTAGTTGTTATTTACATAACATTGCATTTTTTCTTTATTCTGAATTGCATTGCATTAGCACTTACTCTTCCATTTTAAGCCTTGTTCTCTACATTCTCTATACATAATAAATCCATGAAGAGCATATTTTCCCATTTTACCCTTATGCTGAAATCCCATCAATGGTGGTGTGTGGCTGTATTGGCTGCTTCATGAGGAAATCACTTGAAAACCCTAGTATTCAACTATGTCCTAGACATTTTTCTTATGATTATAACTTATTAATGAGGAAAATATTAGTAGGTACTTGTGGAGAACCCTAATCAGTTTGTGTTACCTATATATGTAACATGAACCCTATTTCTGGTATGGACCTAAATATTTCATTGTGTGATTTCATTGTCCACCTATCAACTGAAGATATGATGTGGAAATATGGGACAAGGGAAAACCTAAGTCCAAAAATATTTTAGTTTCTACAAAACAAGAAACAACCTCTCTTCCTTGTAAAATAAGTCGAGATCCCTCATCTTCCCTATCATTATGAATGCACGAATAAATAAAGCTAAGTGCATGAAAAATAAAATAAACAAAAGAAAGGTGTAAAGACATGATAAAATCTTCCTTCCCAGAGAGATGATGCAAGCAACTTCATCGGGGATATGGATAATTGCTTGTAGCAAAGAAATACTTGTGATTTCTTGAGTGAATTCATCGGGACTATGGACACTCGATGGCAATGGTGCAATAACCAAAAAATCACTCTAATTTTTGAACACAATAAACTCTTTGTCATGTTCTTTGTATCATTGTCAAAGACTTACATGTGTGAGCTATTGGTTTAGTGTGAAAATATTAACAAGATCTAGCAAAGGAGATAGATGGATGGTACATTTATAAATGGTTAGGAAACTCAAAGTGATACCCATAGTATCAGTTAATACTTCCTTGCATCATTTCAAGAATATATCCATTGAAGGGACAACAAAATAGATATTTCTAGATTATACTAGTGGTTTTCCAATTGTTGTAGCTGCTACAACAACCCCAAATTTTGACACTTTCAAAATTTGGATTCCCCCTCTTGAAAATTTTCATATACATCTCCCTATGGTTCTTTTAGGTCTTTATCATACTTTTGATTTCCTTTCACTTTGATGATGTCTAAAATGCTTGGTAATTAGTTGCATCACCCATCTACTTTTTAGTTGTTTGACTAAGAATTGGAATGCAAAACCCTTTATCACAAGAAACAATCACAATTTGCAAAGGAAGTTCCAACTATCCACTGAAACTACAACCTGCAATATGTGACTTAAATATCCCCTCATCACATCCCAAATCATGACATTGTCTTTGTCATAGTGACTAATTTTCATTACAATTTATATTGTGGTTTCCCCTGCAAATTTCATCCCCTCATTACAGTTCACACATGCAACAAGTTTATATAAATAATTCTCACCCACCTCTCTTCAAGGCTTGAATGGTCATTTATGTATGTTTCATGGACTATTTTAGTTGGCTTTATGGTTTAGTAATTTCCATAGCATGTTTCCATAATAACCCCATCATCATCAACCAACTTTCGTGAGATATAATTTGTTGAGGATGTTAATCATATGCCTATTGGAAGTCTTCTTGTTCAAGCCAATACTTCAATTAATAATGCTCTAGTGGTTTTTTTACAACCTATATTTATGAGGTGTTGGTTTCTTGGCTGACAAATTTCTCAAATGGAGTCAATTTTTTCCCATCCAACACATTTGATGCTAAACATCAGACAATATTGAAGAGCAAGCAATGTCATCTATCATAATAGTGTATTATTTTGTAGGAGAAAAACAAACTGTGGAAGAGTGTGAAACTGATTTAAACAATGTAATAGAGACATACATTAAATTGGAGCCGTCCAAAGGAAGCAGTTTCATATTTTTTTCACTACTACGAGGGAGTATTATTCCTTAATCCAGTCACTGAGAGTGAGCTTATATTTGACACATCAAAAGGAGAGATCCTTCAAATAATTTTGATGTGCCTTTCCCAGTGCTTTCATTTCCATTCTTAGTCTGAATGTCATGGATATAAATGGGGAGAAACACCTTGATGTGAAATACAACATAATCAAGAAAAGAATTAATCAACATGGAAACATTATCGAGATAAGGATTGATGGAATTGGGGCACCAGAGATTGAAATCCCACTTAAAAAGCATGGTGGCAGGCTTAAGAATAATGAGACATATTGTGGGTCTTGTTCTGGGATAGAAACATTAGTTGAAGGTTGTTGTAATATTTGTGAGGAATTTCATGAGGCATATCAAAATAGGGGTTGGGTATTAACAAATATGATTTTTATTGATCAATGTAAAAGGGAAGGATTCGGAAAAGATATTAAATAATATAGTGATCTACCGCAACAATCTCAGACTTGTCATAGATTGAAAATGCGTCTCGTAGCCCCCTTCATTATAGATTACTCGTGCAATTCACAATGGAAACCATCCTCATCTGGCTCTGTGACTTGTGATTGTGATTTGTGACTAATGCAATTACAAAAAGTCTCATCTCATCACATGTTGGAAATGTGACTTACCTCCCAATCACATTGCATTTTCCTTCCTTAGATTGTAACATCACATCACCAGATTGTGATTCATCTTAGTCACATTTTCATTTATGACTGATTGCAATATGCACCCTGATCTTGTGGTCTAATTAATCCCCCATTGTTGTCACAAATTCGCCCTCATTTGATCATAATGCACCTTCATTGCATCACAAATTCACCCTCGTATTCACAATTTGTATTCGCCTCCTATGACCTTTTGCCTCCCCATCACGTTTTAAATATTCTTATCATGATTTTATTGTATTACCCTTTCCCTAACCACATAAATATCTAACTCATCATATCAATAATCTCATTTACCTAATCACAACATCCCAAATACCATCACTTTCTCATTTTTCACATTATGATCTATTTCATTAACCATTCAACTTCTTTATAATGATTAAATTGTGCTTAATTCTATGACCTTGCATGCCCTAGGTGTTTCATGCAGAATTAGAATGTTTGTGAAAAGTTTCAAAGTACTATATTTGAGGGGACTTAATAATATGAGTGGATTTATTACCAAGCCAAATTATGGCTCAAAAAGTGAGATGGAGGATGAAGCACGAGGGCTTCACTCAATGAACCTCTGACCTATCACGTGTGTTCATAGCATATTAAACAATACCCTTAATTTGACTACATATTGGAAAATACCCCTAAAAATCACATTATTTAATCCCCTACCAATACAAAACCAATACACCTTCCCAATTTAAAAAACCCCCACTCCCACTATATATTGTAGGTATCCATTTTTTCATTAACATTTTTTATACCCCTTTATATTTTTTCATTTAATTTGAGCTCCATTTTTTATACCTATCAATATAAAAACCCTTTACACCCTATATATCCCCCAATATATCATGCCATTTTTTCCTCAATATATATCCCCCAATATGAACCCACATGGTATGGTATTTCTCCCCTAGTTAAGCCCCTGTGGGATGAAGCAGCAACATTGAAACTTGTTAATGATTTTGGTCAAGTAAATTGAGCTTCTATTTAAATTTTTGTGAAGCTTCATGAAATAGGACCACCGATGAATTTGCATCTTGTGAAAGTTGAAGAAAGCCTCCATTCGAGAGCTATCATATTTCATGAATTTGTTAAAAAGACATATGAAGAGGTAAAAATGTTAAGAGAAAACATATAATAGAGAGAGGCATTGCAGAAAGTAAGGAGAGTTGAGAAGGAAGCAAATGTTTGTTGAAAGGAACTTGCCAAGCAAGCATTAAAGCAACCAAATTTGATGAATCTATGGACTGAAGTTGAGGGCATGGAAAAAAATGATAATGATGATATAGACAATGTATATTAGTATCAAGAGGAAGTTGGTGAAGAACCTAATTCAAAATTTATGGTTAGTGCTCTTAGAAGAAAAAATATAAATTCCATTGGTTTTAAAAATAAGACAACAAAGGATAGAAAAGGTCAAGGTTGATAAATGTAATCAAAGTGAGAGTAGTAACATGTAATGATTTTGTTGATTATATAGTAAAATAGTACTAGGAGCTACATTGTTGGCAGTCACAACGATGATTTGGGCACTATAAATACATTTGTAAAATTGCCAACTGAAGATTTTGATAAGCATGTGTGAAAAATATCCTAGGAGAGGGTTATCATTAGACATTGATATCATATCGACTAAAGTGCAGCCCTTTATTTCTCAATATGGATATGTTGTTTCGAAGGATATATCATGCCAATCCTAGAAAAACCACAAGAATGTTGGAAACATGTCCTGTAAATTCTTGTTAGATAGAGGTTGATATTAGACTTGATTTCTCAACATTGGGTCTCTTGAATTTATAGTATGATGGGTGGGGTCAAATTTTTTATTTATTGTTAATAAATACTGTAATCTATGGGAGACTTCAATGAAATTTTACAATTACATTATATATGGAAATACTTATGATAATAGTCTGTTCTCCATTGGATATGGAAGTTGTTGCTTTGTGTACAGGGTTCACAGGGTTAAGGGTAATAAGTGTACCTAGGTTGAAAATGGAGGTAATTATAGTTCCCTTGCAATTGAAGGAGATGAAGCAATAATATCAAAAATTGTGATCGATCTCAGTAAATCTAACAAGCTTCCCAGTGATTCGAGATTGTACACAAGGATGGAATATTCAAGTAGGAAAGAGAAACATGAATGTTGACCTATGCATAAACAAAGGAATATAGGATCGATTAGAGGTACAGGGCTCCAATATTGTCAATGCACCAACAAACTTCCTTTCAATGCATCTTTTCCAAGGTGGAGAATGGTTATAATATCAAACCAAGGCACTTATGGGCCATTAATCTCAACAAAAATGGTTCCTCACTAATGTGGAAACAATTTAGAAGATACTAAGTGTTACCTCTTCCAACTTAATGCTAATACTTTTGGCTCAAAACTGTTGGTGGATTTCCCTACCTTTCATACAATTAACTCTGAAAAGGGTCAAGGGATGAAGGTTGTCTAGAATTAACCTTCCCTTGAAATTTACTGCATCAAAGTCATCCAAGTTCATAGCTTAGTTTATTGATTTGATATTCAATTCCATGAGAGGGTTTCACAACGAGGGTTTTCGTATTTATAAAATGACTGAAAAAGGTATTGCAAGACAACCCCACATGTTTCTCCCCATTTACAG
Organism: Pinus tabuliformis; assembly: GCA_031772625.1. Classification (NCBI taxonomy): domain Eukaryota; kingdom Viridiplantae; phylum Streptophyta; class Pinopsida; order Pinales; family Pinaceae; genus Pinus; species Pinus tabuliformis. Next base: position 1,266,234,351 of record CM062816.1, read on the forward strand.
ATCTATGTACCTCATTATACTAGTAAAGGTAGAGAATGCTAATGTTGATGAAGAACCAAACACAACAATAATCAAATTGGCTCCATACAAGCTTATAGGACCATTTAATAGTGCCAAGGGAAATCACCTTAGAATCTCCAACATTAATCTTATCTCTCCAAGTACACTAGGAGTTTGAGTCAAAACATGCTTGGAGACCTCATGAGGAATATGAAAGGACATGGGGAAGGTTAAAATTCACCTCCCCATTTTTATAAATATATTGTCATGCATCATTCGAAGGGGATTTTTAGAACTTGAGCTCTGCTAGCATTTAGATAGTTGTTTTTTCTTAAGGAGATAAAAGAACTCCACTCTTAGTAGATTTTAGGTTGAGTTGTGGTGACGTTAGGGTTTGATGTTGGAGATCATATGAGCAACCCTCATTCCACTTCTATGATTTTATGGGCTTGTAGTTCTTGTAATTGGATTTGCAGCACATTAATGAACTTTTTTTCACTTCCAATATTGATTCTCATGCACTTTCATGGTGGTTATAATGGCTATCTGGTATTTCCATTATGTGTGCATGTGTTCTTACATATTGGTTGTGTCTTGATTAAATAATTCATGGCTATCACTTTTATGTTTTCTTTTGAATCTTTTCTTTCTTTTTCCATGTAGATGCTAGTAACTAACTATGAAATAATTTCTAGTTGACATCTAGTACTTTCTTACTAGTATGTTTTAGATGGTCTTAGGTAATTTATTCCTCTTGAAGCATATTATTCTCATTTTTTTGTTGATTTGTTCTTGTACATTGTTCTACAAATTTGTTAGTGGTGGGTTGATTTCGTCCTTATTCTCTAGGTATTTCACACTTTCTTTCACTCTAACATCTCTACATTTGACATCCAAGAGAAAACACACATGGTGGTAGTCGGACCCACATACCAGATGGAGCTCTTATCCCAAATGGCGTGAGGTCTTATTTGGACTTGACACTGGGGAGAACCCCATACTATTGGTGGTACATTTTTCACTATCAAAAGTAAGTAATTGCGGAAGAGGTGGCTTCCATCAAGTAGTAGCCTAAATTCAATGGTTGCTCACGTACATCGCAAGTCAGAGCTTGCAAACTATTGGCTGCTAGTGAATGATGTAAAATAATCTTTTAAATAATAATAAGAAGAAGACAAAGTGTATGGTTGTTTTTATGATAGAAGGGTCTCCACCTAATATCTAGTGTCCTCTTATTTGTGATGGTGTGTACTTGATTTGTTATACATTTCTCTATGGTTCATATGTTCAAACATTTGTTTCTGATGTGTTATGTTCAGATCAGCTAATATAATATATATTGTGTTTCTAGTTGATTAATTATTTAGTGGTTTATAAACAAATGGCAAAAAGTTGAATTGGTGATTGATTGAGTGAAATACTAATCCACCCCACTTTTCGTGTTTCCAACAATTGGCATCAAAGTAGTTCATTCAAGATTTATTTTAACAACTAGAATGAGATATAAGGGATTATGGAAAGGAAACACAAGAAGCATACAAATTATAAGAAGAATTCACTTCAAAAGGATAGTGACTATGCAAGTGTTGTATCAAATGTAGTGGAAATGTCGGCAGCTGTTGCAAAGGGACAATAAAATGCAGATCATCAAGGTGTCCTTATGCCTAATGATGAAAACTATTAGATATGGAAAGAAAGGATGAAATATAGATTAACATCTCTTGGATTTGATGTTTTTAATTTAGTATGTAATGGCTATGCTAAAAATCCCGCATCAAGAAGAACTACAAAAGAATGATCATACAATGAACGCAATTTACTATAACATGCCGGATTTCAAAACTTGAGAAAGTTATGCACTATGAATATACAAAGGATGTATGGGATAACCCCTAGGCCATCCATGAAGGGGAAAATAATGAAAGAAATATAGCTCAAGAATAATTTCAATCATCAGATAAGCTTCTATGTAAAAACATATGTAATCTTCCTTCTTTCTATTTTAATGATCAAGATCATAAGAATGAGGAAACATTCAATATATCTAAAGAAGAAAATCATATTCTATAAGAAGATGAGTGTGGCCCTGAATCAAATTCCTTCATATCAATTGGAGTTACAGATTCAAAAGAAGAAAGGTTAGATGGCAAATTTGATCTTATAATAAAACTCATCTCTTCATTGAAAAAGATTGAAATTCTCAAGGAGAAGTTGCAAATATATGGAAACATCGATAATGATGTGGATGAACCAAAGAATACTATAATATTCCTACAAGCCTAGCTAAAAGAAGTTAAAAGAGAGAATGAAGTAGTGATTATATATCTTAACAAAAAGAAAAGTCATTTTCAAGCACTTGAAGCTGAGATCATAAATCTGAGAACTGATCTAGAAAAGATAAATGAGTAGAATAAGAAGTTACTTAAGATATTTGATGAAAAATAAAATGGACTTAAAGAGGAAATTATCAAGTTGAGAACCCAGTTAGAAGAGGAAAAAAGAGTTGAAGAAGTAATAAGCATTCAACTAAAATAAAAATGGAGTCATTATGAGAAATCAGAAATATATGTTGTCTCATTAAGAAGTATTTTAAAAGAAGAGGTCAAATAGTTGAGATTACAAGATAGTAGCAAGATGTTCGACAATATCCCCAATAGTTAAAGGTATCCCTTCATTAAATCAGGGCTTGGTTTTCATGAAACAACTAAGGGAGAATCTATCTTGCAGGCATGTGCAGGTAGTCCTAGAGACAGTAAGACATATTCAAGAAACCATAGGAAAGAATCAAGCAATAGTAGCATACATAAACGAAGTAATGGAAGCAAGAATCAGAATTAGCACCCAATGAGAGTGAATATTTCAAGGAAATCATTTTCTCCCAAGGATGAGTATGGTAGAAGGAATAATAATTCCTTTTCTCCTTTGATGGATGATGTTGAGTGATTTATCTAACCTAAATGTGGAAACATTGATGTTGATTGTAGAAGAATATTTTTAGAAATTACAATCAAGGTTCTTCATCATGCAGTCAAAGAAGAACACTCTCCCCGAAGAAGATCATATGTTCTAAGGTACACAAGGTTATTTTTTTTCATGTAACTTATTTGGACACAAGGCTATATAATATAGCTCATAAGGAAATGAAAGGAATATGGAGCTGAAATCCTATACATGCAATGAATCTTTTGCTCCCTTCTCTAGTCACATAAGATGCTATACATGCAATCAATTTGGAAACTTGTCAAAGGAGTGTAGGAGAAAGTCAATGAGATCTTCTAGATAGTAGAAAGAACCTATTCATAATAGAAATTTGAACAAGAAATCAAAATAAGATAAATTTAACAAAATTTCAGAAGATGCCTCCATCAACAGTCAACATACTAAGGAATGGAAGAAAAAGGAAGAGAAGCAAGTGAAGTGTGGTCTTGTATTGTGTGAACTATAAGAAGATGATCACTAGTACATAGATAATGGATGTTCTCATCATATGTATAGAGATAATAAGAATTTTATATCTTTAAAAAAACAAAAGATGGTAATGATATTCTTGGAAACAATGCACCAACGAAGGTGATAAGAAAAGGTACAGCCAACCTTGATGTTAAAAATTAAAAAGTTGATAATGTCTTATTGGTTTAAGGGTTAAAGCACAACATCCTAAGTGTGGGTCAAATGACTGATAGAGGACATGTAGTCATATTCAATTCAAGAGGATGCAAAATTATAGAATACATTGGAAAGATAATAGAAAAAGGAATCAAAACTCTAGATAAGGTATATGTGTTGAAAGGAATTCTAGGAAGAAATAAGAGATTGAAGACAATATTTTCCTCTTTAGATTATAAGAGATACTAGTCCCCATTGTAGTCCATTACTCTTCGATTTATTCACATGAGGATCACAGAAGAGAAATGTGGTGTGTATGGTCTCAGGGGGAGCATATGGTAGAAGCATGGGAAGGATCAAGAAGGCATGATCACAAGTTGCATGGTGTAACAACCCCTGGTTGATTTTCCATGTAAATAAAATAAGACCAAGGTCATGGGACACATATTCGAAGTTGAATGGTGCGAAAAAATTATAGTGGGAATCACTTATGGTTAATTAATGGCTATGAGAATTTCTAAAGGCATTGGCAAAGGAAAAGAGGTAATAAATGACATTTAATTATAAAAATAATGGAAAATAGGAGAAAAGAAAGGTGAAGAGACACAAATTTGCATGCAAGGGAAATTAGAGGAAAAATGAAGAAAAATGATACCTCAACGATAAAAATGCATAAGAGAAATAGTTCATAGCTTTTGGCTTAGCTTTTATTAGTTCAATTTTGGTTCTCTTTTTCCACACTCTCATTCTCTCATACTCTTGCACACTTAGAGCATCCTTAGAGCATTCTAGAAGTCACTTGCATTGGAGAAAGGAAGCAAGGGAGTGCAAGGAGATAGTTGGATGAACAACTACATTAAGATTAATGTAGGTAACAGGTTTCATGTGTGATCTCCTGTTGTTTTTTGGATGTGTGGTATACACATGTTGTTCCTTGTTTGTGTATTGTAATTAGTATGGATATTTATCTGGATTGATAGTGGTTTTAACCTTGCCTTTCCATTTCCTAGATAGCCATGATGTATTGGGTTCCCCATTTGGTTTTTTGATTGGTTCTCAGGTTTCCTATGGTTGTGGGTTGGAACAAATTCTTTGGAGCCCTAGAATAGCTTGGGTTCCCTAGAGGCTCTAGGTTGAGTTACTAGTCTCCAAAACCTATGGGTTGGGACAAATTCTCTAGAGCCCTAAAACAGCTCGGGTTCCCTAGAGGTTGTGGGTTGAACTACTAGTTCATGGATCCCTAGCAAGTTTGGGTAGAGACTAATTTGGTTGATGTTAGTGATTTTTGAACCATATAGGTGCGATTAATGTGCTTGAGGGTTGAGGTGGTTTGGCCTCTAGAATACCTGGTTGGTTTTATTTTGGTTTAACCCTTACAATCCCACATTCATGCTCGGAATATGGTGTGGGGGTGATTGGTTGAAAGAGATATTTGGTTCAGCCCATTCTATGGTTGGGCAGCACATGGAAGTCCCCATGACTTGGTTGGAATTCTCATATGTTAATATGAGCTAATTTTCTATTGTTATCTATGAGAATTGGTACTGGTTATAATGGTGATCTTATGGATGATTTTTCATAGTTTCTATTTTGGTTATATGTTGGTTATATGCATGGTTTTATGATATGCTCTAGCTATGGATCTCTCCCATGATTTGATAATTTATTGGATGGTTGATGAATGCATGGGATAAAAAGTGTTATTGTAGTTAGCTTGAGATGGCATTGAGCCTTCTTGGTGATTTTCATATGAAGTTTAGAAGTATATGATCAAATATGCATTCATGATTTGTAGCTTATATGTTTAGTATATGTTTGATGAAATGTCTATCTGGTATTAGGCAAGTCTAGGTCAATATATTTCTCAAGCTTTTATTGTTTAGCATTTTTATCATCATTGTCATCATTATGGAAAGTTATAGGCAATTTTGGGCAGTTGCCTGGAGGCTAGCCTAAAACAGTGGCATATATTTTCTGACTGCATGCATTGAATAGGGAAATTACGGTGATAACCACATGCAGGAAGGGTTATGGGTGTGGTTGGAGCCTCAAAACCACATATACAATGTTTCATGGGTGTGGTTGGGGATTAAACCTAGTGTAAAAGAGTTCCATCTCAGGGATTGATCACCTGGGGTGGTTGGTAGGCTCTTGAGTGATCTGTAGTCTCTGAGGGATGCTAGTTTACATTGGTTTGTAGGCCCCACCTCCATAAATAGAACATGGAGCTTGGGTCATATCATAGTGATACTTAGCTCATTTTTACCCTAGAGAGATTGTAAAAGTGGGTAAATGTGTAAGGAGGCGTTACATGTTGGTGTCAGAGATTATGGGTTCAAACACTTGGATAAGATGGGAAAAATGTATATTGTTATGCATGCATGTTAATTATATATGTGTCTAATATGCATGCATTGTGGTGGTCATTATTGCACTTTTGTGTTATCATGCATCATATTGATATGTTGAAGGCATTATGTATCTATATTATGCTAATTTGAATTGACTATGCAGACAAGATATCCTCCCCTGAAACACACTAAGGTATGATTTTCATTGTCTCTATTTGGTTTATCTAGCATGACATGCTTGTAGGAGATAAAAGATAGAGATGAAGAGTAGAGTGGCAGAATGTATTTCACATGGCTCCCCTTATAGGTTTGATGTGAATTCTATGGAATGGGAAAGGTTAGTTTGGAAGCAAGGAGAAGAGTACCCTCCTAATTTAGAAGATACACTGAGAAGTTTGAAGGAAAGGATTATAAGTTGCAAGTAAGATAATAACAGGTTGATTGAGGCACAAGAAATAATTTCCATAGCTCAAGAAAATCAAGCAGAAGTTAATGCAATCATCCTTTAGAGATTTTTAGATTTTTGGAAGCGAGGACAATAAGGGACCAATCATGGACAGGAGGGAAAGACAAATGGGGAATATGGAAACATGTCTCATAGAGGACATAGGTTGGACAGGGATGACATAGTCAGAGGTGGCAGATCTTTGGATACACCTAACAGGAAGGCTAGAACTCATGGATTTTATTCTAGCTTTGTTTCTGAGAGACATCATCATCATTACCACTAGCATCCTTATATGAGGTGTGAGAAGTAGTATTTTCCAGAGGAATTGAAGAAATCTGAGCCTCCTAAGTTTGATGGGTATGTAAAGAAATCCAAAGATGCAAAAGGATAGTGACATGGGATGAAGAAATTCTTTAGATTGCATGATTATTTAGAGAATATGAAAGCTAGGATAGTTATTTTCAATCTCAAGGGAAAAGAAGATATCCGGTGATAATATGTGAAGCATTTTAGAGGTGTCAAGGTAGAGGAGTTGAGATGGCATGAGTTTAAAAGACTCTTTACGAATAGGTACTTGTCTGAGAGATATTTTGATAGGAAGGCCAAGGAGTTCTATGAGTTGAAGATGGATTCCATGATAAAAAGAGTACATGACCATGTTTCTAGAGTTGTTGAGGTATGTGCCCTACCTCAAGGATGAGAAGGAAAAGGTCCAAAGGTTCATTAGTGGATTTCCTTTAGCATTTAAAGATCGGATTGAGAATGATGAGCCTTAGTCATTGGGAAGTTGAAGCATTTTTATGAGCAATCAAAGTGAAAATATGAGCCTAATTAGGATTATAAAGGGAATGAGAAGAATAAATGAAACTAGGATAAGAAGCGACAAATAACTTAGGATGCAGGTGACAAGGAGAAAGTAAAACCTTATAAGAATTTCAATGCAATTGACATAGGACATGGATTTTAGTCTGAGGAGCGGAATAAGGTGATGATCCCCAATTTTTGGTACAATTTGGGCTCATTTGGCCTGCTTGCTCTGCTCAAACCATTCATTTTTTATTGCTTATGCATTCATTTCTTGGTTTATTCGTGTTGTTTGTAGGAAGAAGGGTAGACATTCTATCTACGTGACTAATGCATGATGCTTTCAGGTTTTTGGCATTAAAAGGGAGAAAAGACAACGAGAAAGGAGACAAGGAGACAATGAGGTGGCATTGCTGGTTTTTAGGAGAGGATGTCCACGGTCTTGGGGACATTCCTCGTGATTCCCACCATAGCTCCGAGCTCAAATCCATCTCCCCACCGAGCTTAGAAGCAGCCAGCTGTTCTACAGGAACAACAGTTATAACTGTTCTACAGGAACAGTAGTTATGACTATCCTACAGGATCCGCAGTTAAACTTCAGTTGGGCAGCCGAGCTCCTAAAATCAAGGACACCTGTTGGATGATTTTTTTGGCATAAATACTGAGGCCGTAGCCTTGGATAGAAGCTTTTTGAACCTTGGCATTATTCTTGTAATTTGGAAGTACGAGCTACAACTCGGTTTTGTAAGCCATTTTGGCATGTCATCAGACTTTCGTTTATGAATAAAGGCAGTCAGATTTTGGTTTCATTCTGAGTTTCTAAGGGAGCTATAGCTCTCAGGTTAGGGCCCAACCTGAGAGCAATAGATCTCCTCAGTGTTGTAATGTGTTTGCATTTCGTTCCAGCACTTTGAGTTTGTTTACTTTTACATGCAATTCGAATTTCCAGTTTGTTAACTTAGTCTTTTTCATGAGCTTAGATAGGATTAGTTTATGGTGAATTTGTTTCAGGTGCTTAAGTTCAATAGGAGGATAGTTATAAATCATTGGAGCTCCAGCAAAAAGGTTGTAAAGGCTCACTGCCATCTCTGTTAGAGATTGGGGTGCAGCCCATAACCAACCACCAAAAAGAAAAGCAGTTCTTCTCATTCCCATGCAAGCTGCAACATAAACATTTTCATTGAAGATCCATCCATGTATTTTTTGACATTGAACCATACTTCTTCATTCCATTTCCACGCATAAGTTTCGTTTCTTGGTTTTCCATTGCTGCTCATAGGTTTCATGGCACAGTTATCATAGGTTAATGAATTTCTCGTTTTGGTGCATAAGTCATTTGTTTCATTTACGCTGCTCCTTATCACCCCACTTTCTTCTTCTTCATCTTGACTTCTCCTCAAGCCCTACTCATCCTCTGACCAACGCATTTACCCTCCAACTCATCCATTATTCGCTTAGCTCCATTTACTTACACTTTCGTTGATCCCATCCTTCCAAACATCAAACCTCTGCATGCACTTTTCCTCCATCTGATTTCTCTGCTCCTGAGCCATCACCAGCTCCATCTCCATCTCACCTATCCTTCCACACCACTCCAACACTCCACCATCTCCCAAAACCTCCACGGCCAATCATCCTGTAGAATTGCACAGACTTCCTGTAGAAACCCCTGAGTTTCCTGTAGGATCCCCTGCAGACTTCTTGTAGAAACTTGCAAACTCGATTGCTGAGCATCCGAACGTGGTAGGCTTCTTTGGACTGATGCTGGAGACCCTCTGGGACCTCCCTTAGCCATCCTGACCTTGCCCATGCTTTCCTTCCATTCCAACCGCTCCTGCACAACCAAACCCTAATCAAAAGCATCATCACAATAAATCCAACCACTTAATGAAAAAGTACAAAAACATGATTTTTCAGATGCAAGTAGCTTAGATGCATGTATTTCAGTTCATTGCAAGTAATGGCATTATTGGTAGTTGTTTCATTCACAGTTTTGCATAGTTAGGGTCTAGCTAGTCAAATTAGGGTTTCCTAGGGTTTCCATGCTTTATTGGTTTTTAGTTTCCTTCTGCAATTAGACTAGTCTCCTTTGAGTTAGCTTTCGTCCATCATTGATAAAGCTTCTTCTGTGAGCCTATAGAAGTTGGCTTCAGCCCTAGCGGACTTGTGCCAACTGACCAAGTGACAGCTACGACAAGAGCTAGTACTTGTGCATACAGCACCGTCGCTTCCAAGTTTGTACGAACTACCGGGTTGATAAAATTAAGAGACAGGAAGCTCCAGGAGTTGTAGCATTATTGCTACAATACTGGTGTCCACCATCTTTTTGGCGCCGTTGCTGGGGAAGCGGCAGAGTATTGGTGATTGTTGCTATTCTTCTATTTTCTACTACAACCTTCTGCTAAGTAGTTTATTTCATTTCCATTATGCAATTTCATTTATGCAAAAGTAGATTAGCATTTCTTGCTTTCATAGATTAGCATTTCAATTCCGCGATTTCATTTCTGCAAGCGTAGATTAGCATTTCAATTCCGCAATTTCATTTCTGCAAGCGTAGATTAGCATTTCAATTTCGCAAGCGTAGATTAGCATTTCCTTCCTGCAATTTCATTTGAGCAAAATAGATTAGTCCTTTACTGCTTTCATTTCAATTCCGCATTTTCATTTCAGCACGATAGTTAGTTGCAGTTCAATCTATTTCAGTTTTGCATGTAGAAGTAGAAAAAAGAAAAAATCAAGCAAAAAGATTTCATTTCATGCCTTGTAGGAGTAGAGATAAGTTAGAAAAATGATTGCAAAACACCCCCACTGCTTCACACAACCTTCTCTCTTCTTCGATGGCTGTGATTGAAGAACCCCTGGGTGGACATCAAGACATATTTGAAGAACCTCTAGGGGAGAAGAAGAAGAAAACATTCCTCTGGAGCAAATGGCTACAAGCAGAAATGTTGGGAGCAACATCTTGTCCAAAGATGAATCTGAAAATCAGCTGGAAGATTTCAAGAGTGATATGAGGCAGTTTCTTGCCATGCAACTGGATACCTTGCGGATCCAAAAGAAGCAAGAAGAAGCCAAGAGGGCTTTGGCCATTTTTTGTCCTAGGTGCACTAGAAGGCATCCTAGGAACGAATGTCCATTGTACTCCATAGAAGTGTGTTTTGTCTGTGAAGAATACCATCCTACAGATCAGTGCCCTTCCTTACCCAGAATCAAAGCTACATATCAAAGAGCCAAAGGAGCCACTGAATCACTCTACTATATGAACCAAAGGAGGCCATATGGACCTAGATCTTACCAACAAGAACTGCAGGGGACACCCGAGACCTATTATGACCCCTATCAAGCCACTCTCATGCCTTCTTGGGGTCCCCCTGCTCATCCTTCCTGGTCTACACCTCCTCTTTGGTCATATCCTCCTTGTTCCTTCACAGATCCATATTATGCCCAACCAGTTGCTCATTCATTTCACTCTTATGCTCAGCCACAGCCTCAGTGGAATGCACCTTATCAGGAGTGGAGGCCCCAGTACAACTCTCATCCCGCTCATTTTCCTCCACCACCTGCTCATCCACAACCATCGCCTCCTCCTCCACCAAGGCAACCCCAAATGCCTACCCAACCACACTGCCATCCATCTCCATCTTAATTTTACACCTCCACTCAAATACCCGTACCATTTCCAAAACCATGCAATGGAGCAGCTCAACCCAATTGCAAAGTTGAGGCACAACATGTGCAAATGACTCCTTTTGAGCTCAATAATGTTCACCAAAGCTCAGGAAGAGTGTTGCAAAAGAGAGAATCTATTGACAACATTGAAGGACCAAAAGTAAAAGAAGATTCCAAAGAGGAGATCAAAGAACCATGGGCTGCACTTAATGAAGAGAAGAGATCAGAATCAGAGATCGAGAGAGTTCCTTCATGGTTACCATCAAATCTTCCATGTATTCAAGAGAAGGATCAGCAAAAAGAGGAAGATGAGAAAGTCATGATAGAAGGTGACATGAAGAATGATCCAGATCAGCAAAAGGACCAAGGATATCAAAGCTATATTGAGATATGGTTTCAGAAGGTCACTAAGTTGCAGCAGTACTTTCTTCCTCAGTTTTGTTTGATCCCTTCAACGCCAGATCATTTGGTCTCTGAGATCTGGATAGTTGTCAAAGCATGCATTCCGAGCCTTCACATCATTTTGTCTCTAATCTTGATGTGCACATGGCTCCATTGGAAGTATTCTTATACTTGAAAATGATTTTGTTTTTCAAGTAGGGTAGGGTAGAGAAAAAAAAAAGTAAAAAAAAAGGGAAGAAAAAATGAAAAAAGAGAAAAATAAAAATCTAAGGTGAAAACCTCCTCGGAGGCGCCTTAGATTGGCTCATTGATTGAAAACCTCCATGAGGCGGTCAATGGGTTGGGAAAAAAGGAAATAAAGATGAAAAGATCCTTGAGTGAAAACCTCTCTGAGGCACTCACGGCAGATGGCATGGGTGAAAACCTCTTTGAGGCGCCCCTGTCATCTTTCAAAAGAAAAAAGAAAGAAGAAAAAAGAAAAAAAAGAAAAAAACAATAAGCAAGATATGGTAAAGTTGCATGCAGGTTGCAGATGCTCTATGGAGAAGAGGAAGCCCTTCAACTCACAGCCAGGGGTCCTTATCACACTGTCAAGGAACCTCACCAACACCTCCTCCAAGAGTACCCATGTTTTTTTCAAGGTATGTGCAATTTTATCAAGGTTTGAATCTTCTACAGGAAGATACTGTCTTTCTGCAAGAAGATACTGTCTTTCTACAGGAAGGCGCAGTCCTTCTACAGGGAGGCGCGGATTTTCTACAGGAAAGTGCAGACTTTCTACAGGAAGGCCGAACTTTCTACAGGAAGCTCTGTGTTCTACAGGAAACTTCCTGTAGGAGTTTTGGACGGCCAGAATTCATCTTAAAAAGAGATTTCGCGACCATGGATTGGTGTGGATGCATGCAAGCCTCTGTTGGCACCCCTGCACATTGCTGTCACCTTGCTCCACCATCCTTGTCGACATGCGACCAAGTTCCCTGCACAAACAAAGAAGATCGATGAGTTCTCGCGGGAAAGCAATTTTCACAGTCAAACAAAGGCTGGATCTCATACCGCAGGCATCAAAAGAGCTCTGGGAACGTGATGGAAAGGCCAGAACCGCCATCGTGCAGCATGCACCCAAGGAGAAAGGACTGCTACGAGACCCCTCGCGGGGATCCTGTAATAGTTCAACCTGCTCGAGTGGATACTAGTCACAGCACCGCCATCTGAAATGAAACGCGGGCGCATGCAAGTAAAACATCCACTCCATCGTCGGCAGCCTGTAACCACGAGCCTCTGGGTCTGTGTAAGTCGCATGCAGTAGGTAGATCTGCTCACCATCGTCCAGGAACTGAAAAATCGTGTGCAGCCACGTAGGTAAGTGTCTCAACCCTTCCTTCCATCAAATCGCATGAATCTTACTTTGAAATTGTTTGCATGGCGTAAAATTGAATGGTTGAGCGGCCGTATGGCCAGTCGACTAGCCACGTCGGCTAGTTAAAGTGTAATTGGATGTGTGGGTGGTGGCCACGACAAAGAGAATGAACTGCACGCACATGAGAACACTCTCGTCGAAGCATGAGTTTAACAGGAAAAGGCGGCGGCAAATCTGTGAGAATGAATGCGGCAGCAAACGAATACGAAGGCGGAGGATGGATGACGTTGCCCAACGGTCTGGCGGGGACAGCTCATCCCCCGCGCCACGGATTGCGCCGATTCAAAATCTAATCGGCTAGATCATGCGCCTACATTTATAATCCAACACTTCAAACTCGGGTGGCTATTATGATATCCTCTGCACTTTGATACGCCGAGCTGTTGGCTATCAGAACGCTGGTAAAGCACACCTCGAGCGCGGCCAACTACAGTCCTCCCCGAGAATTGCGCATGGCTTCTACAGGAACGCAGTTCTACAGGAACGCAGTCTACAGGAACACAGTCATCTACAGGAAAGCGGGTGCCTCACGAAAAAGGTGGCCAATTAAAGAGGTAACCCTGAACTCTTAACGTAGCTGGTTATTAGAAGTGGCAAGACCATCATCCACAGTCGGGTCATAAAGATATTGGTGGAATTGTTGTTTGCTGTGCCTATGCTACCGTTCTACAGGATGTTGGTATAAGTAGACTGTGTTGAAATTTTGTATGTGCATGCTCTGTCTTCATAGACCAACTCTCTTTTGCATTTTCCATCTTTGATTAAATCGACCGCGTTCATCATGCTGGGTGGGTTCATAAGACGGGAGCCCACTGATTCAACTAAACTAAGGAGAAACCCAGCAGTGGTAGAGCTCTTCACCATAGCACAATGGATGCCTTTTTGTGATAAGCTGCAGGGTTACGATGATGAAGTGGCCGAGGAATTCTTGCAGGCTCCGAAGCCTAAATCTCAGACACTGGCCACGGTAAACTTCAGAGGTCTAAGCCTCAAACTCACCCCAGAACATATCAGTCGGATCACAGAACTTCCTATGGGTCTGTCGTGGGATAAAGAGGAGAGAAAGCTGAGTCAGCAGGCAAAGAAGGAATTCTTCCCACCTGAGGAAGAATTCTCGGAGGACAAAAACCCTCTCATGGGAATCCTTCCGGAATTTAACAAAAGATGGGGATATTAAAATGTTGATTGAAGAAATGGGTTCATCCAGCAGTGAGGAACACGAAGCAGTGGCCGAGGAGCAGAGAGAAGAAGGCCAAGAAACCCCAACAACAATACAGAAGGAAGAACAGAGGAAGAAGCATGAGGGAAAGGAGGACAAAGAAAAGGGTGGCACACCTATCCTGTCAGCAAGGGAAAAGAGGATGAAGAGCAGAATGGACAAAGCAGAGGTGGTCCACGTCAGCCCAAGTACCTCAACAGCACCTGCACCCAAGGCAAAAAGCAAAACTCAAGCAGGCAAGCAAGCGGAAGTGGAGACACCTGTGTCTACAGGAAAGCAAAAACAGGCTTCTACAGGAAGCCCGAAAACACAAACTCAGGCTTCTACAGGAAGCCCGAAAATCATTAAGGAAAAGGCTTCTACAGGAAGCCCAAAAACAAAAACAAAGGCTTCTACAGGAAGCCCGAAGATCAGTGAGAAGCAGGCTTCTACAGGAAGCCCAAAAGCAAAGACCAAGGCTTCTACAGGAAGCCCGAAAATCGTTGGAGAACAGGCTTCTACAGGAAGCCCGAAAGTGCAAAAACAGGCTTCTACAGGAAGCCCGAAGACAGAGACAAGGGCTTCTACAGGAAGCCCGAAATTGGAAAAAGGGGCTTCTACAAGAGGCCCGAAAGTCATTGAGAAACAGCCTCCTACAGAGAGTCTGAAGACAGAGAGAGGACCTTCTACGGGAAGCCCAACAGCGGGAAAGAAAGAATCTTCTACAGGAGGCCCGGAAGTGGGCAAAGCAGGGTCTTCCACAGGAAGCCCGAAATCTGAAAAGGAGGGGCCCTCTACAAGGAGCTCTGAGAGAGCAAAACGCAAGAAAGAGAAGGCTGGCACTCTCGAAAAGGAGGCAGCAGCGGCGCTGGCTGCCCTCAATACACCTCCAAAACCGAAGGAGAAAAGGGAGAGGGAGACCCCTCTACCATCTGAAGCCAGGAGAAGCAAGAGGATGACCACGGGCAAGCCACAACCTCCACCCAGCAGCCAAACCATTTCAGGGGATGTCCCTACTTCACCCAGTGCAAGAACCCCCTCTAAAACATCAGCCACCCCTGAAAAGGGGAGCCCAAAAATAACTTCCTGGACACGAAAAATAGGCCAGTCACCTTCCGAAGCCCGGCTCAAGGAACTAGGAAAGGGGGAGGAAGCATCACCTTCGTCACCACCAGGGGCAGCAAAGGCAGGGCCGCTAAAATCGGGAAAGGAAGAAGCGCCACCCTCGGCAGAAAAGGCAGAACCACCAAAAACAGGGAAGGAAAAGCGTGCTCTGGGCTCTAGTTCTCGGCCAAAGACGAGGAGCCAGGGAAAAGTTGCTCAAGGATGAGCAAATAGTTTAGCTGGGGGGTGATGATGAGCCCCAATTTTTGGTACAATTTGGGCTCATTTGGCCTGCTTGCTCTGCTCAAACCATTCATTTTTTATTGCTTATGCATTCATTTCTTGGTTTATTCGTGTTGTTTGTAGGAAGAAGGGTAGACATTCTATCTACGTGACTAATGCATGATGCTTTCAGGTTTTTGGCATTAAAAGGGAGAAAAGACAACGAGAAAGGAGACAAGGAGACAATGAGGTGGCACTGATGGTTTTTAGGAGAGGATGTCCACGGTCTTGGGGACCTTCCTCGTGATTCCCACCATAGCTCCGAGCTCCAATCCATCTCCCCACCGAGCTTAGAATCAGCCAACTATTCTACAGGAACAGCAGTTATAACTGTTCTACAGCAACAGTAGTTATGACTGTCCTACAGGATCAGCAGTTAAACTTCAGTTGGACAACCGAGCTCCTAAAATCAAGGACACCTGTTGGATGATCATTTTTGCATAAATACTGAGGCCGTAGCCTTGGATAGAAGCTTTTTGAACCTTGGCATTATTCTTGTAATTTGGAAGTATGAGCTACAGCTCGGTTTTGTAAGCCATTTTGGCATGTCATCATACTTTCGTTTATGAATAAAGGCAGTCAGATTTTGGTTTCATTCTGAGTTTCTAAGGGAGCTATAGCTCTCAGGTTAGGGCCCAACCTGAGAGCAATAGATCTCCTCAGTGTTGTAATGTGTTTGCATTTCATTCCAGCACTTTGAGTTTGTTTACTTTTACATGCAATTCAAATTTCCAGTTTTTTAACTTAGTCTTTTTCATGAGCTTAGATAGGATTAGTTTATGGTGAATTTGTTTTAGGTGCTTAAGTTCAATAGGAGGATAGTTATAAATCATTGGAGCTCCAGCAAAAAGGTTGTAAAGGCTCACTGCCATCTCTGCTAGGGATTGGGGTGCAGCCCATAACCAACCACCAAAAAGAAAAGCAGTTCTTCTCATTCCCATGCAAGCTGCAACATAAACATTTTCATTGAAGATCCATCCATGTATTTTTTGACATTGAACCATACTTCTTCATTCCATTTCCACGCATAAGTTTCGTTTCTTGGTTTTCCATTGCTGCTCATAGGTTTCATGGCACAGTTATCATAGGTTAATGAATTTCTCGTTTTGGTGCATAAGTCATTTGTTTCATTTACGCTGCTCCTTATCACTCCACTTTCTTCTTCTTCTTCTTGATCTATCCTCAAGCCCTATTCAGCCTCTGACCAACGCATTTGCCCTCCAACTCATCCATTATTTGCTTAGCTCCAGTTACTTACACTTTCGTTGATCCCATCCTTCCAATCATCAAACCTCTGCATGCACTTTTCCTCCATCTGATTTCTCTGCTCCTAAGCCATCACCAGCTCCATCTCCATCTCACCTATCCTTCCACACCACTCCAACACTCCACCATCTCCCAAAACCTCCACGGCCAATCATCCTGTAGAATTGCACAGACTTCCTGTAGAAACCCCTGAGTTTCCTGTAGGATCCCCTGCAGACTTCCTGTAGAAACTTGCAAACTCGGTTGCTGAGCATCCGAACATGGTAGGCTTCTGTGGAATGATGCTGGAGACCCTCTGGGACCTCCCTTAGCCATCCTGACCTTGCCCATGCTTTCCTTCCATTCCAACCGCTCCTGCACAACCAAACCCTAATCAAAAGCATCATCACAATAAATCCAACCACTTAATGAAAAAATACAAAAACATGTCTTTTCAGATGCAAGTAGCTTAGATGCATGTATTTCAGTTCACTGCAAGTAATGGCATTATTGGTAGTTGTTTCATTCACAGTTTTGCATAGTTAGGGTCTAGCTAGTCAAATTAGGGTTTCCTAGGGTTTCCATGCTTTATTGGTTTTCAGTTTCCTTCTGCAATTAGACTAGTCTCCTTTGAGTTAGCTTTCGTCCATCATTGATAAAGCTTCTTCTGTGAGCCTATAGAAGTCGGCTTGAGCCCTAGCGGACTTGTGCCAGCTGACCAAGTGACAGCTGCGACAAGAGCTAGTACCTGTGCATACAGCACCGTCGCTTCCAAGTTTGTACGAACTACCGGGTTGATAAAATTAAGAGACAGGAAGCTCCAGGAGTTGTAGCATTATTGCTACAATACTGGAGCCCACCATAAGGGTAATGGAAAGAGCCTTTGAGGTGGTAGATTTGTGGTGGGGAGGATCGTAGGAGTGAGTTCCCATCTCACTAGGGTGGTAAGCCTCATATTTACAGTGCTCAGGAGGCACAGGCACTTGGGGATGTTGGTCAAAGTATTCCTTGGATTTATGCAACAGTGGATAATAGACAAAAAGATCATCAGGCATCCATTACTGATATGGAAGGTAAGATTCATGATCAAGTTGTTTCCATTTTGATTGATCTTGGATCTAATTATAGTTATATCAAGCCTGACTTGGTGGATAATTGTTTCTTGAATAAATAAGTGCAAGAAGAATTTTTGTGGGTGTAGTTGGCTACAGGGACCAAGAGAAGAGTTCATCATTGGGTAAGATCTTGTGCATTTGAGCTAAATGGTATGCCTACATCGACACATATAAATGTGATTCATTTGGGTTCATATAGTATTATTTTGGGCATGGATTAGTTGTTTGGCCTTCTATGACATGGCTATTGAGTGGCTAGATGATGATCGGCAAAAGGAAAGTCTTCTAAGGAAAGAAGAAGTATACATCAGTGAGAACAGTTACAATTATGCAAGAAAATCATAGTTGCCAGACGGGATGTGTATTGTTTGCAGTTCATATTTTTAGTGATAAAGGGAAGGATGTTGAGGATGATGAGGTCCTGAATAGGTATCTTGTTTTGCAGCAATTTCAAGATGTGTTTCCTACAGAGATTCTAGATTTTCCTTTGCATAGAGAGGTGTACTTTTCTATTGACTTGATGTCGGGAGAAGAACCAGCATCTAAGGAACCATATAGGGTGAGTATTCCAAAGTTAGTGGAATTTAAGTTGAAACTTAAGGAAATGCTTGATAAAGGATACATGAGGCTAAGTGTGTCACCTTGGGGTGCACTAGTAATGTTTGTAAGGAAAAAGGATGGTAGTATCATATTGCGCATTGATTACAGGAAATTGAATAAAGTGAATATCTTTAGAGAAATATTGAGGTCTAAAATGGGCCTCAAAACAAAAATGTACAACCAAAATAAACTTTATAAGAACCAATAAGATTCAAGATGATGATGTCAAGCATGGCAGATGATTCACCATTTTTGGAGTAAAAAAGTAAAAAGATTTAAAAATAAAAATAAAAAATAATTGCTATTTCAACTTGTGTCCCTACATTTTTACTCAAATTTCAAGTAGGAGCACTTGTTGGATGAAAAATTTAATTCCTTGTCTAAGGAGTACCCATGTTGCATACTTTTGATGGACCATGCTACATGAAAAATGAGAAATACATGAAAATTTTGATTGCAATCATATTTTTTCGTGAGCAGGATTCATTGAAAGTATGAAACATGGGTACTCAGATGGGGAATTAAATTATCATCCAACAAGTGATATTGCTTGAAATTTGAGTAAAACTATAAGAATATAAGTTGAAAAAACATTTTTTTCCTTTTTTCCCTCTAAAATTTGATGATGTAATCTAATCTTATTTTATGATTTCCACTATTATTTTATAATGTTTTTTAGGAGGTCCATTTTAAGCCTCAAAATTTCTCTATTACAAGAACATGTATCCATTGTGACAGATTGATGATTTTTTTGATCAATTAATTGGAGTAGTAGTACTCTCAAAGATTGATCTGAGATCAGGATATCATCAAGTGCGCATTAAGGAAGAAGACATCTACAAGATTGCATTTTGTACAAGGTATGAACATTATGAGTTTGTGGTGGTTCCTTTGGGTCTTACCAATGCTCCATCCACTTTCTTGTTTTTTATGAATAGTGTGTTGCGTTCTTACGTTGACAAGTTTGTGATAGTGTTTATATATGATATATTGATATACTCTAAGAATGAGGAAGAGCATGCAAAGCAATTGGCATCAGTGTTGATATTGTTGAGAGAGGATCAGTTGTATGCTAAGCTCAGAAAGCATAGATTATTTTAGTCTCAGATTCAATACTTGGTACATGTTGTTTCCAAGGAGGGGAGATCAGTGGATATGGAAAATATTAAAGCTATCATGGAGTGGCCAACTCCTAGGAATGTGGATAAGGTCAGTCATTCATGCGACTAGACAATTATTATAGGTGTTTCATCAGGAACTTATCATGGATTTGATATCCTATTACATCTTTTCAGAGGAAAGGGAATAATTTTGAATGGACTGAGGAGTGTGAAACTAATTTTGTGTAGTTGAAGAATTTTCTTACAAATGCTTTGGTTTTGAAGATTGTAGATACTGATAAGGATTTTTTGGTTTGTATAGACGATTGCAAGGAAGGACTTGGTGCTGTCTTGTTACAGGAAGGGTAGGTGGTATGTTATGAGTCAAGGAAGATAAATGAACATGAGAAGAGCTACCATTCATGCATTGAAGATGTGGAGACATTATCTTCTTGGAAGGAGGTTCGTCCTGATGAGTGATCACAGTGGGTTGAGACACTTGTTTGATCAACCTAATCTGAGTGTTAGGAAGGCTAGATGGTTGGCTACCCTCAATGAGTTTGATTTTGAGATCAGATACATCAAGGGAAAGGAGAAAAAGGTTGTAGATTCTCTTAGTAGGAGAGTGCAGGTGAATCATATTTCAGTTGTGAGCTCTTATGGGACAAATTTACAGGAGAGGATCTTACATGCAAGGTAGCATGATGAGAGGTACCATTAGCTGAAGTACAGGTTTCAACAGTAGGGTGAAGGTGATAGAGATGAGGAGTATCACCTCACAGCCTATGGTTCTGTCATATTCAGGAACAACATTTATGTACTAAATAGCAATGAGAACAAGAAGCTTATCTTGAGGGAGTTTCATGTCAATCCATATTGAATCCACCTAGGATACCAGAAGACTTTAACGATTATTAATAAGTTCTATCATTGGTATAACTTGAATAAAAAGGTGGTTGGGTTTCTTGCGAGATGTTTGGACTGTCACCAAGTGAAGGCAAAGTGTAAGCATCCAACTGGTTTGTTACAACTTATTCTGATTCCAAAATGCAAGTGGGAGGTCATTTCCATGGACTTCATTATAAGTTTTCCAAGGACATTGATACAACATGATCCCATCATGGTTTTGATTGAAAGGTTGAGGAAGGTATCTCACTTCATTCCAGTGAAGTCTACTAATTCATCTAGTGAGGTAGTTCATATATTCATCAAGGATATAGTGAGATTAAATGGTGTTCCCAAGAATATTATATCAGAAAAATATGCCAATTTCACTTCCAAGTTATGTAAGGAATTGTATGTGGGTTTGGGGATAGAGCTAGCTTTTAATACAAATGATCATCCATAGACAGATAGATAGACAAAGAGGCTTGACATGATTATTTAGGATATGTTGAGGATGTATGTCATGCATCAATAAAGAAAGTGGGAGGAGTATCTTCCACTAGTGGAGTTTTCATATAATAATGGGTATCGGGAATCCTTGAAGATGAGTCCATTTGACGCTCTTTATGGGCATAATTGTAATACTTCTATCAGTTGGAGTGATCCAGTGAACAAGGTTTTCATTGGATAGGATATGTTGCTTGAGATGGAGTAGGAAATGCATGTTATTAAAATAAATTTAAAGGAAACACATGACAAGTAGAAGAGTTTGTTGAAATGTGGCAACAATAATATTCCAATTTAATTTGTACTTGAATTAAATTGTGAATTAAAATCGAATTTAGTCTTAAAAGATACTTGAAAATAATTAATTAAGTTATTTTGACTTAATTAGTTGGAGAAATTCAAGTTAGAAGTCTTTCTAAAGTCATGCAAGAGTTATCCCTTAAATTAAGGAGATAAGATTGAGTTATATTTGAGTTGTAATTAGTTAACTCAGTTTACTGAGTTAAGTCCAATTAAATTAGTTCCAAACTGTTTGAGGAACTAATGGTGAGTTAATAGTCAGTCATGCACTCAACTAATGCTACTCTAGTTAACTGAAGATTCCCTCATCAGAAACTCATGCATGTCTATTATGAGAAAGACCCAGTTGAGATTAAAGTCAAGGATAGTGTACTATCAGTTGCATGCATTTTCTTATAAAGAAAACTCATGCATGTAGTCAAGCATCATTCCTTGAGGATTGCGCATTCTGACAGTGTGTGAGATCAGAGTGTTCCACTTGGTCGAAGGTGAATCATCCCAGAGGAACAACACAAGGAAATAGGAGCTTGGAGGGCAGAGAGGAAGGATAGAGAGTAGCCAAGATTGCCTGCGAGCATCTGTGAGGATTGTACTGAGAGCTAGCTAGCTGTGAGAGCTAAGGATTTGTATAATTCCTATGTATTTCCACCTTGTATGATAATACAAATATTGGGGTTTTTAGCTGAGGCTTTCCCCAAAGTATCTTCATGTGTATTGTGCATTGATTCTTCTTCTTCTTCTGGTTATATTGTTCAGCTCGATCTTTAAGATTTCACAAAATTGATAGTAGAAGTAGGTTATAGTATTCTGCGTTGATTTATATTGCATTATCAGGTTAAGACTAAGAGGAGCTCCTTGAGGATTGGATCATGAGCCAAGATGGCACCTCGATATCGTGGGCCTTTTGACATCCTTGAGAGGATTGGACTAGTGACGTACCGACTTGCACTATTGCCATTAGGTGAAAGTCCATGATGTTTTCCATGTTTCATTTCTTAAGAGATATGTCCAGAATGTTGATCATGTGATTGATTGGTCTGTATTGCAGGTGGAACAAGAGGGAGAGTTCCATCCATAACCCCAATGCATTTGGCAACATAAAGAACTCATGCTTTGGAACCGAGCAATAGAGAAAGTTAAAGTGTAATGGAAGCACTTTGGGCCTAGTGAAGCTACATGGTGGATGGCTTATCAGATGCAGGATTTGTATCCTTCCTTATTTTTTGGTTGAGAATATGTGTCTGGTTTAAGTATTTTGGTTCGTATTTATATATGCATATGTGTCACTATAAATACTGCAATGAGTTGTGTTATAAAGATCTAATAAGTAGTATGTTGTAAACACTACAACAAGTTGTGTTATAAAGCTCCAATAAGAGTATGGTGTTCATGGTTTCAAAAGTTTGGTATTATGTAAATTTTGCATCAATTTGTGTTATAAATATCCACAAGAAGCATGTTTTTTGGTTATAAGCATCATTGAACATCGATGACGGCGTTCCCACGAGGGAGAGGGGTTTGTAACAACCCTTGGTTGATTTTCCATGTAAATAAAATAATACCAAGGTCATGCTACATGTATTCCAAGTTGAAAGATGGGAAAACATTATAGTGGGCATCACTTGTGGTTAATTAATGGCTATGGAAATTGGCAAAGGCATTGGCAAAGGAAAAGATGCAATAAATGGAATTTAATTATGAAAATAAAGGAAAATATAAGAATAGGAAGGTGAAGAGACACAAATTTGCATGCAATATGAAATTAGAGGATAAATGAAGGAAAATGAGGAAAAATGAAGGAAAATGAAGGAAAATGAGACCTTGATGATAAAAGGGCATCAAAGAAATAGTTCACAACTTTTGGCTTAGATTTTTTAAATTCAATTTTGGTTCTCTCATTCCATACTCCCATTCTCTCATACTCTTGCAAACTTAGAGAATTCTTGGAGCATCCCTGGAGAATTCTAGAAATCACTTGGATTGGAGAAAGAAAGAAATGGAAAACGAGGGAGCGCAAGGAGACAATTGAATCAATAGCTACAATAGGATTACTTTGCAGGTAACAGGTTGCATGTGTGATGTCCTTGTTGGTTTTTGGATTCATGTTATATGCATGTGGTTCCTTGGTTATGTGTTTTAATTGGCATGGAGATTTTCTTGCACCGACAGTGGTTTCAACCTTGCCTTGCTAGTTCCTAGATAGCCATGATGTGGTGGGTTCCCCATTTGGTTTTTGATTGGTTCTTAGGTTTCCTGTGGCTATGGGTTGGAACAAATTCTCTAGAGCCTTGAAATGGCTTGGGTTCCTTGGAGCTTGTGGGTGGAGTTACTAGTCCCTCAAGCCTATGTGTTGGGACAAATTCTCTGGAGCCGAGAAATAACTTGGGTTTCCTAAAGGTTGTAGGTTGATCTAGTAGTTCCTGAAGCCCTACAAAGTTTGTGTAGAGACTAGTCTAGTTGATGTTAGTGATTTCTGGACATATAGGTGAGATCACTATGCTTGTGGGTTGAGGTGGTTTGGCCTCTAGAAGCTCTGGTTGGTTTTATTTTGGTTTAACCATTATG
Organism: Pinus tabuliformis; assembly: GCA_031772625.1. Classification (NCBI taxonomy): domain Eukaryota; kingdom Viridiplantae; phylum Streptophyta; class Pinopsida; order Pinales; family Pinaceae; genus Pinus; species Pinus tabuliformis. Next base: position 1,266,257,949 of record CM062816.1, read on the forward strand.
ATCCTACATTCATGGTTAGAATATGGTGTAGGGCTGATTGGATGAAAGAGAGATTTGGTTAATCCCAATATATGGTTAGGTGGTACATGGAAATCCCTAACTTGGTTTGCATTTTTATATGTTAATATGATCTACTTTCTTATTGTGATCTATGAGAATTCGTGTAGTTATTACAGTGATCTTATGGTTAATTTGGCATAGTTTCTATTTTGGTTATATGTTGGTTATATGAATGGTTTTATGATGTTCTCTAACTATGGATCTCTCTCATGATTTGATAATTTATTATATGGTTGATGGCTAACCAGCAAGTGTTATTTCAGCTAGGTTGAGAGGGCATTGAACCTTCTTAGTGATTTTCAAATGAAGTTCAGAATTTTATGATCATATATGCATTCATGACCTATAGCTCATATGTTTACTATTTGTTTGACAACGTGTTTATTTAGTATTAGGCATGTTTAGGTCAAGATATTACTCAAGGTTTTATTTTTTAGCATTATTATCATCATTTTCACGATTCTAGAAAGTCTTAGGTAGTTATGGGCAATGGTATGGAGGCTATCTTGAAAAAGTGGCATAGATCTCACGACTGCGTGCAATGAACAGGGAAATTTCGGTCATAATCGCATGCATGAATACTTATGGGTGTGGTTGGGGAATAAACCTAGTGGAGAAGAGTTTCAAATCAAGGATTGATCACTTAGGGTGGTTGGTAGGCTACTTAGTGATTTGTAGTCTCTGAGCAATGTCAATTTACTTCCGGTTTATAGGCCCCACTTCCATAACTGCAAATTGGAGGTCAAGTCATATCATAGTGACACTCAGCTCATGTTTACCTAGAGAGATTGTAAAAGTGGGTGAATGTTGTATGAGGTATTGTACATGGTATGATTAGGATCCTCAAAGCAAGATCAGGTCCATGAGCTCGAGGGGAGTTATGCATGACATTCAAAATTTAAAATATTGTTTACTATTTTCTACTTGATTTTACTATGTCTTTATATATTTACATTTGTTGCATCCATGAGTAGAAGGGCGTGTGAAACAATTGTTTGTTCATGATTACCATTTGGAAAATTGATGAAGTAACCCTTAGCATGCATAGGAGAGTGTCCCTTGATTTAGCCTTGCATAGTAGAAAGTCGGCTGGTTCATCCGTATACGTACTTTTATGTGCAGTAGCCATGCACTTTTCTTGAGTATCCTTGTACTTAGATTATTAAATCCCTGTACTATAATTTTTCGTCATTTTTTGTGTAGTCTCATGCCTCCTGCAAGGAGGATTTGACAAGAACAACAAAAAATCATTATACAACAGTATTGAGTTGATGATTGTAGCCATAATACACGTTCAGGGGGAGAAGATTCAACAAGAGAAAGGCCATGATGTTGGATTTTGTTGCCATTAATGTCACATTATTTATACATGTTCAAGAATGAGCAGCAAACCATTTCCTTAGTTTCTAATGGTTATTTTACATGCGTGTTATAGTTGGTCATAATGCTTCATCATTCCATCAACATGGTGTTTATAAGAAATTTGGCCACCCTTTTCCATTGATGTCAAAGGGGTAGAATAAGACCAACCTCTAGTGGAGAATGAAAGCTAATGTAGAATATCATTTGTGATGTGGTTTTCATGTTTCCATCTATGCCAAAGGGGGAGATTGCTGGCAGTATGGTGTTGGCATTGATGTCAACAGTGAGTCAACATGTGTTGGGCATTGATGAAAAATAGGTTGTGTGATTTTGCATGGTTCTAATAGTGCTTACATATGTAATGATTCAGGTCTTTTATGGTATTATTGATCTAGCTGAAGAATTTTAAGTTTTACCCAAATTAGGGGATAGACACCAATTAAAAGGGATCAATTGGAATTTGCATTTTGGTAGCCTAAATTTCCAGTGTGAAAAGAGAATCCACAACCCAGATTTGATGTGGTTAAATAGCCTCCATGAACTTATTTTTGGACAAAGAAAACCACGGGGTCTTACCAATGAAATTTCACATGGTAATTGCAAAGATGAAGTCAATGGGTGTTTGTCAACTCGTAAAACCATCAACGATTACGTTGGTTTTTTCCCATGGTAAATTGTTCATTTATCTTGACAACATCTCCAAGCTATGTGTATATATAATCCCCTTCTGATATCAAATGGTTATTCATATGAGAAATTACTTAATAATTATCTATGGATCAAGTCGTTCTTGCATAGGGCATCCAATTTAACGAATACAATCTGTCCTTTTGTGTTTTGGTACAAGGGTCACAATTTTTTTCAAATGCATGTGCACCCAATATTATAAATGTTACTTTGTCCTATCACATGTAGCATCTAGTTTGGGTTTGATATTTATTGGTATAATCATGAATTGAGAGGGTCCAAGCACATAACAATGACTACAAATCAAATTTGAACCAATCACATGAAATTTACATTTCTCTGGTCCAATTTGATTTTGATTTAATCACTTGTGACTTTGTGTATGCTATGATAAAATGCTAATAAATTTTTGTATGGATGCATGACTAAATTAGTATTATTGTAGTTGTACACTTTCTCAATAATTATGCATGAAGGTTTTGAACTGCTAGCATTTCATTTGATCTATTCTGCCATAGGTTCTGGTGCAATATGATCTAATTTTCTTTTGTACTATTTCGTTAATGTTGTTTCCTTTTATGTTCTATAAAACATATGATTTGTAGGACATTATAATCAACTTTGTGTGCATGGTGATTCATATATTGTTGGCCTAGTGATTATGGTATTGTAGAGAAAATATTGTGTGTTGAAATACAGATGGACAGTTTGTATGGTGTACTTAGGATAAAACCTTTGCTACAGTGAACAAATGTTGATAATTGATGATAGGATACTTTTCTTTTGTTGAACTATTATTTTGGTGCTTCCATTGACATGGAGATAACGATGATGTTGTTACAAATATACTCATAACGTGTTTCCATCAGTAAAGTGATTGAATGCATAATAGTTAAGAAAATATCTAATATTATCTGTCTAAAATAATGTTCTCTAAAAGATATTGAAGCTAAGTGATTGCTTACTATTGAAACATTTCATAGCAATATTATTTATATGCACAAGATTAAAAAGGTTGTATGACTAAGTCAGTGAGACTGAGTATGTGTACTATACTACTGTTGATATATGTGTTGTGGTAAGGTTTTTCTTATTGTTGATCACAAGGGTTTATTGTTGAAGTTATTAAGAATGGCAGTGTGTTGATCATGATTATTTACTGAAATTAGGCTGAGACTGGCATTGATGCCATGTATAATTGAGTTGGATTATTGCTAGAGTTTGTATGAGGGTTTGTAATGAAGAAAGGATTTTCCAATTAATGTACATGTTAAGAAAATAAAATATTGGATATGCCATGTATCTTGTATCATTTCCTTAGTGTGTTGATGATGAGAGTTTGAAAATATTGATGTATGTATATGCTGCAAGCATTGTTGATCACTAGCTTGGGATTTCCATATGCATTATGGTGTATTTCCTTAAGAACTGATGATTCATATCCTACTATAATTGTCTTGTAAGGTCATAAAACATTTGTATGGCTAAGTGTTAAAGAAATAAAAGTATGTTGTTGAGGCTTAAGGTGTGTGGTTTAGTAAGGTTACCAGTTTTGTATGTTGTTGCCATGTACTTTCATGGTTTTGGAATTAAATTGTAAAGAATTCAATGTATTGGATTGCTAGAGCTAATAGTAAGTTGATGTCAGAGTATGTGTTGTTGTTAGGGTTTTTACTGAGGTTATTCTATCGATTGAGATTCATGTTATGTATTGAGGAGAAAGTTAATGTATTTCCTGTGTAGATAAAATTATCTGTATGTTGATGTTGTTTATGAGAATAAATGGTGTATGATACTACTATGAATTGACAAGGTCTAGTTGTTGAGCATAGATACTAGGGTTTTAATGTATAAGACTTATTTATGCCATTGTATGTGTGAGGACATTATTTTGAATAAAGGTTATTCTTTGTGAACTAAGGGTTCTTTGGGAAGAGTTAATTAGAAGACAATATTGTTAGTTAAATTGAAGTTACAATATGTTTTTAGGGTTTGACATCGAGTGCATATGTTAAGTAGAAAGTGCTTGTATTACTTCTATGTGATGTATGGCTGATATATATATATATATATATATATATATATATGCTTGCCAGCCTGTCAGTTAGGATGTATTGCTGCTAAAGTATTGTCAGATTGATATGTTTCTAGTGTGAGATCGATTAATGATTAGAGGTTGCATTGAAAAAGGTTTTTTGATGTTTTTGTATTCATATTGAGAAGAGAGAGCATGGCTTTGTCTGATGCCGAGAGATTTTATTTATGCCATTTATAAGTTCATGTGTGTATGTTACCGACATGATTTATCATAGATGTATTTGGAAAAGCTATCTATGCATGGTTTGCGAGTGAGAATATGATGTAGTTGCTGAGATGTTGAGCTAGGATTTGATTTTTTTATTGTCTTATTGCTTAATGTGTTGAGTTAGTAGAGGTTTGTGCTTTGTATTTAGTAAGTTTTAGTGGACAGAGTCTAAAATATATATAAAATGAGGTCCACAAAGGTTTTAAGGTTGGGGCCTTCAGTGGCAAGTGGTGGTTTGGTGGTATAGGAGTAGTGGCTTCCTTAAGGTGGTGGCCTAAGAAACTACTTGGGGGTCAAAGCCTCCAACAGATTAGTATCTTCAAACCTAGTTAGAAGTGGTTGCTTCCAAGCAGGTGGATGCTTGTAGCTTATTGGAGTTCAGTTCCTCCAATAGTTGAGTGTTTGTAAGTAATTGTGGAAGTGGTGGCTTCCATCGGGTAGTAGCCTAGAGTAGGTGGTTTCTCACATATGTCGCAAGTCAGTGCTTGCACACTAGTGGTTTCTAATGAATGATGTAAAAGAAAAATAATAAGAAGAAGTCAAAGTGTATGGTGGTTTTTCTCCTGGAAGGTTTTCCACCTAATATCTAGTGTTCTAATGTGTTTGATGGTGTTTACTTGATGTGTTATATGTTTATATATGGTTAACATGTTCATATATTCGTTGCTTATATGTTATGTTTAGATTAGCTATATATATATATATATATATATATATATATATATATATATATATATATATATATATATATATATATATATATATATATATATGCTTCCAGTTAACTAATGATTCAATAGTTTATAAAGAAATGGTTAAAATTTGAATTGGTGATTTATTAAGTGAGATATTGATTCACCCCCCACCCCTTGTATTTATAACACTGAATTCCTTCAATATTATGGTATTTCAACTATTATCTAGTGATATTAAGATTTCAAATGAAGATGAGTGCATCAATTTGTTATGTTCTCTACCAAACTTGTGGGATAGTCTATTTGTTGTTGTATGTAGTAATGTTTCTACTTTAAAGTATAAAATAGTCTCATCACTGTTATTAGAGGAGATGAGGTATAAAAACATGGAAATACATAATAGAGATTCCTTTCTTGTAAGAGGGTGATCACATGATAGAATTAAAATAAGTCCTTTAGTGGGTTATCTAAATATAGAGGAATATATAAATCTCCAAGGGAGTATGTAAAAGTATGTTAGATATGTGGAGAAGAAGGGAATTGCAAGAAAGATTGTAGATATAAACTTCTTGAGAAAGGGAAGGTATCTGAAGATGCTCCTCCTACAAAATCAAAAACCTCTTCAAATGAAGGAGGAGATACATACTTGGATTCTTTAAGTACACACGTAAATCATGAGGCATTCAACTCAAGTGCATCCTTCCATATGACTCCTCACAAGGAGTTATTTCATGAGTATGAAAGATTCAATGGTGGTGATGTTTTTGTAACTGACAAGTCGAAATATAGAAGCATACAATGAGGAAAAGTCAAGTTTAATCTCATGTGTGGAAGTATTATAATACTCTGTGTTGTTTTACACATCCCAAGATTAGCCATAAATTTGAATTTTGTAAGCAAGATGAGCGATGGAGGTGTAAAAATATTGTTTGAAAAGTATACATGTAGGATGGTTCCAGGATTAATGGTATTGTAGAGGGGATTTCATATTGAAACTTTGTATAAGTTGTTAGGAATAATTATTAGTGAGGGTGGAATAATTTCGTTGTTCCTAATAGTTCAGTAGAAGAAGGAAGCTCTCCATATATTTTGGAGACAATACTTTGTTATGGCATCAAAGGTTGGAACATATTGAAGAGAAGGCCCTTCGAGTACTACACAACAATGCTATGGTAGAAGGTATGTCTGATTGCTCTCTAGATTTTGATTTTTGTGAACATTGTTTACATGGGAAGTAGAATCAGGTAAGATTCTCTTATGGTTCTATGATGTCAAAGGGAATATTACAATTGGTGCGCAATGTTGTGTTTGGACATGCATCGGTTCCATCACTAGGTAAATCTCTGTGCTATGAATCATTTATAGATGACTTCTTTGGAATACATGGATTTATTTCCTAAGAAATAAATTTTAAGTCTTTGACAAGTTCAAATAGTTTAAGGCTCTTGTGGAAAATAAGACAAAGAATAAAATTAAGGTGTTAAGGATAGATAGTGGTAAATAGATCACCTTCATCCATGTTGAATGACAAGACTCCACATGAGGTATGGAATAGTAGAAAACCTTCTCTTAAGCCTCTTAGGATAATTATATATGATGCTTATGTACATGTTCCAAAGGAGAATAGGAGTAAGATAAATAAGAAAGCTAATATGTTTATCTCTATTGGATATAAAGATGGTCTGAATAGTAACCCAAAAACTAAGAAGGTTGTGTATAGTCGATATGTGGTATTAAAATAAGTCAAAGATGTTGTCAAACTGGAAGTCCCACCAAGGAAGAAAGAAAAAAAAAAGTAGATTTTAGATTAGAGGATGTTGAATTAGACTCTACAGAAGAATAATAATTAGAAGAAGAAGAATCACATACTCTAGCACTAAGGAGATTAGTTTGATATAAGAGTGAGGCTTGTGATCTAGTCGAGTTTATGACTGGAAGAAATCCCATTGGAAGAAAATGGGTGTTTAAGGATAATTTGAATGTATAAGGTAGAGTGGAGAGATACAAAGTTCAATTAGTATCAAAGAGTGTTTCCCAAGTAGAGGGAATTGACTTTGGTGATATATTTTCTCCTATTTCCAAACTAACTTCTATTAGATTTCATTTATCTATTGCTACTTATTTTTATCTTGAAGTAAAATAAACAGATGTGAATATAACATTCCGACATGGGGATCTAGAAGAATAAATATCCTTTAAGCATCCATAAGGCTATGGTGTGAAAGGAAAGAAAGAGCTACTATGTAGGCTAGGAAAGTCCATGTATGGGATAAATCAATCACAAAGAATGTGGTATAAAAAATTTGATACTTATATATTGATACTTGGGTTGACAAGGAGCAATGCATATCACTATATGTATTTCAAATTATTTGGTGATTGTGTGATTATTTTGTCTTGCATGTGTATGATATGTTGTTCATTGGAAATGAAAGTAAAATCATCCAAGAAGTGAAAACTCAATTGTACTCTAAATTTGATATGAAGGACCTTAGTGCTACAAATTTTATCTTGGGTATGGAAATCAAAATAGATTAGGTAAACAAGAAATTTTGGTTAAGTTAGAGAATATATGTAGAGACAATATTGCAAAGGTAAATTTGTCAAGGTACCTCTTCTTATAGGAGAAAAGTTATCCGTATGTAACAGCCCAGGTGAAAATTTCATGTAAAAATATATATATGGCCATAGTGATGGTACACGTATTCCAAGATGAATGGTAGGGGAAACATCCTAATGGGATTTGATTTGGTTTATTATGGCTAAGTAAATTAGAAAAGAAAATGCATAAGGCTCTGGAAAGGAATGAGGCATTAACAGAATTTTATTTATGAAAATAATTGAAATTAGGAGAAAAAGGAGGTGAAAGGTCACAGGTTGCATGTGAGGAGGAAATTGAAGGAAAATAATGGAAATGAAGAAAATAGAGGCCTCATTGATAAAGAGGCTTCTGAGGATCAGTGGGTAAGCTTTTGACAGGTTTTGGTGGAGCTCACTTTTATTCTCTCTCTCTCATACTCTTGGAGACTTAGAGATTTCTTGGAGCACTCTTTGTGGGTGTGGCATACTTGGATTCCTGCAGTAAGAAGGCAAAGGAATAGCAGGAAAGTGCAAGAAGGCATCGAGATCAACAACTACATTAGATTTTCTTGCAGGTACCGAGTTGAATGTATGTATCTTCACTAGTTTTGGCATGCATGGCATATGCATGTGGATTTTGGTTGTGATTTGTCATTGGCATGGAGGATTGCTTGGATTGACAGTGGATTTCCTAGCGTTGTCATTTCCTAGATAGCCATGGTGACTGTGGTTTTATTTTTATTGTTTGCTTTTTGTTGGTTCTCATGTTTCCTTAGCTTGGGTTAAGTTATTAGTTCCTGGAAGCCTTGGTTGTACAAATGGGTAGGAAGCCCTATAATGACTTGCGTTGAGTTACTAGTCCTAGAAGCCTTGGTTGGGAAAATGCTCTGGAAGCCCTGTAACAACTTGGGTTGAGTTACTAGTCCTGGAAGCCTTGGTTGGACAAACACTCTGGAAGCCATTGGTGGGTTGAATTACTAGTCTTGGAAACCTTGGTTAAAGAAATGCTCTGGAAACCCAGAAAATGTTGTGGGTTGAGTTACAAGTCCTGGAAGCCTTAGTTGGACAAATGCTCTAAGGCCCAATAACAACTGTGAATTGATTTACTAGTCCTAGGAGCCGGGTTGGAACAAATGCTCTAGAGCCTTGGAAGGTTGGGATAGAGACCAACCTGATGATGGTTTTGTGATGTCTAACCGTGAGGTGGAATCATTGTTTGATGGGTTCAAGTAGATGGCCTCTGGAAGCCCTAGATGATTTTTTATTGATGTGTTCTATGAGATCCCACATTCATGCTTGGAATATGGCACATGGGTGAATGGCTGAAGAGAGATTTCGCTAAGCCATTCTATGGTAGGGTGGAATGTGGAAGTCCCATCCCGGGTTTGGTTTTTTCATCATTAATGAAAGGTTATTTCTCCTTGTATTTATATGAGTATTATGATGGATTATATGTGGTGTATATGGTTGTGATTTCATTGATATTTTTTCCCCTATTATGCTAGTTATGTATATGTTTTATGACAACAACTATGTATGTATCTCATCATGCTTTTACTTGTAAATGAATGAACAATGTATCTATGACCTAATGGATGGAATGGAAGTTAGTGTGTTGAGGCATTAATTCTTCATGGAGAATCTCAAATAAGTATGATACCCCTATGGTCAGATCTATTATTTACACCTATAGTTTACATATTCGTGATATTTTTGATGAAATGCATGTTATGGCTAGTAGGGATCCAGTTAAGGTCTTAAACACGTATTTGATTTAGTACTATCATTTCCTGTTATTTTATTTTTCTTAAGAGATGGTTCAATTATGGGAAGTGACTTGGGCTCTGGGCTTGAAAAAGTGGCTCAAATCCCAGGGATGCTGGCATAGCACTAACAAATTTAGTCTCTGGATGCTGGCAAGCAAGCTTGTGAGAGCAACTTTGGGTTTTTAGACGTTGTCATGCCTATAGCATGAGAGAAAATAAGGTTTAAGTTGTCGAAAAGTTGAGTGGGACCCAAGGGCAAGTTTTCTTATTCCTGAGGGTCCTGAAGCTGATGTTGAATTTTTTATGGTGTGTTTCCATTGGTTCCACTACCTTAACATGACTTAGGAGGTTGAATCATATCATAGTGGCCTTGTGCATGTTTACCCTGGCTGGCCAGTTGCTTGGGTAAATGTGGGAGGAGGGTGTTACAAATTGGTATCAGAGTGGTTGTGCTGTCCTTCGGTTGTGCGTTGATCATGCTTCAATGTTGGTTGCAGATGTGTAGCTTATGCATGTAGTCCATGTGCTTGTTGAATTTTCATGGTGTTGATCATGGTTATAGTGATGTCGCCATGTGAATGTTGATGGTGTCATCATCATGAGTGTATGGTTGTATATGAATTTGTTATACACGTCAATGTTCACATATTCTCAAGTGCACATGGTGTAGTGGTTGTTATCATGCATGAGGTCATCGTTTTTGTAGTTTTTATGGTCATGCATTGGTGACTAGACTCTAGATAGAATGATGTGTATATGGTTTTGTACTCATGTTTTATACGTCTATATGCAATTGTTATGCATGTATGGACTTGGTTATAGTTATGCATGAATAGTAGGTCAAACATGCCTTGTGAAGTCATTGTATACAATTTAGGTCATCATGATGCTATTGGTCATTATGATGCTAATATGTTGGCTTACATAGAGCAAGAGATGCAGATCATAATTATGAGGTTGCATCATTAGACTTTTGGATAAGATAAGATCATCATACAAGTTTGCATGTTGGGCATGTAGGCAAGTAAGTTAAGGATTGTTGTATGAATTAGGTTTATATACATTAGGTTTATGTACATGTCTTTTGATGTTATGGTTACATACATGATAGATGATAGTTAGTTAGTATAGTCATATGCACAAGTGTCAGATAGTTAAGAATGATAGTAACTTGTGGTTGTATGAATTTCTATTATTGTTTTATGTTAGATAACTTGATGATTATGTTATATGTTGTTGATGAGTATGTTATAGGTTAATTTTTTGTTGTTATATGATAGTTAGCTTGATGGTTAGGGTTCTTTCATTTAAGATCTTAATGTTGTAAGTATCATACTAAGTTGGATTGGTCTATGCAAATGGTTAGGGTTATGACATTCATGTATAAGTTAATATGTTGTGATATTATGTCATACTAATCTAGATTGACTGTGCAGATGCGGTTCTTATGTATTAATGATAATTTTTTATGAGTTTTAGTGACTACTATGTATATCGTGATCTTATTTATGTTTAAGCTGATGTGCTGAGAAGTTATATCATGCTAACTAGATTGATTGTGTAGACAAGATTGCCTCCCATGAGATACATAAAATACAAGTTTTCTTATGTCATATATGTGGTGCTTGAATGTTTGATTAGGTCATCTAGTTAATTTAGTTAACATGGTATGTTTGCAAGTTTGTTGAATGTTTGATTTATTTCATAATATGAGTATGTGTCCAAATGATCTTGTTGTAAGATTACTATACTAACATATGTGTTGAGACAGTTGATATGTACTTGAGTGTAGTAGGTGACAGTTGTAGCATTATGTCTAATGAATATGAGTTGACCATGGATTATGACATGATTGTTAGTCTTTGTAAAGATTCAATTTCAAAGTGATATATATGATTGTCTTGATATTTGGATCATATGGTTGGCATGTGTGAGTAGTTGCAAGAAACATAATTGGTATTAGCATGATGAGGTAATAATTGATGTGTTTATATAACTAACTGTTGGGTGATGTGATAGTACTAGTAAGCCTTGACTGCAACAAGGTAAAAAGGTAAAGGAAAGGAATTAGGCAAGAATTCCTTTGGCTATGTTTGGAAACCCTAATTCCAAATGAATGAGTACTTTGCAAACAAGAAGTCTTCTTAACCTCGATTTGTCTAAAATTATGTGGGTATGTGCTAGATTCTTGAACATGTCTTTGATAGGTATATTATCTAGTCTCTAGTTATAGGTGGATCTATCAAGGGAATTGGAGTCCCTTGACGGATGCAATGGATCTGTTCAGTTGCAAGAAACGTGATTGACATAACAAGATAAGGTAACTGGTGTATTTTTATGTTTTTTTACACACTAATGGTTATGTGTTTTGGCAGTATGATGCAAGAGATTGCATGGAAAAGAGAATGCCATGAAATCTTGAAGAAGGATCAGGTTGAGATATTCTTTGGAAGAAATGGGAACCATGAGGATTGAGTCATGGTGTTGTTAGTCTTGTGTTTTTGGTATTTTTTTATTTGGTTGCACTTGATTGGAATATTTGTTTATGTCTAGTGTATGGCCATACCAATTTGTTTGCGGAGTCATGTTGTTATTGGTTTTCATGGTTTCCTTCTTGTTTTCTTCTTGTGATTGAATTTTAAGTTTCGAGTCTTAGGAATTTTTTGGGAAAGACGAAAGTTAATGGAGCTCAGGGGGAGCTGTGTGGTACTTGAAAGGTAATGCAAGATTCAGATGAATCTCAATGCATGAGTAAGCGTAGCAGAAGGTAATACTATGCCATTCGATAGGATTGGTTGGGTCCATTGTGGTAAATGGACGGTGGCAGTACATAAATGAGGAGGGTAACCAGAAAAGGTAAAGTAAATAGACTTGAGATGTCGAATGGTTTGACCAAGTTGGGAACGTTCATTCACAATGTTGTGCATGCTATGCAAAAATAAGGAAGTTATATTAACCTAGACCTTATGTTATCATGGGAATTATGTTATGATGATGATTATGCTGATGTTTATATATGTATACATGTATGTATGTATGTCATTGTCTGACAAGATGATGATTGTTTTATGCTAATGATTATATATGTATCTACATATGTATCTATGTCATTATCGGACAAGGTTGTCAAGGATCGTTCATGTGGAGGAATGATTTCTTATGTAGGTGAATGGCATGAAGAGATTCTTGGGTCATGAGTAATCAAGTGGGAAAAGTATCCTGACACATCTACAAGGTCAATATCATGTGGTTATGAGTTGATATTATGTCTATGTTATGGACAGGTTATACGAAGGGATGCATCAGTAGAATGAAAGCCATGTGGCTCGTGGCATGCTAGGATATGCATGGATGGCAGAGAGACACTAGAAACAATGTTACTTGGTCAAGTCAGTCTGGTTTTGGATGTGTGGTACTATTGATATGCATATGTTGTACATGTTGCATATGTGTTTTTGTGTGCATGCAGTGTTGTGCATATATAATGTGTGTACATGTTGTTTATGCAATGTTATGTACAGAGTGGTAGAGATAGTGTATTGTGAATACTGCATATGCAAAGCTGAGTATAGACAGTGCTATGTACATGGTAGATATCTGGTGTTGTGTGCATATGGTGTTGTGCCCATGTTGGATATGCAGTATTGTGTACGGTACTGTGTACATGTTGTATATGTAGTGATATATACATATGACATTGTGTGCATGTTGTACGTATGGTGCTATGTACATATGCTGTTGTGTGCATGATTGTACAAGTGGTGTTGTGAACATGTGCTGCCATGTACATGTGGTACAAGTGGGACTGTGTGCAGGTGGTGATGTGTACATGTCGTGCATGTGGCACTGTGTACATGTGGTTTCATGTACATGTCATGCATGTGGTACTGTGTACATGCAGTATTATGTACACATTGTACAGGTGGTACAATGTACATGTGGTGTTGTGTACACATTGTGTAGGTGGTGTCGTGTACATGTGGTATTGTGTGTGTTTCGTACATGTTGTGTTACGAGCATGTAGTACTATGTATGTGCATTGTGTAGTCATGGTATCGTGACATGTGTATTCCTTATGTTGTACTTTATGTAGTACATGTATTTTGTTGTGTTGTAGGCCAGGTGTAGGTACATGTACTATGTGGTGTTGTACATCAGGTATAGGTGTATTGTTGTGTTTTTTTATGGGTGTATGTGCATGAATTTGTGTTGTCGCATGTTGTGTACAGATGTACACTATGTGTGTGTGCACATGGTTGAGGAGAAGGCATTGGGTGTTCTTTGTGTGTGGAAACCAATCCGGAGTGCGTACAAAATAAGGAAAAAGGTGGAAGCCAAGGATTGATTAAAGGGTAAGTATCAATATTTTATTTCAGTTTTATTATGCATGTGACTTATGGTTCTGGTCTATGATGATTATTATGATCTATGATTCTGGTTTATGATGGTTACGTGTGATTTATGATTTTGATCTATGATGGTTGTGTTTAGAGCTAACCTGATGTGATATGTTATACATGATGATTTGGTCAACGATTTTAGTTTGACTTGTTGTGACAAGAAATGAATAGAATTGAAAATGTAGCTTATTGACAAGCTACAATGAGGTATGATTTGAAGTTATTTCAATTTATTTTGAATCTAGTGGAAATTATGTTCTTGGTACATGAATGCATGAAAATGCTTGGTTGGGTGGTTGAAATCGACTGCAAGAATCAACAACTCTAGCGAAAGGAATTGGAAAATGGAGAAGTATACTGGTAAAGAACTTCAAGAGCAGGGCCATTGTGGGACACTGGTACCCAATAATGTCCATTGATTTCCATGAGCATGCTATGATTGGTATGATGGTTTGAGTTATGTATATGCCTTGGTTTTGTATATTCCAATGCAAGGAAGCCTTCCCAAGGGATGGACAACCCGAGATTGGGGTGCCAACGAAACTTGGAAGGTGAGTTACTACACAGAAGGGGATGAACGAATTTCCTGAGGGACTGTATAGTAGAGAAGGGAAGGTCACGGATGGATTTGTTTCCGTCATTAGCATTGCCACATGGAATCCGATGCACATTAGGAGTGCACCCTGAAAAATGAGTCGATAACTATTCACTGAGAGGACAAGTGGCGTTAGATTGTAGCGCTGGACATTGGATGCAGATTTGAATTTGCAGTGGATTCTAGAATTCCTGGGAAGGAGGTGAATCCTGGTATTAATTTGAGGGTGGAGGTGTGAGCCTCTGGATTCCCTTGTTACAGATGCAAGCACTATATCCTTTTATTTGTTGGTTGAGAAAATGTGCATATGTGTATATGTGTGTATTGTTGTAAATACTATTGTTGGGACAGGAAAAGGTATGATTTCTCTATATTAAATGCTTCATTTATCATTCATACTTATAAGATTATCTCCGTTTATAGATTAAAATGAGGAAAATATCAGCTAAAGTAGGAAGAAACCATTTGGTGATAGAATAGGCAGATTTAGTACAAAAAACTGATTCTTTGCTATCTTTGTATGCAGAGATGTGATTAGGCAAAAGTTGTTCAGTTGGCAGAACAACGCGAGGCCATAAAAGGGAAAAGCCACGATGTCTAGGGTATATAGGGAAGCATAAGATCAGTTCAAACACTCCTATTTTATCATATCATTAGATTTTATATTGCGAAATCCTCAAGATACCCTAACCTTAAGGATTTGCTTTTATCTAAGTTTCTCTTTTATCTTATATATAGGGCTGAAAGGAAACTAGATACAAGTTCAAACTTTTAATTTGTAATTATTCTTTTTTTGAAGCATAAACATTGTTAATTCAATGACTCTGTCAACTGTTACTTGAAGTTAATGAAAGAAGGTTGCGTTTGATACATCTCTGTATTCTGAGTTTTTATTAAGAAGAGGCTTCTGGCAACTCTGGGCCGAGTCACAAGAAGTTCCACTGCTCCTTTGTGTCATAGTTTTATATTCAATCTTTGAATTGATTTAATGTTAGTTATCTCATTTATCATGAAGATTTGTGATATTTATTTATATTGTTATTCAATTAAATTCGTATTGAAGTTGTGAGATATACTTAAGCAACGCTTTGATTGGAATGAGTGAATGCGTGTTTAATTTTTGTTCATTTGAATAGAGGTTATCATAGATCTTGAAAGACATGATTGATTCACTTCTACAGATTTCAATATAGAACATTTTCCATTTAGGAATCCTTTAGCGTTGTTGTTGTTAAAATACCTATTGTTGATTGTTTTTCATTTATTATTGCTATTCAATTGAGTAATGCAAATTGATTTGGTTTGTTATAAATTCATAGTGTTGTTCGATAGTCATACTTTCTTTACTTGATAAGTATGATTAGTCTTAAGATTATATGAATGATTCTCAATGTAATTCTTATTTGCATTCAGTTTTAATTGGTTTCGGAACAAGTTGCATAGAATTACATAGTGTGTTGAGAGCATTTCTTTCATAGATAGTTCTTTGCAGAGTTGCGTGAATTGAATTGAAGAATTAGGCTTTAGTGATTACAACGATTCATCATTAGATAACCTCTAGCTTCACTGCACATACTATGTTGGCACTCTTGAGATCGAAAGACTTACCTCGGGTTGTCAACTAATGTAGGGATTAAGATTGCCTGTAAAAAGACATCTTAGTGAGCCAACATTTTGGCGCTGTTGCTGGGGAGAGTGTTTGAAGTGATTTTTTTTACTTCTTTGTTGTAGGAGAACTGGGTTTTTAAAATGGAAGGTAAGAACCTGTGTACCTAGCAAGTAAAGTGCTTGCTTACTTGCCTGCTTTACAACAAGACCTTAAAGGTTAAATAGGAATTTGTTTTTATGAATGACTAGAAATAAAAAGATAGAAAAAGAGCAGAATCCTCCACTAAAACCCACAAAACCCAAAGGATCAGTGAACCTTTGGAGAATGACCTTTATAGACAAAATCATAAGAAGAGTAGAATCTCAAGCATTAGTAGGATTCTAGGCTAACCTGGAAAAAGTTCTATTGTTCTCCCTCAAACAGTATGCTCACCATCTACAGCTCATGCTGAGATTCAAATCCAAGTAGGAGGATCGGAACAGAGCTTTCAAGCTACAATAAGCTTACACTTTGATCCTCTACAAGAGGGAAAATCCTATAGCTTAAGAGAAGGAAAAGGAGAAACTACTGGGGCTGCTAAAGCAGAACCACAACTGTCTGAACAAGGATCTCCTGAGATTCCAGACCTAGGAAGTGTTGTAAAGCCAACTCGAGTTGCTAACTCTCTGCTTATTCGAGAAGCACCCTTTGAAATCCCTGAAGATTATTGAAATATCTTTGATCAAATGGTATATTAGCCACCCCAAGGTCAAACCTCGACATTAGAGTACCCCATAGTTGACCAGGCGGCCAATGCCCTTATGAATGATATTCCTCTATAGAGCATCCCAACCTTCTATGGGATGATCACAGAGGATCTTGATGCTTTCCTGTTTGAGCTTGATGTCCTCTGTAGAGGGTATGACTATACCACTGACCCCTAAAAATTGAAATTTTTCCCTTCCACTCTGAAAGGGGCAGCTTTGAGATGGTTTATGGGTCTAGGTGGGTGAACCATCAATTCTTGGGATTAAATGAAAAACTCATTCCTTAAAAGATACCAAGACTTTTGTAAAACTAGGGAACTGAAAGATGAGATTTTTAAGATGACTGCAAAAGATAATGAAACACTAGAAGAATATGTAGAACAATTTTATTATAATTTGCAGAGATCTCCACACACCGCCCTACCAAAAGAAGTCCTAAGAGCTATATTGATTAAAGGAATGAAAGAGGAATGGGTAGAGACTCTAAAATTAATGGGAAAAGGAGATATTTCTTAGGAAGATTATGATGAAATTATTCATTTGTGTATCAGGTGTTCGCGGGGAAGCACACGTACAAGAACAGCTAGCTAAGATCCAATGAGTAGAGGGAGCAAACCACATAGTGGAGGTGTAACACAGATGGAGATCAGCAACCTCCTGGAAGATCTTAAGACAGACATCTTGGGCACTCTTACAACACAGCTGGAAGTCTTACAGGCAAAACAAAAACATGCTTTAGCAGAACAAAATTTGGCCATCTTCTGCCCATGTTTTCGGATGAAGCACAACCAATGGGAATGCCTATTAGACATTGTTCAGACATGCGCCATCTGTACTAAAGATCACGACACTGAAAAGTGTCCATCATTACCCGGGCTGAAAGCAGTATTCAAAGAAGTAGAGGAGGAAATAGAACCAGTATATTTGATGAAATAGCATCGACAATGGAAAGCTAAACCTACAAGCATGTCACAAGACGCATCCCAATTCTTTCCTTCCTTGCAATTTAATCAATAGCAGAACCTTGGGGCAGCCTGGCAAGGCCAATCACCCTACCCAAATTAGCAAAGCCCGCCATTCCCTATGACATCTTGGCCAACACAATCTTTTCCAAGAAATGGCTATACAAATTCTCCTTTTACTCATGTTTGGCAAGGCAATCCTTATCAATCTCAGTGGCCTGCCTCCACCTCGCAAAATCGAATTGGTCTACAAACTGGTAGCGACGTCTGGGGATATCTAATGTACCTATGGTGATAGGTCCTCAGCCTCAACCCACACTGTCAGCTCCTTATACATTACAATAGAATTCTCAACCTCTTCTGCAGCCACAGTTACCAGCTCAATTGAACCAGAATCCTAATAACAGACCAGTCCAGTTGGTACAAATTATTGAAAATCCAGAATATGAGATTGAGCAGAAAGAATGTAATGAGATCAAATTGAGGTCAGGACATGTCATTACCCCTGAGGAAAATAGGGACCAACCTCCAGTTGAAAATGTGACTTCACCTATACATATTCCATCACCTGTACATGTTCCACCACTTGTACATAATACTGAATCAAAGCAAGGGGAAGAAACAGATCAACATGATGACCCTGGAAAACTTATAGTTACTTCTCCTCCGTTCCCTGAAAGGCTAACGATACCCAAACCGATCACTTACCCTGATTTCGATCTTGTAGGGGAATTAAAAAAATTGTGTATTAAGATTCCTCTCCTCTAGACTATTCATGACATTCCCATCTATGCCAAAACCATCAAAGAATTATGTGTAAGGAAGCTTGTGAGGAAGGTAAAAACCTAACCCAGTATCCATGTTGTAGGAATCTTATCTGATCTACTCTAGGGAGAGGAAACTCCAATAAAGTATGAAGATCCTAGAAACCCCATAGTAACAATTCATATATATGGCTGCCCTTTTCCAAATACACTAGTTGATCTAGGAGTTGCCATTAACATATTAACAACATAAACTTGTAAAGCACTTGGTATTACAGCCTCAGAACCAACCACCACTTTATTAGAACTTGTTGATCGATCGGTGGTAAGACCAAAAGGGACCTTACAAGATATTACAGTTTCTGTTGACTCATGTGAATATCCAGTAGATTTCCTTGTTATAAACCCAAGGAGTAGGTTGGATGGGCATCCTTTGAATCTGGGTCAAACTTGGTTGACAACAACTGATGCATATATTGGCTGTCGAGAAGGTAGCATGACTATTACAAAGGGAGATGCTGTAAAAAATTTGGTGTTATACCCTCCTGCAAGGCCAAGTTTGCCCATTGTAAAAATATGTAAGCCGCCACCCGCGTACTTGGAAGAAAGCATCATTTCACTACTCACAGTAGTGGAAGCACTGGAATTTAAAGATCAAACTGAAGATGATGTTATCAACAATTTTATAAATCAACCAGCTAATGTGAGTAATGTACAATGTCAGATGTTGAAAGCAATCCTTGATAACGAAGCCATGGAAGATCCCCTAAAGGATACAGACGACTAGAATATTCAAATGATTGATGTTCATAACAACAAACTAGTTGAGATCGAACCAGGAAAAGTTCTAAATATCAATGCTGATTTGGATAGTGAACAGAAGAAAAAGCTTATCCAGGTATTGCAGAGAAATAAAGGGGCTTTTTCCTAGGATTATTTTGATATGAAAGGGATAGACCCACAACTATGTACACACCACATTTATATAAAGAAGGATGTGTGACCCATCCGCAGCCTCAACGGAGGTTGAACCCACACCTAAAGGATATCATAAAAGAGGAATTGCAGAAGCTGCTAGATGTAAACTTTATTTATCCTATCTCAGATAGTAAATGGGTCTCTCCATTGGTGGTTGTCCATAAGAAAAATGGGAAGTGGTGTATTTGTGTATACTATCAAGAGTTAAACAAGGCAACACAGAAAGATCACTTTCCATTCCCATTCATTGATTAGGTCCTCGATACATTGGCAGGGAAGCAGTTCTTCTCTTTTTTAGACGGCTTCAATGGATACAATGAAATCCATATTGCCCCTGAAGACCAGGACAAAATGACCCTCACCTGTCCCTGGGGCACATTCACATACAAGGTATTACCATTTGGCTTGTGTAATGCCCCAGCCACGTTTTAGAGAGCTATACTAAGCATCTTTGTTGATCTAATATATGAAGGACTGGAGGTATATATGGATGACTTTACTCCATATGGGGATGGTTTTGATGAAGCATTGCAAACGCTAGAAAAGGTCTTAGAACGATGCATCACTACTAGGTTATGTTTAAGCAATGTCAAGTGTCATATGATGAAGACTGAGGGTGCAATCCTGGGACATTACATCTCTACACTAGCAATATAGGTAGATCCAACAAAAATATAGGTAATTATTTTACTGCCTACCCCCTGCACCCAAACAGAGGTACATAGTTTCCTAGGATATGCAGGTTATTATCGCAAATTTATCAAGAATTTTTCGCAAATTATGGCACCCTTATACACTCTAACTAGAAATGTTGATTTCAGTTGGTCAGACAAGTGTGACATAGCTTTTGCAGGATTAAAGAAACTAGTCTCAACAACCCCAGTATTACGTGGACAAAACTAGGAGCTACCTTTCCACATCTCCATGGATGCATCAGATGTAGCTATAGGCGCTATCCTTGGCCACGAGAAGGACAAGAAACCTTATGCTATATATTACATTAGAAAAAATCTCACTCCTGCAAAACTCAATTACACAGTGACAGAAAAATAATTCTTAGCATTTATTTATGCAATAAACAAATTTAGACACTATATAACTGGCTACCAAGTCTTTGTGTACACTGATCACTCTGCCATTAAATATCTAGCTAATAAACCAATCACAAATGGTTGAGTAACATGATGGCTATTGCTTTTGTAGGAGTTCGACATTACTATCAAAGATCATCCAGGAAAGAAAAATCGAGTTGCTGATTTTCTATCTCAAATCCTAAATGTTAATGATCCACTAGCGGTAGATGACCAATTCCCGGATGAACGCCTATTTGCTGTGGCATCTGAGATGCCATAGTACACAGATGTGGAAAATTATCTGGTAGTGGGGAAGCTACCTAAACATTTAACTACAACAGAAAGAAAATTGATTGTTCAGCGTAGTGCCCAGTTCTCTTGGATAGGCAGATATCTTTTTCATACAGGGGCCGACATGTGTATACGCAGATGTATCCATGAGGATGAGATCCATGACATTCTAAAGGATTGCCATGACAAACCCTGTGGGGGACATTTCACAGACTGAAGGATAGGACATAAGGTATTACAAATGGGCTATTATTGGCCAACTATTTTTAAGGATGTTAAAAAATATGCCCAGGCCTATGAAAGTTGCCAAAGGATGGGCTGGCCTGGCCAATCTGATGAAATGCCTCTGAAACCACAATTTTTCATAAAACCCTTCGAGCGTTGGGCATTAGACTTCATAGCTCAATTCCATCCGCCATCCAATCAGAAGGCCTACATACTGGTAGCCACAGATTATGTGACAAAATGGGTGGAAACAATATATTTACCAAGAGCCACAGAGGAAGCAGTGATTAAATTCTTTTTTGGGCTATTTGTGCGGTATGGATTACCATGAGAAGTGATCACAGATAGGGGGAAGAAATTCACAGGGCATAAGATTACTGCCACTCTCAGAAACTGTCATATCACACATAGGATCACTTCTCTGTATCACCCGCAGGCGAATGGGAAGGTCAAAAGCACCAACAAGGTTATAGAAGCAATTCTAACCAAGACAGTCTCAACGCACCAGTGAGATTGGGCTGCTAGACTGCTAGAGGCCTTGTGGGCCTATCATATGACTTGGAGAAATACTACTGGATACTCTCCCTACTAGCTTGTGTTCGGTAAAGAACCAATGTTTCCAATTGAATTCGAAATAAAGACTCTAAGGATGGCCCAGGAAGTGGGTCTGGATTTAACATAGCCCAAACCAAGCGTCTTTAGCAGATTAACGAACTATATGAGGCGCGATTGCTTGCTTTGAAATGAATTGCAATAATACAACAGCAAAGGGAAAAATGGCATGACAACCTTATCAAGAAGAAAATGTTTCAAAAAGTGGATTGGGCACTTCTGTACCATTCCAGATTCTAGGACATCCCGGGAAAGTTGCAAACAAGATGGATCGGCCCTTACGAGATTCAAAAAATACATAACAATGGTACTCTTACCTTGACTACCATAGATGGATTCGGAGTGTGCCTTTATCATCAATCGCTTACCAATGAGTCTTTCTGCGAGTAGGTACGTGAAGACCCCTCCATGCAAATTCTAGCTGCACGGAATGATAACCCAAAACAAAATTCTTTAAAAATTGAAATTTCTTGAAAAATTGTAAATAATGTACATACTTTTGTAGGCATTACCATGTAAATATGAATTTAAAAAAAAATGTTCCATTTTCCTGTTCTTTGTTTTCGCTATTCAAATAATTGAATGTTTGCCATTCAATTGATTGGACAACTCATTTATTCCTCTTCTGTAATTCGATGTTCAAACAAGTGAACGGTTTCCATTCAATTGATTGAACAACACATTTTTCTTTTGTTTTTTTTCTATTCAAACAACTAAATGTTTTCTGTTCAATTGATTGAACAACACATTTTTCTTTTGTTTTTGTTGTTCAAACGACTGAACGTTTTCCATTCAATTGATTGAACAAGACATTTTTCTTTTGTTTTTGTTGTTCAAAAAACTGAACAATTGTCGTTCAATTGATTGAACAACACATTTTTCTTTTTATAATTCACTATTCAAGCAATTGAACGTTTGCCATTCAATTGATTGAACAACACATTTTCCTTTGTTGTTTTCGTTGTTCAAACAATTGAACGTTTGTCGTTCAATTGGTTGAATAGCACGTGTTCCTTTTTGTTTTACGTTGTTCAGACAACTGAACGTTTGTCGTTCAATTGACTGAACAACACATTTTCCTTTGTTGTTTTCGTTGTTCAAACAATTGAACGTTTGTCGTTCAATTGCTTGAACATCACATGTTCCTTTTTGTTTGACGTTGTTCAGATAACTGAACATTTTCCATTCAATTGATTGAACAACACATTTTCCTTCATTTTTTTTCATTGTTCAAACTATTGAACGACTATCGTCCAATTGATTCAAAAAAGCAATTTTTCTTATTTGTTTTCGTTGTTCAAACTATTGAACAATTTCCATTAACTTGATTAAACAACACATTTTTTTTCTTATTTGTTTTGTTGTTCAAACTATTGAACAACTATCTTTCAATTGATTGAACATCAAATTTTTTTCTTATTTGTTTTCGTTGTTCAAAATACTGAATGATTGTCATTCACTTGATTGAACAACACTTTTATTTCTTGTTTATTTTCACTGCCCAAACAATTGAACGATTGTCATTCAATTGATTGAACAACATACTTTCCTTCTTGTTTTTCACTGTTCAAACCATTGAACTCCTATAGTTCAATTGATTGAACAACACATATTCTCTTTAATTTGATTTCATTGTTTGAACAACTGAACGACTACTGTTCAATTGATTGAACAACATTTTTTGTTTTTGATTGATTTTTCTGTAATTGAACGATTTCCATTCAATCAATTGAGCAACACTTTTTATTTTCTATTTTGATTTTTTCGATTGAACCACACCTTTTAAGGGCTAAATTGTGATTTTTTTTCTCATTTTTCTCTTGATGATTATGCCATTTTCTTCTTCTTTTATATTGCAAATAAGCACCATTTGCATTAATTTGTGCCTCTTCTAAAGAAAAATGGTAATAACAATATCATTATGACTTCTAAAATCCTTTTGTTGGTTATCTTTATTCATCAAGCTAATATGGTGTATCTTTACAATGGTTGTCTGAACATCTTTTCTTGTGGACACATCATGAAATGATTCATTATTCTTAATCCATGTTGGCTTATGTTTATACTTCCAAATGGATAAAACTCATCAATATAATGTTAAGGGGATAAGAGTATAACACTTCCATTGGCATCTTCTTACTTCTTACACCATCCTTGACTCTTAGGGAGCAAATGAGCCTCCCTTTTTCTACAAGAATGATTCCATAAGCAAAATAAAATAGTAAAATGCTTAAAACATTGTCCAAAGAGGATAGGGGTACTCATCATGAGCCAGCCTACCATGATCATAAGGATGTAACAGGTGACATTCCAATTTGGCTACCAAACCAAGGCAATGACCTTCTTGATAATTAATTTGTCAGAAGAACAGGGGGTCTCATCACGAGCTAGCCTGATCATTTTTGTTACACCCTAGTGAGTGGCACTATGGTTATCTGGTCACCATGCCAACATAATGGTCCCTTTGTGACAAAAGAAAGAAAAATTACATGTAGGAAGGACTCTAGCTCATTTGGGAGGGTTAAAAAGCAACCCTGCCAAGGTTATGAATGCTTGCTAGCAGCAGTGGCTCTGCTTGTGGTATTGAAGTGTTATATTATATGGCCATATGAAATCTACCTCTTATCACCTATGACTTTATTTCTAACTAAAATTTCCATTTGGTAGCACTTTTACAAGCCACATAACATGGTAAATTTGATCTATATTTATCATATTCCATATGTCTGAGCATTAAATGACAGACATTAAACATAAACTGTTGATTATGTTGATGTGATTAATTCCACTCACGGTAAAAATATTTGAAATAATGATTTAATATTGTTGTTTTTATTTGATTTTGCCAATTCACATCTTACGGTGGATGTCGCTTAAATGCTTCACTGATTTGCGCTCTGTGCTTTTTAGATTGGTTGCCGACATTTATTTTGCATTGGTTTATTTGCCTATTTTCCGCATGTTGAAAGGATGTGGAAGCCCTTTTCTCATCAGAGGGGGGATGGCCTGCATATGGATGGCATGTATTCCAGTTATGGATAACTATGTGACACTCATTCGAATTACCTCCGGAGTACGAATTGCATGATGAGCAGGAATGTGTAATAATTAGCAGAAAATTCTAATTGGTCAAAGAATGGAAACCATTATGGCGGGCATGCAAACATACGATTTTGCGTTAAGTATGGTTGACAAGATGAATGACTTAACTAATAATGATAATAATTATCCAAGTAGCATCATTTCCTTGATAGTTTTGTGATATACATTGAATAAAATCATTTTCGAAAGAAATCACATCAGAAGAATTAGGTCGACGCGTTTTGAACCAACCTATGTGGTTCATCATCAGGACAAGATGAAGAATCAAATCATAGCTATAGGTTAAATAGGGATATGGGCCTTCTAATAACTAAAAGGAAATGGCTATAAAAACGGCTATGTTTGACTTGGCGAGGAAATCCTAGAAAAATGAGAAGGGATTTTTAGTTAGTTAGATTGGAAAAACAAATTTTATTACTATTTTTATTTTTATTTTATTATTATTATTATTTTAATATAAGTAAACTACGAGTCAAATAATAGATATTATTTTAATGGAATTTAAACTAATAGTCAAAGGGTAGAATAATAATTGCTAATAGGTGATATATATTGTTGTTGTGTTGCATTACAGGGGTGAAACACAGTTGTATACAAAAGAACCAGACTCAAGTGTAGCAACTATGGGTGGAAGAGAAATTCGTAGTGAGCCTCCAGTACTGATGGTGTCAGATCAAGCCCGCGAAATCCTTGAACGTGCTGGCTGGATGCATTATTTAAACAGATTATAGGGATTCCAAGAAGAGCTAACGTCGTAATTTCTTCAAAATCTGTAGAACAGTAGTACAGTGGTCAAAGGCATAAGCATGGTGGTTTCTGAAGAAGTCTTGGTAAAAGTCACCCGAATTCTGGCAGAAGGGGTGAAATGGGTAGAAAAGCACATCCTTTTATACAACATAATTGAAGCATTCGAGGACCCAGGCAAGCAGCTAGTACGAATGGGGAAAGGAATTCATCCTTTGGTGTTGCAACAACCGTGGCAAGAGATGGCAGTCATCATCCAAAGATATATCACCTGCAATGACTGGCATGACATGGTAAAGCCCCGACAATTGAAACTCCTAGCCATTTTAAAGCAAAGAATTTTAGTTAATTTACCATTTTATCTAAATTCCTTGTTACACGATGTTGCCCGACAGGTAAGGACAGCCAAGGACCCACATAGTGTAGTCATCCATCATGGGTTAATTAAGTTAATCATCACAAATAGATTGGCACAAAAATAATTAACATGGGATAGTATCATAAATCCTACCTTGGCTCCACCCCCCAAAAATGAGGAAACAAAGCAGCAAGGGCCAAGAACCCCAGGCCCAAAGAAAATATTAAAGTGAAAGAGCCCCACTGCACCCCTAGAATCACCTAAGCATAGACACTCTGTGAGAGTAAAATCCCAGTGACACATTCCAACCCAAGTAGAGGAAGTTGGACCATCCCGCACACCTCCTCTTAGTTTGCAAGACCCTCCTTTGCAAGACTATGAGGAGGAAGTGGCAAGGGTTTTGGGAAGCATGGGAGTGTTTAGCAAAGGCAGGGAACAACCAGGGAACACTGAAAAACAGAATTGTACCCCTAACCGATCAGCTCCTGCTGACAATTATGGTCATGAACAAACCCAGCCATGCATTGATGCCATGGAGGAATAGATGGAGTCAATTCCTACTATGGAAACACCCCTCAAAGCTGAGGAGCATGAAGAAATAGCCAGCAGAAAGGAAACTCAAGCAGTAAGCAACGGTCTAGTGGACCCCCTAGCAGAAGGAAACCTTGAAGGTGAAAATTGGATAGATGTCAATCAACCAAGTGATATTCCCTTTTCAAATTCCCTTGTGGACAAGGCCTACCAAGGAGAAGACCACAAGAATGATGATTGTTTAGGAGATACCATTGCATTGGGATCTCCTGAACACAAAATGAATAATAATTATGATTTGGAAGGAGAAATTCCACCAGAAAACATAGTTCCAATTGGGAACATTCTTGATGATGACATAGTGCAGCCTATATAGGTAGTAGAGGGTAACGCAGCTCCAAACAGAAGCCCTAGAGTAGAAGAGCCATACAAAGCTAAGCTTAGAAAAATTTCTCAGAAAATACAAAAAACAAAAGAAAGTAATCAAAAAGAACAATGTTCTACAAAGGATGTTGAGACTCAGACAGAGTTTCTTGAGGTTTTCCCAAAATAAACCCAGACTAAACCAGCTATGAGAGAAGATATTTCCATACAAATTGAGGAGCCCTGTGCCTTTTCACAGGGAACTCAAATGGCCTACCCTACTGTGGATATTACTGTCCAAACTGATATTGAAGAAAATGTTCAAGTTGATTGTGTAATTCTGGAAGCAGCTGAAGTTGCTATGTAGACTGACCCTACAGAAACCCAGGATGCAGAGGTCCAAATAGATGAAATGCCTCTTTACACCCCCTTGGTTAGAGAGGTCTTTAATAGAAAATTACAGAATGAGCTTCTGACAGTTCACCAAGAACTAGCTCAACACAAGGAAAGGGTGGTCCCTTTATGCGAACACCAAGGGCTAAAGAATAAGTTCGAGGCACTTACCAAGATGGAAGACGAGACCTTTGCTCAATATAAGGATGAGCAAAATAAGGTTGAAAAATTAGAGGGTCAATTGCAGAAAGCTAGAGAGAAAATGGAGACTGTCTGTTCTCTCTATTCAGACACTCTATCTTGTTGAGCCCCCGCCACCAATTATGCTTTATTTGTTATGGAGAGATATCTCCTGTTAAAAGTTAGTTAAGGCTGGTAAACAGGTAGAAATTAAAACCACTCCTGATTTTATTAAATGTTTTAGAGAACATGATGAGAAGTTTCAGTGCCTCCTTTATGAGCTCTATATGCATAATTTTGTTTTAGAGGATGATAGGGAAAACCACCCTGCCCCTTTTAAAGGAGACATTCAATTTTAGGCATTCCCCTCATTTGCTGCTAAACAATGAAAATGGGCCAAGGCTTACAACACATTCAAAAGGCATGAGTATGGCATTGACTTATGGGTCAGAGGAGAACCTACACAACCATTACTCCTATCTGTCCAGCATAAGCAGTTTATGAAAAAAGATGGTGTCGTAGGAAAATTGGGGCCAATCCATACTGATATCATTCAGGCTAGAAAGGAATACTTCCAGGACATTAAAGAAGAAGCCTTGGCTGCATCAAGGAAAAGATGGGAAGTTTCCAATAACACCGTGAGGGGCCGAGAGCTATTTAGATACCATAACTTCCAATCTGCATCTTCTCGTTTTTATAAATATAGAAATATGATTTTAACAATGGGAAAAGATTGGATAGGATGCTGCTATAGAACCCCAATCATATGGTACCCTCTTGATCAATACCGTAGTGATTATAACTTAAAATAACATGAGGTAACCCAGGCTTTCGCTATCCTCAAGCAAAAGAATGGATTTAGGAATTACAGGGTGGAAGTATATCCCGCTTATTCCCTCACGCAGCTGCATCTAAACTATACTCTTGCATGAGGACGTGCAACAAGGTAAGCTAGGGAGTATGTTGGGACAGGAAAAAGGTATGATTTCTCTTCATTAAATGCTTCATTTATCATTCATCCTTATAATGTTATATCCATTTATAGATTAAAATGGGGAAAATATCAGCTAAAGTAGGAAGAAACTATTTGGTGATAGAATAGGCATATTTAGTATGAAAAACTGATTCTTTTCTATCTTTGTATGTAGAGACGTGATTGGGCAAAAGATGTTCAATTGGCAGAACAGAACGAGGGCATAAAAGGGAAAAGCCACGGTGTCTGGGGTAGACAAGGAAGCAGAAGATCAGTTCGAACACTCATGTTTTATCATATGATCATATTTTATATTGTGAAATCCTCAGGATCCCCTAATCCTGAGGATTCACTTTTATCCAAGTTTCTCTTTTATGTTATATGTAGGGCCAAAAGGAAACTAGATACAAGTTCAGATTTTTAATTTGTAATTATTATTTTTTTGAAGCATAAACGTTGTTAATTCAGTGACTTTGTCAACTGTTACTTGAAGTTAATGAAAGAAGGTTGTTTTTGATACATCTCCGTATTCTGAGTTTTTATTAAGCAGAGGCTTCTGGTGACTCTAAGCCCAGTCACAAGAAGTTCCACTTCTCCTTTGTGTCATAGTTCAATATTCAGTCTTTGCAATTGATTTAATGTTTATTTATCTCATTTATCATGAAGATTTGTGATATTGATTTATACTGTTATTTAGTTAGATTCATATTGAAGTTGTGAGATATACTTAAGCAATGCTTTGATTGGAATGAGTGAATGCGTGTCTAATTGTTGTTCATTTGAATAGAGTTTATCATAGATCTTGAAAGACAAGATTGATTAACTTCTACAGATTCCAATATAGAACATTTGCCATTTAGGAATCCTTTATCGTTGTTGTTGTTCAAATACCGATTGTTGATTGTTGTTCATTTATTATTGCTATTCAATTGAGTAATGATGATCAATTTGGGTTGTTATAGATTCATAGTGTTGTTTGATAGTCATAGTTTCTTTACTTGATTAAGTATGATTAGTCTTAAGCTTATATGAATGATTCTCAGTGTAATTCTTATCTGCATTCAGTTTCAATTGGTTTTAGAACAAGTTGAATAGAATGACGTAGTGTGTTGAGAGCATTTCTTTCATAGATAGTTCTTTGTAGAGTTGTGTGAATTGAATTGAAGAATTAGCCTTTAGTGATTGCAACGATTCATCATTAGATAACCTCTAGCTTCACTGCACACACAATGTTGGCACTCTTGAGATAGAAAGACTTGCCTCGGGTTGAAAACTAATGTAGGGATTAAGATTGCCTGTAAAAAGACATCTTAGTGAGCCAAGAACTATATCGAGTTGGATTTATAAAGCTCCATAGAAATTATGGTTATTTTATGTTTGAAGCAAATGTGCATAAGTATATGTGGTTATTATTTTAAATATTGTAATGAGTTGTGTTAGAAATCTCCAGTAAATGGTATGTTTGTCATGTTTTAGAAAATGGTCCTTGTAAATACTACAACGAGTTGTGTTATAAAGCTCCAAGGACAATATGTTTTGTTTTCAGCAGTCTTGTTGGTTATAGGAGTCATTGAACACCGAGGACAGTGTTCCCCCAATGAGGAGGGTTCTATAATAGCCCTGGTGAAAATTCCATGTAAAACTATATATATATATATATATATATATATATATATATATATATATATATATATATATATATATATATATATATATATATATATAGATATGGCCACGGTGATGGGACACGTATTCCAAGATGAATGGTGGGGGCAACATCCTATTGGCTAAGAAAATTGGCAAAGGAAATGGATAAGGCTTTGGAAAGGCATGAGGCATTAATTGGCATTTTATTTATGAAAATAATTGAAATTAGGAGAAAAAGGAGGTGAAAGGTCGTAGGTTTCATGTGAGGAGGAAGTTGAAGGAAAATAATGGAAAATGAAGAAAATAGAGGCCTCATTGATAAAAAGGCTTTTGAGGATCAATGGGTAAGCTTTTGATAGGTTTTGGTGGAGCTCTTGTCTATTCTCTCTCTCTCTCACACTCTTGGAGACTTAGCGTTTTCTTGAAGCACTCTTGGTGGGTGTGGAATACTTGGATTATTGGAGAAAGAAGGAAAAGGAAGAGAAGGAAAGCACAAGAAGGCATTAGGATCAAAAACTACATCAGGTTTGCTTGCAGGTACTGAGTTGCATGTATGTTCCTTCATTAGTTTTGGCATGCATGAAATATGCATGTGGATTTTTGGTTGTGATCTGTCATTGGCATGGAGGATTTTCTGGATTGAAAGTGGATTACCTAGCCTTGACATTTTCTAGATAGCCATGGTGATTGTGGGTTTATTTTCATTGTTTGTTTTTGGTTGGTTCTCATGTTTCCTTAGCTTGGGTTGAGTTATTAGTTCTTGGAAGCCTTGGTTGGAAAAATGCTCTGGAAGCCCTGGGTTTAGTTACTAGTCCTAAAAGTCTTGGTTGGACAAATGCTCTAGAAACCCTATAATAGCTTGGGTTGAGTTACTAGTCTTGGAATACTTGTTGGAAAAATGCTCTAGAATCCCTTGGTAGGTTGAGTTACTAGTCCTGGAAGCGTTGGTTGGATAAACGCTTTGGAAGCCTAGAAAATGTTGTGGGTTGAGTCACTAGTCCTGGAAGCCTTGGTTGGACAAATGCTCTAGAACCTGATAGCAGCCATGGGTTGAGTTACTATTTCTTGGATATTGGTTTCAATAAATTCCCTGGAGCCCTGGAAGGTTGGGATAGAGACCGATCTGATGATGGTTTTGTGATGTTCTACCGTGACGTGGAATCATTTTTTGATGGGTTTAAGGTTGGACATAAATGGATTTTTTGATGCATACTTGGAGGGATATATGAATTATAGAAGATCTGCAAGTGGGTATGTGTTTAACTTATTTAGAGTAATCAGTTGGAAGAGAAAGGCAATTTCTAGTGGCATTTTCAACTACATAAGTAGAATACATGGTAGCCAGTCATACAAGTAAGGGAGTAGTATGGTTATATAGATTATGGTTAGGTATTGGGTTCACACAAGTTGTAAGGATGGATTGTGACGATAAAAGTACAATATTCTTATAAAAGAACTTAGCTTACCATTCAAAGACAAAGCATATTGATGTTTAGTATCACTTTACTAGAGATATGATTGAAGACAAGAAGGTGATGCTAGAAAAAGTGGACACTTTGAACAATGTTGCAGATTCAATAACAAAATCTATGAGAACTGAGAAGTTCTCTTGGTGTAGAGAAACATTGGGCATCATTTCCCTATATTGTTGATCATGTACTCCTATAACCCCATGTGTGCAAAAAAAACAATAAGTGGGAGAATTTTGGGTATGTGGTATATTATTTACATGACTAGCTTCAAGTGTTGTACATTGTGCCAAGTGTAGTGAAGGGGTCATAAGTAGGGGTGGAATCCCACTCTATTTGGGGGATTTATAGGGGGAATAACCCCCCTTTGCAAGGATTTATAGGTAGTGACCTTGATATAACAAAATGAAAAATAAAATTAAAAATTAAAAAAGGGAAGTTTTAACATGTATTTTTGGCACATGGTTTTTGCTAAAATTGGTTTTGCGGTGCATGGTGGTTTTTCAAATGGTTTTTTGAATTTTTCATTAAGGAACTACTGTTGTGTTGTAATCTAGGATAAATGGAGTGGAGATTAATATATGTTACAAGATATATATTGTATTTTAATACTATACAAAAGAATATATATTGAGAAATCTTCTTGGTTTTCCTAGTTTTTGGTTTCCAAGATAAAATATTTGTGTTAATGTGTATGTTTGTTATTGCATCTTTTTTTTTAATTAAGAATTTATTCACAAAAATTAATTATACAATGTTAAAACTTATAAGGCACTGTCGAGAGATTTAAAAATTCAAAGATTGCCTTTCTTTTATCTTAAGGGTGACCCCTTCTTTGATTATTTCATAGGATTCATAATTTTTAGAAATTTCATAGTGGGACCCTTCATATTTTTTGGATTGGAGGCTATTGCCCCAACCCCTAGTCACATGGTTTAGAAGGGGCTATGACCAAATTACTAACTAAAAGGTGCTTAAGTTTGGTGATGAGTATCAGGCTATCAAGAGGTTAGGAATTAGGCATCAATATTATCCATTGAATACCTTCACTCAAAATATAGATATTGACAAAATCTGACATGATTGTTGGTTAATAGAATTATAGTGTAGTAGATGACATTTAGGCCTTTGGACCTTAGGAGGTAGTTTATCAAGCTATCAGTGTGCCAGGGGTTTAGTTTTGGGATCATCTAAAATAACTTCTATTATGAATCCTCAATTATAATAGATCTTGGCATTTTAGTCATCTAATTGAAACTATTCTATTATGGGATAGTCTATTATCAAAGCTTAGTTGTTGGACCTTATGCAATCAACCTTCAAGGTAGTACTGTGTTGACTTAACAATTACTGAGTATCAAACCTTTAGGATATTGGAGACCTGAGGATCTCTCAGGTGCTCACAATCATGAAACCTCATTACTAATAAAACTTGACAATTTTGTTGATTGAAGAAAGTTCTCCCATCAAAAGTGGTGGTATCATATATCATAAGATATGATATAAGGAGAACATATTGTATCCATTATTCCCTTTCCTTTGATATTATTAGGCTTGGCAGTGGTTTGATGTGTCATGTTGGGTGGTAATTAACATGGCAAGATGGCATAGACCAAGGATACCACATGGCATATGATGTCTCATGATATTGTGGCATGATGAAGTGGTGTTGATGTGATATGTCGATGTGGCATCAATGTGGCATATTGGAATGGTTTGGATGTGGTGCCAATGTGGCATATTAACATGGTTTTGATGTGGCATGAAGTGACATGGACTTAATAATCTTGGATATTGAGATATTAGGATATCAGATTTTCATATGTGGGGTGGAATAAAAATGAGTTTTTCCATGTGCCCTGGTGGCCAAGAGTCTAATGACCAAACTATTGGCATATCAGGTTGATCAAATATTGGGAGTTCAAGACTTCTAACTATCAGATATCGGATATTTGTGTGTTAGGTAAACTTGACTTGGTGAAAGAGACAAAGTTACTTGGTCAACAGTGGTAGTTTTGGGCACATGGTTTTGGATTCCCATGGTTTTGTGCCCATGGATTGCAAGTAATGAAGCCTTTAAAAGGCTTCATTGTAATGTGCCATGGAGGTCAATGATGAAGGATCACCTGGATAGCTCAGCCAGGTTTTGGCCAAGGGAACTAATAAAATGTTTTCTTAGCTAGTTTTTCCACAGAGCAGGGTTTTTCCAGGATAACCATTTTGTTTATGGTTTGTGTGTGTGTGTGTGTTTAAAGTTAATTTCTCTCAATAATTCTTAACATGGTATTAGAGCCATGGGGTTAGGCCAAATCCTAGAGAGAAGCTTGATGGGTCTGGATCAAGTGATGTGAGAATGAAAATAGCCATGGATATAAGATGACGTACAAGAAAACCCATGCCAAGATTTGTTGGCTTGAGGGGGCTTGGACCCAAGTTTGAAGTTAGCTATGCTAGCCAACAAAACCCTACACTATCAGCCCTTTCAGCAACAACCTGCATAATGCAGGCTGTAGTCTCACCCGAGGTAGTACTAGGGGATGCTAGAATCAAGTTTCTGCATCCAGAGGACTATGTGATGTGTTTCTACCAAACTTAGGGCTTTATCTTG
Source organism: Pinus tabuliformis (assembly GCA_031772625.1). NCBI lineage: Eukaryota > Viridiplantae > Streptophyta > Pinopsida > Pinales > Pinaceae > Pinus > Pinus tabuliformis. The sequence goes on from CM062816.1 coordinate 1,266,292,027, forward strand.
ACCTTCGTGAACCCTAACCCTTAAAACCTGGAATTTACAGTAATTACTAGCTAGCAAATTTATGTCCTTCACCGATTGCGTTAAACATCATATAAATAAATAGATCTACGTCATTGTGAATCTATTAAGTACTTTTCCTAATTAATTGCATTAAATAGATCAAAAATACAGTAAATTTAGAGATAAAACAATGATACACAGATACACAGATAGTTCTTCAAAACAAGCCTTTATTATGCTTTAGATATTCAATTACAATTCTTCCCAACCCTTCGCACACAACTGTAGGGGCCCGCTCACTTAGCTGCAGACTTACCAAGGTCTCTGCGCACACAACTGTAGGAGCCTTCCCCTTCGTCCGAGCACAGAATAGATAGAATCAGCCCCAAATCATGCATTATTCATCCTTCTATTCTATCTTATGACTCTTCTATGACTTCCTTTTATATTATTCTTCATTACAATACCATGGTTCGTGAACCATGGACGGGTCTCAAAACAACTTAACTTTAACAAACTAAGGGGCTTTGACCTTCCTAAATCCCCCTTGACTACTATCGACATGCGCTATGCATGCTCCACTCCTCAAAATGTAGAGACTTTACAAATTTTAACAAAACTTAACAAAATTTGACCCAGGGGACCCCATCTCGATAGACCCCCAACACAAAGTCGTGACTCATCCCGAGTGACTCTGTTGATGTTGCCTCAATATTTTCTTGCGGGTCATTGAATTCTATCTTCATTGCTTGACGATCTCCTGTTCCTTACGCAATAGCCTGGCGAACTTCATCAACCAATTTCTCCATTGTTGGACCTTCGGCTGCAAGGTCCATGGTCCTATGTGTTTGCTGATGAGATTTGAGCTTTCTCTGAATGGTCCATGACAATTGGCTTGCCTCATTAGCCCATGGCTACATTCTTGAGGAAATAAGAGGGGCCTTCCAATGCAGCTCATCAATCTAGGTCTACATGAATTTTCCTTCCTGAATTCTAGTGAACCTCTGCATAGGTGCTAAGGTCCATGTTGTCACCCTGATCTCATCAAACTATAGTTGCTTTTTGTAGATGTCAACTTTGATCATCTGAAAGTGTGGATCCTCTTGCAGTGAGGTCCACATCTCCATTGTCTGCTAAAACAATTGGCTGTAGTCCTTGACTACAACTTCCAAAGTGGCCATGTCTAATTTAATAGCAGCCTCGCACTACTCTCTAACTTCTAGAGGAGTGGTTGGCTGCAGCTTAAGTTGAAGCTCTGAAATATGCAACTGCTTCTCAAACCGTACCTTTCCAATTTTGTCCTTGGATGCCTTCACCACAACATCTAACTTGTGAATTTTCTCTGCTGAGGCCACCTCTGCAAGAATTTGGAGCTCAGGGAGCTTGCTGCATACTTGGGTAATGGATGCCTATAGCTATTTATTGTGTTGCATCACCTCATCGCGGGCCTGCAAGACCTATGCTTTCTGTGCAAAAATTTATTTATTTGTTAGTTTTTACCTCAACGATAATCAGCAATGCTCATTTCTCTTGGACCCGGAGCTCATCTAAAACTCCTTAGTGTAGCTCATGTAAGGTCTGGATCGGTAGTGCTACAAGGTTGATACTTATATTTTTCCAGTATTGCACACACTTCTAGTCTTCAGTTGTCTCAAACTAGAGAGAGCCCCCTAGTAGTTGCAATTCTTTGAGCTCAAATGTGATTTATGCAGAGACAAATTTCGGTATGCTCACTTGATCTATGTTTGCTTGCACCACACTTGCCTGGATCACTCCTGTCTGGACCTGCAATTCCTTCAGGCCCTATTGTACTTTTTCCAATACCTTGTGGTACCGGTCCTCGATGTGTCCCCATATATTTTTAGTGGCAGAGTGGAAAAAATCACCTATCTCATTAAGGTCCCCCTCTGTGAGGACCAATGGTGTCACACTCGCAGACTTATCAGACTTCTACTTCTGCTAAGTCTTCCGATCTAAGATAGGGGTCTACACCCTCATCTTTTTCATCTCTAGTTTTGACCTCTACATTAGTGCACTCTGTCACAGGTTCCTCGAGGTCAATGGTGACCTGCAATGTTTTTGCTTGCGCAAATTTTTCCTTCAGTGCTTCCTTCTATTTTGTAGAAGCCTTTTCCTTCTGCACTTCCTTATCTTTTGTAGAAGCCTTATGTTCTTCTTTGTCTTTATTAGAACCCTTCTATGCATCTTTCTCTTTTTATTTTTGTGCCATTTTTACAGTTGTTGTTTTCCCCATATCTCCTTCTTCTACCTTACTTGTTCCTGCAACTTCGCCAGATGGCGTGAGCCAATCGCTTGGCCATTTTTTGATGACCCCCATAATTTCATCCTTCGTGACTAAATATGGAAACTTGTGCCATTTTCCGGAAGAATCCTTCTTCGCGCGTATGGACAGATTGTGAAAACCTACTTTGGAATCTATGATATTTGTGTACTTCGCATGAAGACTAGGTAACAATCATGGCCATTGGTTGATCACCATCCATAACTATGACTCGAACAAGACCCAAAACATTTTTGTTTCAATGATACGTTCAGGATACTTCATCGCCCACATCATGGTGAATTTCGTAGCCTCACACAAGTTTGGATCCTACATTAGGAATTGGCTATCCTCAGGAGTCCTCTAGGCAACCAATGCAATCAACATTAGTAACCATGTGTAGTGGAACACCTTTCTGTCCTCCTATGGTTCACAACAATCCTCTAGGAACTAGTGGTAGAGGTACTTTCCCTAAATGAATTGGACCCCTTGGCTGCACTGCACAGCTAAAGATACCACTAGTGTCGACACTTCATCAGTGCGACACTTCTGCATTATTTTTCCTACCAAAATCTATACAGTGAGCTGCACAACTCCATCCAAGATAGAGCTAATGGTGTAGCCTTGTGACTTCTTCACCAACCTGAAGTCGCTCTTCATCTAATCTATGAGCTTGTTCTCCTGCGACTTCTCCACAAAATTGTCTACGGGGTTTACGCCTTGGTAAGGTAACAATGTGATTCTATGGACCAGCATCTCATTAATTGAAATGGGCCCTCCTAGCTAGAGGAAACCATCATGAACCAACACCAACAATTGACGCACATAGATGGTGTTAATCATGCTGCGACTAAAGTGTGGGACACACAACATATTGAGAAATCATGCATGGTAAATTTTGGTCACCCACTTCATTGGTTCAAGCCTTGTGACACCCACCTCCTCGTAGTATACCAATTTCAAGTATTTACTAGGTTCTAACTACGGAAACTTCACATGTTTTCCCAGATCCTAGTCCTCCATATTCAGAAATCTTACCCAGGGCAACAAGTTGCCCTCAATAGGTACTTCCTCCTACAGTAATGGCATGAATACTCTGTACTTCAGCGAGTCAAGGTCCTTAGTGACCTTGGGAGTGGATTTTCTAGGGGGTACATAAGTTGGTAGCCAAGTAATTGGCACTTCTTCCTCTACGTTGATATCTTCAACCCCCATAGTTAATTATTCTTCATCCAAGTCCAAGGGTTCCATCGGTTGCTTGCTTTTATCCATCCAACCCTTCTATCTAACCTCAGTTGGGTTTTTGCACGACAACTATTTTACGAATACTATCCTGCATTCATATAGTCATTTCGTAGGGGTAGGATCGCCCTTGTACAACATCAACTAGATCCCATATATTATTCCTAGAAATAGCTCCCCATTCAGCTTCAAGAGTTGAACTGCACCTCCATCCGTAATCTCCTTGACAATGTATGGTCCCATCCAATGCATCTAAAGCTTTCCTTGAAACTTCGTAAAATTGCTATCATACATCAGTACTAAATCTCCACTTGTAAAGGTGCACTACTTAATGTGGCAATCATGCCATCCCTTTTCTTGAGACTTATGCACCTGCTGATGAAAGCCTGCCAAGAAGCGATCTTCTTCTAACTCAAGTATCTACGCAAGGAATTCTTCCATTATATCTTGATCTTCCATCTCCATGACTGCAACAATCCTCAAACTGGGTACAATGTACTTCATTGACATCACTGCTTCTTGTCCATAAACCAGCCTAAGTGGTGTATGTCTAGTCAACGTCTTGTAGGTAGATCTATATTCCCAAAGAACTGATGGTATGCGCCGATCCCAATCATTCTTATTTGCATTATAGATCTTTGTCAAAGCATTATCTAAGATTGTATTGAAAGTTGCAACTGTTCCATTTGCTTGAGGATGGTACGACGTGCTTTTCTGATGATACATCTGAAATTATTCAAGTAAAGAAGAAATCATTTCATTCAGGAAATTCGAACCTCTTTCACTCATAAAAATATTAGGACAAACAAACTTAGACAAAATTTATTCAAATATAAACTTCACAGCTATAGCTTCACTGCAATCCTTCACGGGTTGCACCTCAGCCCACCTGGTCAAGTATTATATTGTCGTGCTAATGTAGCATGCTCCTGTCTTCATTCTTGTTGGATGAATAGGTCCCACAAAATCTATTGCGCATTTATTGAATTCCTGTAACGAGACTTGTGGGTTCAGAGGTAATTCTTCCCTTCATGAGAGCTTCTCGGTCCTCTAACAGACATTGCATGCTCAACAGTACTCCTTGGAATCTTTGTGCACAGTTGGCCACTATAGCCCAGCTCGTAGGATCTTTTGTGTAATTGTTCTTCCAGCATAATGTCATTTGGAAAATCCTCCATGCACTTCAGAGAGGATAGTTTTTCATTCATAATCTAGTACATAACTATACACAACTTCATCTGAGCCCAATCTATACAAGTGCCCTGCAAATTATGGAGAAATTTGTGGCCCTGACCACCAATTCCTTCTTCTAATGTGTCATATATCCTTTAGGGGCTACACATGTAGATAGGAATGGGATGATATCTGCAAAATTTTCAACTATAATGTGCATAGCAAAGAGTTGTGCATCAGGCAATCCTTCATCAAGACTTGTAGGTTCTTATCCATTCTCAATCCAAGAAAGGTGATTGGGTCCAACATTTAATATTCTTGGCTTTACAATTACTTCGAAATTGTACTCCTGAAATAGCAGTAACCACCTACAAATCCCCCCCAACCAACATAGGCTTATTAACGAGGTACTTCATATCTGAATGGTCTGTATACATTTTTGAAGTGCGCGCCCAACACATAATTCCTAAAATTTTGGAGCGCATATACCATTGCCAACCCTTCGTGCTCCGTGGATGAAAAATTCTTCTCTTCATTAGACAGTTTTCTTCTTGCAAATTCAATCAGATGGTCGATATCTCCTGCGCTTGGTTGGGTTAACACTTCTCCTAATGCTATGCAAGATGCATCCACATGGACATGGAATTATTTCTTCTAATTGGGGATACTAGAATAGGTGTTGTAACCATCTTTTCCTTCAAAACATATAAGATTTTATGTCAATCGTCATCCAAATAAAATGTCACATCTTTCTTTAATAATTTATCCATGGGCACAACGATCTGTGCATATGCCTTAATGAATTTTCTATAGTATCTTATATGGCCCAATGTTGCGCGCAACTGTTTTACATTCCTTGGGGCCTCTAAATTGATAATCACTGCAATTTTAGCGGGGTCCAATGTCAACCCTTGATTACAAACAACGTGGCCCAAAAGTATCCCATATGGTACGGAAAATGTACACTTCTTCAGATTTACGGAGATCTGATACTTCCTACACATATCCAGCATTAGGTGAAGAATTGAAACATGCTTTTTAACTAACCCAAACACCATCTAATCATCAAAGTATACCTCAAACAAACTTGTGAATAAATTCCTTAAAGGCTGTGACTACCACCCTCAAAAAGATCACAAGGGCATTCTTAAGTCCAAAGGGCATAACTATATACTGAAAAGATCCCCATTATGCGGTGAAGGTAGTCTTACTTCGATCTTCTAGCATGATCTTGATCTGCTGATATCCTAAGAATCCTTCTATAAAAGAGTATGCTTCTTGACCACCAACATTCTCTAAGACTTCATTTGTGAATGGCATAGGTAATGGATCATGTATGCAAGCATCGCTCAACTTCCTTAGATCTACAAAGATTTTGATTTCTCCCTTTGTCTTCTTCTCCTAAACCACCGTAGGATTAACCCAATCTGATTCTTCTACAAGCTCAATAACTCATGTTGCGAGCATCTTATCCAGCTCTTCGTAACCTTTTCTTTGTATTTAGGATTCAATCGGTATGGGCACTAATTTACCAGCTTCGCATATGGCTTCAGATTAATCTTCATAACACCCAGATCACCTACTATCCCCTTTAGATAAGAGAACTTTGTTGGAAACAAGTCTTGATACTCTTGCGATAACTCCACAACTTTTTCAATTGTGTCCTCATCCCAGTAATCTAATATATTTGTGAACTTTAGCTGCGCTTCTGAACCAATGTTCACTTGCTTGGTCTTTAATGCTTTTTAAATATCAGGAACCTCTACCTTAGGCCCAACAACTTTGTGTTATCCCTCTGACACATTGATATTGATATTCCTAGGATATTCCTCACCTTCTTCTATGGTAACATTGTAGCACTCCAGAGCATGGTGCAGCTACGTACTCCAGTCAGGTTGTACCCATGAAATAGGATCTACATGATTTTTGAATATCACAACCTTGATTTCCTATAAGGCTTCATCAATACATTCGAATCCATCCTTGAAATTGAATGTTAGTAGGAAGCTTTCCTTTAGAACTTACCACTCCGTAGTTCCATGTCGCAACTCTATTTCTAAATACCAATTCATTAGAATAGTATCCAAGGTATGGAGAAATATATGTACCCATTCAGACTGTGGTTCCTCTCCCCATGCTTTTGTCCAATGAGCCAGATGCTAAGGCAGATCATCCGTTCTTATATACTTTTCAGTAATGTGGGTATTTGTGCAGCCAAATCGCAACTTCATCATCCTTTGGTACTCCTTCTAGTCTGCAAAACTATTCTTGTGTGTACCCCACCATCTGGCAGGCATAACTCTCAGCACGATGTCCAATCCCTTTCAAACTTATCAAGAAAAAATTCACATCTTCTAATCCATCATAATATGGTAAATTGCATACCTTAGTGGATATATACCAGAGTGATTTATTAAGTCTGTTGCATCACAGTGTTGATACTTCATGCAGTCTATTATGCTAATGCTCAAGCTCCTCATCTGAATATGAGTTGCAGGAGATGTCCTTTTCCAAACTAATTCTTCCATCCAACATAGGGTTGATCCAATCCTGATTCTGCGCACTAAGATTATAGATATGCTCAATATCATCCTCCTCATAGTAGTCTCAAATTAGTTCAGTATACATCACACCCTGGGCTGGATCTAATGGAATAATGACTCTTAGTTCCTTCTTCTCAAACATCATGTTGTGCTTCTTCAGGTTGATGACCACATTCATATCAAACACCCAATCAATTCCAAGAACTGTCGGGTAGGGATTATTATCATCTACTATCTCAATTACCTCAAAATAAACTATAGTGCACACCATAGCAATACACTTTTGTTGGTTCTCCATTCGGAACTGAATTGGGGACCATTGTAGCACCGTCTTTCCCATTTTTTTCCAAGTCTATTTAGGTAAAACATTCACATCAGATCCCAAATCTAGGATCACTTGGTCCATTTCAAATTCTCTGATTTGTGCAGTCAATATCATCTCCTGACCAATCCTTTTCTTAATTTTGTCTACTTTATGCATTGTGCATTGTTCATGTATCGGCTTAGCCTTTCCAGCACAGTTATATATCAACTCTTGCAGTCCCTTCACTGCTTTCTAGTCCCTTAAGAGATTCATACAAGTCTATAAGAAGGACGTCAAGAATGAAGGATCTTTTTCCTGTGTAGAAATGACTTCTTTAGACTTCTATATTTGTGCACCTTGATTCTTTGATGTGGAAGCTCCTAAATTCACAAAGCTCTTCTTCACCTCCATAAATATTTATTTTGTCTTATGAAAATCAAATTTAGTATCCTTATCAGTAGCCTTGTGCACCCATGGATTCTCTTTTGGTTGTTTCCATGTAGGTTTATCTTCCCCAGTAGCTATACCGCTCCACGTAACTATATTAACATTGGGGTCATCCTCGCGTGGTTTTGACCTCATCATATGGATGTTTTGAGTTGGTTGTCGGTTCTTATTTTATTGCATGTTTGCAATGAGTACAGGACAATCCTCTATAACATGGTTAAACTGTCGGAAATACTGACAAGAGAGGTGTGTCAGTTCTGACAATTTTGTGTAAAGTGTCTTGGTTCGCCACAATTGTAACAAATAATCTGTCCACGACCTCTTCCAACTCCTCCCCCTCGTCCTCTTCCACATCCCTGGAATCTTTCATGCATTGCAGGTGCACGTTGATCTTGTTGCACATGGGTCTCGACATGTACTCTATATGTCGGAGTTCTATCCATCATTAACTCGTAGCTTCGGAAATTATGCTCATCATGGCCTACTAACTTACATAAATTGCAAAATAGTTGTTGGGGGGTCTGCACGAACTTTTGCTATAGATGGCAATTATTTGTTGATTCTTTTCCTGTTATTTGGCAGATAGCACACCATGGCACTACACCGTCAATCCAGCAATATTTTATGGCTTCAGGGGATAATACCTCCCCCAATTAGATAGTTCTAATATACCAGGAAATGATCCTTGTCATGACCATTCCCTTTGAATTTTAAGCACCATAATTCAGAACGGGTCTCATTTTGGACCCCTTTCCCCTTTTTGAGATCCTACAACTCCATATGTAGCCTAACCAACTACAGCTAGATATGCTGCACTCCCAGACCCGTATCCTAAAGAGGAGAAGCCTCTAGCTTCATAGAAATTTCTAGCACTTTAGCCTGTGATCCAAGCTTCTATTGTAACAATGGTAATCTCAAATGAAGTAACGACAAAGCAATATACCAATCCTTATTTTGCTTGACCGAAATCTGTAGATTAGTCTATTGTAGTAGACATTTCAACCTTTTATCAAAATCCCATGTAGATTCATTCACCTTCTACTTAATTTCTTTGACCTCAATCACAGACTAGGCTTGAGACTTAGGTTTTTTGAATTCATTATTCAATGCATATTTTGTATCTTTCAATGACATAGCTGGAAGAGTTGTATTTTACTTAATATACCAACTCAGTTCCCTATCTTTCAATGATGTGACCAACTACGCTTTCTTCAGATGATCATCTGTTATATGATGTGACTTCCACACAACATGTGCTACAAATCAAAATTGGTCAAGGTCTTTTGTCCCCAGACCCCTGAATATAGGCATCTTCATAGTGTTCACCATACTGAATAGCAAAGGTGGAGGTGTAGGTGTGTGAGGTGGAGGTGATGGCAGAGGTGGAGTCGATGGATGTGGTATTCCCACAGTGCCCTAATTTACCAGCTACGACACACCTCTGTGCATCTTTGGACTACTACTTTCGTCTTTGTTGTTGGATGCTCCCAACAGAGGATTGTACTCAGCAATTGTATCTAGGTATTTTCTTAATTGTTTCCCACTTTGCGTAGCTCCAGTCAGCCTCTTCTAAACATCAATTTAGCGACATAACCTGTTTCTCACACAATAGCATTTTAATATAGGTTTTTAGAGACTTCAGATACTTACCTCTTGGTCCTTTTAAAAACTGATGTTCAACTTCGCTATAACTGGTAGAATTATCAATCACGAACTCAGTAATAAATCCACCCAAATAATATTGATCCAATAATCAATAACCTTCGCAACCTTGTTTTCTTATCCTTCCACTTCCTTCAATAACTCTAGATTCCACACAATAGGGTTATCCAACTTCTAGCTAGGTTGACCATCCTCCAATTTAGCCAACCATTTGTATAATTCACACGAAAAAGAGCATATAAAAATTCATGTTCCTCCGTATATAGGTATCTCTACAACCACTCTTCTTTCGGTAGACGCATATTCCTATTTTGTTGTTCTGCAAACTCGTGCATATTCTGATCTATCCATTTTCAATTTCCTTCTTAGTTGGTACCACTTATGCCACATCACACGTCCCTCAAATATATCCCAGTCCTGACAACAGAACCATTTGTTGACTTGAGGGGGCTTAGACCCACGTTCGAAGATAAGTGTGCTACCCAACAAAACTCTACACTACCGGCCCTTTCGGAAACAATCCACTTAGCGCAAGCTACAGTCTCACCCAAGGCAGTATTGGGGGATGCTCCAACTAGGTTTTTACATCCATAGGACTATGTCATATGTTTCTGCCAAACTTAGGGCTATATCTTGTCCTTCATGAACCCTAACCCTTAAAACCTGGAATTTATATAAACTAACAGTTAGCAGATTTATGTCCTTCGCTGATTGCACTAAACATGCATAACATCATATAAATAAACAAATCTATGTCTTTGCAGATCTATTAAGTACTTTTCCTGATTAATTTCATTCAATAGATCAAAAATACAGTAAATTAAAATATAAAACAATGATACATGGATACATAGATAATTCTTCAAAACAAGCCTTTATTATGGTTCAGATCTTCAATTACAGTTCTTCCCAACCTTGCACACATAGTTGTAGGGGCCTACGCACTGAGCTGCAGACTTATCAAGGTCTCCACGCATATAGTTGTAGGAGCCTTCCCCTTCACCCAAGTACGAGATAGATAGAATCATCCCAAAACAATGCACTATTATTCCTTCTATGTTATCTTATGACTCTTTTATGAATTTGTTGTAGCGACTACAACCACCCTCCAAAATTTTTCCTTAGCTTCATTTTGGAGCCTCCCTACCAACTTTTCATAGTAGCATGTCTTGTCTTGTCAAGTACACAAGCTTCAGCGATTTTCTTGCAAAATGACAACCTGTCCATCAAAGCTTGTTGCATCCCCCTCATAGGTTGCTTCATCGGACTTAGTCCAGCTGAAAGCTGAGCAGCTCCCTCAAGAACTTCCACAATTCTGGAGGGCAACCAGCCTTCCCTCTAGAAATTGTGCAATTATGTCTGGCAGCTTGCTAAGATCCAGAATTGTGCAAATCCACTTATTGCTGTTCACTGAGAAAATTACACAATTCCTCCCAGTAGGCCTGCTCAGCCCAGAAATTGCACAATTCTGGGTAGTAGTCAGCTGTTGTGCCCATAAATTGCACAATCCCTCTCTGCAGCCAGCCTATCTCCCTCCTAGAAATGAGTATTTATTCCTCCCATCTAAGCAGATCATTGCATGTGCAGTTGAGTTGACTGGTTCCCTTCGGGACCGAGCAAAACTAATTTACATACATGGGTTGCTCCTCCTAAGGCAGCATGCAAAGGAATCCCTTGTTTTAGGGATCTATTTTTAGCAGTTTGAGGTTACATGCAAGGATCATTTCATAAACGTCCCACCAAGTGTTTCTTTCCCTAGATTTGTGGCATGTGCGTTGCAACCTTGATTTTATCAAAAATCATCAACTGGACATTGCAGAGCTCATTCCTCACATCAATCTTGCATATTTGACATCCCACATTGCATCTAGGAGTCGTCGGCACATTCAACTCAGTTGTTTTGGGGTAAGCCCGCTTTTCATGTCTCGTGCTACGTTTCTGGTGCTTTTTTTGTTTCGCTTCATATGAATGTTATCTACTTGATTTTAGTGAGCACTTGTTGTCGTTTTGATACATACCAACTTATACTAGCACCATTTCATTGTTCTTTAACATCTCATTGTTGTCGCATACATTACAATGTTTTTCACGGACGGTCGTCGTTGCGGGGACTCGCTTCACACACGTGCATGGTTTCCCATTTTTCGAATACTACACTTGCTATTTGCATGAATGATATTCCACTCTTGTTTGCACTCATCTCATCATGCTTTCACACTTGTCATGTTTTCAGTCACCTGTCGGTTGGACTAGACTGCCTTCACCCGTACTAGGCTACCTTGGCCTGGACCGTGCCTTGCCCGACTAGCACTGCGCATTCTAGAACAAAGGCTCTGCATTCCCTCCAGAAATTGTGCAAGTCTATCCATGCATTGACCTCCAGGCTTTCATTTCTCAATTCTTGGAGGCAGTGTCCCACTGGCCCTAGAAACTGCGCAATGCAGTTTGCTGGTTGCATGTCAATAATAACTGAAATTGCGCATTATGCAATTTCAGTCCTTAGTAGGCCAGGCTGGACTGTGTATTACGTAGTTCCAGTAGTTAGTTAGCCTCCTAACAACTCAAACTATACCTTGCGTAGTTTTGGCAGTCAGTCTCCCGACCTCCCAGCGGAAAACATGCAACCTTCATGATCAGTCACATAGGTATGTTGCAAGTCAGTTCTTAAGCTTGTTTTCATTTTCGACTGACGTATTGCTTTCCATGAGTGTTGCCATGTCTCTAGGTATCGTAGGTGTTCATCTACCTCTCAACAACACAAGTACAATGGCCTTCAAGAGAGCAGAGTCAAAGGACAATGTTGAGAGCACAACATGGGTTGCAACCAAGAAAGTGTCTATGAGCTTGCCTACCTATGAAGACATCAAGTTGTTCGTATACAAGGACATCAAGATAAGATGGCAGCAACATCACAATGATCAACATCACAATGAGCAACACCATCAACAGTAGTAGAAGGCAGCACACCCGCATGCGACAAATGCAAGAGGAAGGTTGTTGACAACACAGAGGCGGAACAAAGTTGCAAGCTCGAGCATATCCACTTGTGATGAAAGCAACATTGGAGATTGAGGCTATGAGGTGATGACACGACAAGATGATCACGTGAGAGCAAAGAAAAGAATAGATAAGGAGTTGCAGGTGATGAAGAAGAAAATCAAGGAAAAATGGGAGCTGCACATACGAGAGAATGATTTGCAACAGGAACAGGTACAGTAGGGGAACAACATGCATAGACAAATGAAACTGTGCCCATACAAGCGATAAATCCATCCCGACAGTTGGAAAGAAGTAGACATGGTGAGCGGTGTTGTTGATCGCATGCAAGGGAATTCAGCAACATGCGTGTCATTATAACACGCATGTGATCTAACCCATTTGGCACACTCATTGAGTCAAAGACAAGAAGAAATTCCAACAGGAGCTGAATATGCAGTTGACAGTTGATGCACATGACCACCATCACACACTAGAATATCAGCATGGAAACTATGCATCTGTGTGTTTCTAGTTTGGCCGCACCAAAGAAGACCATGTGCATGTTAGCAGACGAGTTGGATGGAGGAGCCACACCAATGCACTGGGATGCAATGGAGGAAAGAGTTCACTTTAGCAAGATGTCACCATGGAGTGCATGCACACCATCACAGACGACCAATCTTGGCATCATCTCACCACCTTCACCATCACAAGCATGTCAAAGAGTTGGTCTCATCACAATGGACCAAGTTTCAGTGATGTATTGCATGGCTTGCTCAACCCATTTTGTCTCACATGGGCACATGTGCATTGTAATGTAACGTCTTGTCAAGTGGAAGTTAAAGTGTCAATAGTTGGATGTAATAGTCATAGAGTAGATGAAGAGTCATGAGGGTAGATGAACTGTCATAGAGGGTAATGTCAAGGGTCACCCCATTCTTTGCTATAAATAAAACCTCATAACTCATTGTAAAGGCTTTTGGTCAACTAAGCTTCCAATAAGACTATCTTGGAGAGAGCTTGGACAATATTGTAATGAGCCTTGGATTCTCCACTATGTAGAGCTAGTATATCTCTTTGGAGGAGCAGGCGGTTTTGGTTGTAATGTTCTGTTGTCAGAACTAGTAGTTAGACATGGATGTATTGTATGAATGGAACTTACACTTCTTAATATAACAAAGGCAATGCATTTCATGCATATGTTGTATTGTATTCTATGTTATCTGGTTTACTCTAAATGATATATGTATTTTTTTGCTCACGCATGCATGTATGGACTATTCTGTATAAGTATGTATGAATATTTCTAAAATGTGTTGTTGGTTTAACCATCACTTTGGATTGCTCACTATCTTGCTTTCCATATTGTGATTCATCTTCGCTCATGTGTTCCCTTCCAAGCCACGTACTATTACAGGTTTCCAAGGGGCGCACTCACCTCACCCTCAGTGTGTTAGAAGCTCTCATGCACCTTCCTTGACTTACTGCAGTTGTCACACCCTTGCTACCAACAAGGACATCTTACTTGCCTCTGTGTGAATCGTGCTCAAGGCATTACCATACAACCCACTGCTCGGAATCCTACACCAAACAGTCTAAGGTCTAATTGGGACTTATTACCAGGGAGATCCCCTTACATGTTGGTGGGTCCGACATCGTCAACAAAATTCCTTTTATATTCTTCTTCATTACAATACTATGGTCTGCGAACCATGGGCAGGTCTCAAAAAAACTTAAGTTTAACAAACTAATGGGCTTTGACCTTCCTAAAGCCCCTTTGACTCCTATCGATCTGTGCTACTCGCACTTTCCTCCTTAAAATGTGTAGACTTTGCAATTTTTAACAAAACTTAACAACATTTGACCCAGGGGACCCTATCCCAACAAATTTCTTATTGAGACTATATTTATGTCAAGTATGCACACAAAGTGTTTGACAAAATGCTTTAATGAGATGATTTGTCATGGTTTTCTTGTAGATTTTTAATGGTGAAATGGGTGACCTATGGAAGAGAGAGGTGTTGGTTGTTTATTGTAAATAGAAAAAATAATAAATAAATAAATAAAATTATTATGATGTAGTTGAAAATTTTTACATTTAAATGTGCATATTGTTGTAAGATATGGTGAGGCATGAGTACCCCTTGGAAACTACTAGTAAAGTCTGGATTTAGAAGTCGATGATTGGGGGGCATGCCAAATTACCAGATACCCTAGATATAAATTTTGAAGGGGGTAGGACCTAGATGTGAGTGATGTTGGCTCACTTGGATGTTTAGGTAAGATTTAGTTAAGGTAATCCTAGTTCAAGCTTTAATGGGCGATTGTTAGGTAAACTTGACTCGATGAAAAAGTCAAAGTTACTTGGTAAACAATGGTGGTTTTGGGAAAATGTTTTTGGTTTCCCATGGTTTGTGGCCATGGATTGCATTTAATGAAGCCTTTAAAAGGCTTGGGCAGACTCCATTGTAATGTGCCAAGGAGGTGAGTGGTGAAGGCTCACTTGGTTGACTT
This sequence comes from Pinus tabuliformis, assembly GCA_031772625.1. Lineage (NCBI taxonomy): Eukaryota > Viridiplantae > Streptophyta > Pinopsida > Pinales > Pinaceae > Pinus > Pinus tabuliformis. Next base: position 1,266,307,172 of record CM062816.1, read on the forward strand.
GGATGGGTTTTGGCCAAGGGACTAATAGAATATTCTGTCAGCTAGTTTTTTACTACTGTGGGATTTTTATAGGATAAATATTATTTTTATGATTTATGTGTTTTTTTGTTAGTGATAAATTTGTATTTCTCAATTAATTTCTCTTGGTAACTTTTAACATCAAGGATTGAGGTATCGACTTGTTCACAACCTCATGCTACCTCTTGATAACCCAAAAACCTAATAACCCATTTTGCAAACATGGACGGACTAACAATATGACATGGTCCATTAAGGTGTCAACACATGGATAGTACAATTGCCAACTTGGCACAAAAAGACAAACCATCCAATAGCCATAATTTTGTGTCTAGGGCTTGGATTGAGATGAAATTTATATTGTTAGAAATCTATTGATCAGAGAGATGAGGGAGTACTCATAAGTAACTTTTAAAGTGATTTAAGGAAGATGGTTTTTACAACTACACTCCCTTCAGGTGACCTAGGAGGTTGGGTCTAGATACCCCACATCATTAATCGGGCATTAAGTGGTTTGTTATGTTACAAAAGTCGTATTTTTTACTTTCACTATAAATTTTATAATTGAATTACTAGAATGTGAATTTTTTACGAATACAAAAAGACATAGTGAAGTACCTTTGGAATAAATTTTAGGTTCTAATTCATTGTAAATTATTAAATATATGCTATTGGATGGGGTCCCATTGAGGATCCAAGTGGGGGTGGGGGGGGCACATGGTTGTCATCACCAAGCCATAATTGAGGTGGACATGGTGAAATTATCCCCTATGACAATACACTATCATTAAATCTTGGATGTGAGAACACTGCCTACACATAGAAAAATCATGCAAGGAGATTACAGTGGTAAGCTTGGTTCAGTGTTGCTCGTTATGGGAATTAGCACAATGATTCATTCAGTCAGTGGAGGTTTGCAGGCACCACTATGGATATTATTCTTCTCCCTTATTCCCATGTCAATCATTCATTAAATACATCATGGGATGTTCCATCTGTGCAAAGGTGAAATCTTGCATACACCATAGGTTATCGCCTAGAATAGGTCACAAATTTGGATGGCTTCATAACTACTCATGACCTTCAACTCCCACACTTCGTTCTTATTGAAAGTAAGGAGTTCCAAGGATGTTATATTTCAATCACTACCTTGTTTTTTGGCTCTATTTGGTTGTTTATGTTTTAGGCAAGATTTTATCTTTAGCCTCATGTCAATTTTCCCATTGGTTCAATATATTTGTCCCTGGTTACGCCTTTTATTGCTATTCCTTTTTTCTAAATTTAGTGAAATTCAATTCCCTTTCCCTCAGAATATCTAATTCACACCCATGTCATCCAACTCTACATTTACTTGGCCCTAACTCTTAGTAGCCCCACAAATCTTCTTTCCATCCTTTATCCCCATCATGCCTCCTTGCACTCTACTCCCACTCCCACTTTCAATCCTTTTCACTGTGATTATATCCCAAATATTAGGGTGGTTGAGGTGATGGCAAGAAATTCGTCCAGAAGCTAGTGTGGAATTGCCTATTATAGGGATATGGGAAATTCTCATGCCCAATAATGAACAAAGACCTTAATGAGTCTCTTCCACTCCCACAAGCCTCTACTCATCCAAGAAAATATTGTTGAGGGAAAAAGGGAGATTGCTAGAGAATGAGGCTACCTTATAAACACTGAAATAGTAGGTGAAATCATTGATTGGGTTCCTAATGTTGGACACACTTAGTATTGATTTAGCTAATACATGTATGTGGTGGATATATACTGGGACCATAAGGTGTTGTTGGGGAGAACTATGTTGGACTGTAAAAAAACTAAGGAGAAGATTCCCCTTATGCTTGATGAATGCTAGCTCTCAATTTGTGGCATTTATAGACATCTACAATGTATTGAGGCTCACTTGGGACTCCCTCTAAAGAACCATTTGTAGTTTAAGAATCATACTCCCCCAAGGTTGAATGAAGGTCTCTATTCATTCTCCTTTTGCTTATTTTCTAGGCTGTATTTTAGTTTTTAGTCCTTACTTTCATTAAGAGGCCATAGAAATTAGGACATACTCATTATAATTTTAAAATTAGTAAACTCTGATCATTTTTGGACATTAAAAAACTTTGGTTTTTCCACTAGTTTGGTTTCCCTAGTGTTGGACTAGGGAAAACTGTTGTATGTTTCTTTGATCAGTTTTAAGAAATGAAAAATATTTTTCTACAATTTTTTTTTTCTTATGTATAGATTATGGGAATTAGGATTTTCACTTGTCTTAAAACTAGTCTATAATAGGTTTTATCAATAAAATGGCCATATTTTCTCCTATAAAATTCTAAATTGAGTGTAACTAGTTACATTACAAAGAGGAAATCCCATATTGTTTCAAATTAAAATTTTGTAATAATATTAGATAAATTGACACTTTGTAATCTATACAAGTCCATTATTTAGAACAAATTGTCAAACTTAGAATTTCCAAAATTTTAGAGATACATCAAAATAAAGGTCAATAATAAGGGTAGACTCCAAACAAAGATTTTAAATGATATGTTAACCTAGAATTATCATATTTTGATTATATTGTCCAATTGATGTGATTCAAAAGTCATTGGAAAGAGAGAACATAAGATAATATATGATAAAAGTGATGATAGCTATATTGGATTGTTATTTATAATATATTGATTTGTAAGTTGAGAGTTTGAGTTAGACCTCTATTAAGAATTAATTGAAAGAAACATGTTTCATGGAGATGAACATTAAGATTAAATAAATCCCATGGATTGGTTGAGTATGATAAGGAAAAATGATTTGAGTCTTGTTTTGGAAAGAAATCATTTTATGGTCAAGATTAGGAGTGGTGGATAAGTATTTATAAAGATACTAGACAAAACATCACATGGGAAGAATTTCAAGAACTCTTCTCAAATAAATATATTAGGGATATACAAACATGGAGGCAACGTATAAATCTCAAGATGAGTTAAAATAAGTAAAAGAAACCATCAAGAAGAATGAGCTATCTAAGATACAAAACCTAGATGAAGCACTCATTAAGGATGTTTAATTAAATCAAGAAAAGAGTGGAAAAATAAAGTTTGAAAATGATGAATAAAGCTAAGAATTGAAAATGAAATATGAAGAAATACAAAGATTATCTGGAAATAATCAATAACTTTCTAATGATGTTAGCAAGGTGAAAAAGAATTTATAGGACTGTTGTAGCATAATTTGTCACACATTTATTTGAGATGAAGTGTTTGCTTTTTTATTACCCATATTCCCCATGGTAGACTTGATGCACCCTTAAAAGTTATTAAAAAATACTTTTTTAAAAATCCATGTGCACTTATTTCTCTGGAATCCTGTGTATGTCCACAAATATCATCAAAGCAACTTGATTATATATGTGAGTCTCCTATGAAAAATTCACATGTGCATATAAAATACACCTGAAAAATTTAAATGTGGCATTTTCACACATTTTTTGGTAGAGTTTATGGGTTAGACTAAAAGCCACTCACTATAACCCATTCCTTAACAACCCAAACCACTTTTTGGTGGTATAAAATGACGTCTTTGGTATGAGAAAATCCTAGCTCTAACAAATTTCCTTATGATATAAGTTTGTCTCCCTATGCTTTAAGTCATGCCCCTCAGGAAACCCTAGTTTCCTTATCTTCCACATATCTTCCCTATATTGTGATTGATCCTTAATCATTTTCTAGAGCAAAAGAATAGAGGAGACCATTAGTGGCCCATGCATGAGGAATCCAAAGGACAGTTTCATATAGTGCATGCGGCGAGGAGTAGGTATGTGTCTGTGTATCATTGTTGCTTATAAATAATAAATAAATACATATTCTTGTTCCTATCTCATTGTTGTATGTGGTTAATTTCTATTTTATGTATTGATATTAAGCTAAACTAACAATATGAACACATTTGTGCTTTGATTCTTCTTCATTTGGTTGTTTCCCACCTGTGTTGGTTGCAAGCTTAAAGATCAAGGGTAGTAGAAGAAGAAAGGAAAAAGGTATCTACTACAGCTATCGAACTTCCAAGTAGGTACTCTATCTAGTAGATTGTCACAATTGCCTTGTTTAAATGTGTTGTTGGTCTAGTTTCTTGAGTTTCTATTATCTGCTCTACTAAGGTTCTCAGCCCTAACCTTAGAAGAATATTTCTCTTAACAAGGATTCAAAACCAATGAATAGGGATGAAAATCTTATCACAAAAATTGAAGAGGATAATATCCAAAAATTTGAATAGGAAATTTTCAATAAGAGTTATGAATCTCTATATATTGATGAGGTAAAATAAAAAAAATGCAATATAGAATTATAGAAGCGTCTATTTGATAAAATGGATCATGAAAGACCTTCAAAAGGATAAATAAGACAAGATTCATGGTCTCGAAAAGATATATCAAGAAGTTTAAATCCATCTAGAGGATATCAATGACAAATATGATGATACTATCAAAAAAATTGAAGATAAAATTTGCAAGAAGGTTGAGGAAAACCTAAATATTGATGAGGTAAAATAAAAAGTGAAAATTATGTAGAATTAAAGAAGGACATAAGAATATGAGAGAAGGGGTCACATGTAGCTTCAAAAGGAGAAAGAAGACAATGTCATGAAAGTCACAAGAAGATACTTGAAGAAGTTAAATTGCATTCTAGATGATGCACATGTAAAATATGATGGTGTTATCTCCAAACTAGTAGTCAAAGACAAATCAAAGAGAATAGAGGATATCATTATATATTTAAAGAATATAGATGAAATGGGTGTGTAAAGTGAAGGAAAACATCGCATGTAAAACCATATCTAGATCCTCATTATTGGGAAAAAAATTTAGGAAGAAAATAAGATCGATATCATTATCAAGCAAGAGGATAGAATACTCAACAATATTCACAAAACAAGTCATCACAAAACCGTTGTTCAACAAGATATTATCGTAAAACAACAACTACAACAAATTAGAGAAATCATAAGAATACTACATGGAATCAAAGGAAATAAAAGTATCTAACATCTAACCATTAAGGATTAAGATGTAACACCGTCCTCCAACACTTACCCAAGTTAATCAGTCCACCAGGGAAAATATGTGACAAAGCATTACTATGATATGACTCAACCTCCTAGATCACCTTAAGGAAGTGGAATCGATAAAATCAAAACCTTACTGACTTTCGTCCTATGCTACAAGACCCCCAAGGGCTAAACCACCCTTTTAGGTGCCCAAACCCTGAGTTAAGCCTCTTTTTCAATGTCTCAGACTCCCAGACACTAGCACAAAATTACATAAATTCAACTATAACCCTCTAGTCACATCCATAAGCCTATGAGGGAGTGACTATAGTATTTTTCATCCAGTTATATTACTGAAAACGTAAGATCTGAGGCACTTTTTCAGGGCTAGTCTCTAGACCACTACCCAAAACATAATGAAACTTTTCAGAACAATGAATGACACAAGGAAAAGGCCTTCCATACAAAACTTAGATAATAGATCGACCTAGCCAAGCCCAACCATGATGGACATTTCATCAAACACATCATGAACATGTAATCTGCAGGTCATAATTACATATCTAAACATAGGGATCTCATAGTTACCTGAGAATCGTCAAGAAGGTCTAATTCCCTCTCATAATAGTTTCGTTAACATATATTATCTCATACATTCATTAGCCATTCCTAAATCATTTAGAACACATAAATATCCATATCCATTATACATCTCATGACGATCATATAACTAGTAAATGAACAACATATACATGATGATTGATCTAGGTGGATCTTTAGAAAAGTTCTAGTGGCATGAAAAAAGGCTAAAAACTCAAAGTGGTAGAATCTAGATAAGCTTAGCATCGGATCGAAGTGCTCTTCATCCTAATTCCAATGGTGGGAATGACACCCAAATCCAAGTCCAGATGACAAAGTTAGAGCAAGTCAAAGTTTGAGCTTGACTTGTCCAGATAGCATGGAGAAGATGACATGGCATAGTTTCAACGAATAAGGGAGTGCCACATGGCAGGATGACACTGGACTCACATATCACATATCAGTAAAAAGGAGTAGCACTTAAGGAAGAATTGGCCCGTGGCGTTACCGATTGTGATTGCGATATGACATATCGTAGGCCAGAGGAGTTATGAAATGGCCCCAGCAAGACTTAACGCGACGCGATATACATAGCATATCACAATCGCACGGAAAGGCCGGTTCTTGCAATGTGGTTCAAGGGAAAGTGTCGATTACGATTTCATCGTGGGTGCCGATTGTGATACTGCGATAAGGGGCCCAATCCTGATATACTATATATTATGATTAATACACCCGACGAGTCCAAAGATGTTGCAGTGTGCGAGATTAGTGCATCAAGGGTTTCAAAACGATTGTGATAGTGTGATGGGAGAGCCAGACGCGAGACATTATGGCATACAATGAATACTCTTATCGAATCCATAGATATTGCACCATGCCTGTGTCCGGGCTTAGATTGTTTGCCGATAAGTTGGAATTGTCGATAAACCCATCATTGATACCCATGCGTTATTGTGATGAGTTGTTTTATTAGACATTGGATTTTCTATTATGGAAGGGTTGTTCCCATGAATCCTTCCTCTTGCTAACCTTGGGTATTATGTTGAAATTTCCCCGATTTTGACGGATGCCACCATGATCTTATATATATGATCATTGTGTCAGAGAAAGGAGGAGAGGACTGGCTAAATACATAGATTTTACTACATACAACAAACCCTAACCCTCGCAGCAGGCCAAAACCTTGCCTTAAGCAACAAGGAGGTTCTGAGAAGGTTGCAGAAGGCCCAATTATCCAAATTAAGAGTTTGGATAGGTGCTTTTGCACTATTTTTTGCTAAGAGTTTAGTGGTTATGTCTGTTTCCAAAGCTCGGCTCCCCATTCTCTACCCATCTATCAACTTGGAGGTATAAGGGTTGAAATTTCTTGTTGTTGTACTTTTATCTCTTTTATGCCACTAATAAAAAGAAGTCCTTCCCACTATTGAGTAGGGCCTAGAGACGTAGTCCAAACTAGACAAACTCCATAATCAAATCATTGTGTCATGGTTTTCGTGTCCTTCTTACTATTTCCACATTGTTATGTGTTTTTTTTAAGTTCCATGGTTAATTAACTTTGTTATATGTAATTCTGATACATTTGTAAGTAAAAGATATTGGATCAAGTTTTGTATTAGAGAAAGTCTTTGTAGATGCAAATTGCATGAGTTTATGCTAACCCGGAACAAGCTACGAAAAGAAGAAGGACACTTAATTCATTTGATCCTGAAGTAGGACATGCATAGCAAAGAAGAAACATGGCCAATGAAGAAGCTCATTGGGAAGAGGAACACAATTTCTGAAAGGTATTTTATAATATGGCAGGAAAGGTAGACAAGTTGTTCGCAGAGTATGAGAAAGCACTTGGGCATGAGAATAAGGATGCCTATGATGACCAATCAACAAATTAGGAAGGTGGTGGAGAAGATCCTCCTATCTATCCTTCCTCCAGTGATAATTCTCATCATTCTCAGATAAATTCCAAATAGACCTCTAAGAAATTGTGCTTCAAGTTAGATGTGAAGCTAGACCTGCCCATGTACAATGGAGAATGTAGTGTAAAAAAATTCAATAACTGGATTAGACAGATAGAGGTTTATTGCTGAATCCAGTAGATTGAAGAAGATGAGGTGAAAGTCTAGTTAGCATCTCTTTAGCTGAGCGGCACTGCTCTCGTTTGGTGGGAGAGAAAGTTACAGAAGGGCAGCATGAAGTTAGATAACCTTTTGTCCTCTTGGTTTAGTTTTATTTCTGCATTAAAGGACCATTTCTACCCTCTAAGTTATAAGCAAAAGGAACTTATGGACTGGAAATATTTAAGGCATGGTAAGGGCCAAAATGTACAAAGCTTCACGGAGGAATTTCGTAATCAAGAACTGAATTTCGACATCTCATTAGATGCACCCTAAACTGTAACTAAGTACATAGGTCCGCTACATAGTTACATCAGACACTCATTATTATTGTTCAAGCCTACTTCAATTGATACGGCCAACATTAAATATATACATCTTGAAAGTCGAGGCAAGAATGATCGAGATGGCCAAACCAAGAAGATGCCATTCAAACCTTAGCATGGCAAATTATAGAAGAAAGGAAAAGGGAAGGATAAGAAGACCGTCACTGCCAAGAAGGGGGGTGGAGCAACACCGTTGTAAACTCACTACAAGAAGGATGGGCATGACGAGGACCACTACTGGAAGCTGCATCCAGAACTAAGACCGAAGAGATTCAGTGGAAAGGGGAAGCAGAAGACAGTGGCAACAACATAGGACCTTGGATCAGATTCCAGTAATGAAACATTGATCACAACCATGGGTGCAAGAGATACTCTTTCTATTAATGATGGTTCTGATTCAGTTGCAAGCACTAGTTATTTGAATGAGCCCATAAGTCGTGAGCGAAAGAGAATTGAGTTGTTCCACATTAGGGTTTTCATAAATCAAACAAAGGTGGAAACTCTGTTTGATTCAGGTTCCCAAGCAAAGTTAATTCTCAGAGTCCTTAGTGAAAAGGCTAGGCCTTGAAACTAAACCTCATTCAAGTCCATACCTGCTTGGTTGAGTAAGTGATAAAGCCAAATTGTAGGTCACCAAGTAGTTTAGGTCCATATTTGTAATCGCTTTTAAATTAGTTGATGAGGTAGAGTTAGATGTAATACCTTTGGACATTTGTGGAATCATCTTGGGAAGCCTATATTGTAAGCGCTCATCACACAAAAGTTAGTGCTAGCCTTGTTAGTGCAGGACAAATTAAAAGACTGGTTAATTCCAATAAAGGGTGCATGCTCATGATAGTGAGGGAGGAAGAAGCTGAGATGATTGACACTTTAAGAGGTTGTGATCCTGATCATAAGAAGGAATTATTTGAAATTTTTTCTAACTATGATGAATTATTTCAGGAACGAGAGGATTGTCCCCTAAAAGGAAAATCCAACATGAGATCCATTTGCAGCGAGATGCCCCTTTACCAAATTTTGGCATGTACAAGATGGCTTCTATCGAGATGGAGGATATAAAGAAACAAGTGCAGGAACTGTTAAATCAGGGAGTCATCAAACCAAGTTCTTCTCCTTACGTCTCATCAATTGTGTTGGTTCCTAAGAAAGATGGCACATGGAGAATGTGCATGGATTATAGGGCGCTGAACAAGATCATGGTGGAGAATTGATACCCTCTTCCTCACATTGATGAATTGTTATATCAATTAGAAAATGATGTTTATTTTCCCAAGCTGGATTTGCATAGTGGTTATCACCAAGTTAGAATTGCAGAGCAGGACGTCTGGAAAACCGCGTTCAAAACCAAGCAGGGGCTATTTGAAAGGATGGTGATTCCATTCAGACTGTGCAACGCTCCAGCCACGTTTATGAGGGTAACGAATGACTTATTTTGGCTATTTCTTGATCATCTTGTTCTTGTGTATCTAGACAATATTCTTGTATACAGTAGGACATGGGAGGAACCCATGTATCACATAAAGAAAGTGCTTGATGTTCTGAAGAAAGAGAAATTATATTTGAAACTGTCAAAGTGTGAGTTTGGAAAGGCTTCTCTTATTTATTTAGGGCATATTGTTGGTAATGGGAGATTAAGGATAGATCCCTCTAAAGTGGAGGTGATAATGAAGTGTCCTGAGACCACAAATGTCACAGAAGTCCAAATTGTTTTGGGCATGGTGCAGCATTGGAGAAGGTTCATAGTGCAATTTTCCATTATCGCAGCTCCCTTGCATGCCTTGACTAGTGTGAAGAAGGCCTTTTAGTGGGGAGGAAAACAACAGAAATCCTTCGAAACACTGAAAGAGAAGATCAGCATGGTCGTGGTGCTAGCCTTACCAGACCTTCAACAACCTTTCTAAATTGAAATAGATGCCATGGGTGTTGTATTCATGTAGCAAAGAAAACATATTTGTTACCACTCAGATATTTTCTCCCAGGCTAGTGTGAATTATCCTACGTATGACTGAGAGTTTTACGCCTTGGTCCAGAGTGTAAAGAAGTGGAAACACTATTTTATCGGCAAGGAGACCATCATCCACATGGATCATCAGCCCTTGCAGTATATTCAGTAACAAACCAAGCTTCAGCAAGCTTGTCACTTCAGATGGATGGGATTCCTCCAACTGTTTCCTTTGGTAATAAAATATAAGAAGGGTGCCAACAAAAAAGTAGCAGATAGGGTTTCTCTCCCTCCTATTTCTACATCTGTAGTTTGGCAAAATGTTTCTTTGCCATTAGAAAGTTATGCTGAACAATATGCTAACGATAATGATTTTAAAGAAATATATGCAAAACTGACTCATGGATCATAGGGAGACAATTATTACTTGCAGGGAAATATATTGTACCGCCTTGGAAAACTATGTATACCTATTAATGAAAGGGTTCATTTAAACTAAGAGGCTCATACCTCTCTAGTGTCTGGTCATTTTGGTATTAAGAAAACTTTATTTCATTTGCAGCGGTTTTGTTTTTGGCCTCATATGAAAAAATTTGTGACTCACTTTGTAAAGGGTTGTGTGTTGTGTTCTATTTCAAAGCCCTCTATTACAAAACTCGGGCTCTACACACCACTCCCTATTCCAAGTCGACCATGGGAAAGTGTGTCCATGGACTTTGTAGGAGGTTTACCGATGTCTAGGAAAGGTCATGACTATTTGTATGTTGTTGTGGATAGGTTTAGTAAAATGTGTATTTTAAGGTCTTGGAAAAAGCAGATCACTCGTGAGAAGAATTCTTTTCTTTTCTTTCAGTATGTTTGGGTCCATTTTGGGTTGCCCACATCTATTGTGTCAGATCGAGACTCCTTTTTTCATGGGGAGTTTTGGACCAGCTTATGGATAATGATGGACACCAAGCTAAAAAGAAGTATGGAATTTCATCCACAGATCAATGGACTGACAAAGGTTGTCAAATGCACCGTGGTACACTTGTTGCGAGGCTATTGTGGGAAAAATCACAACTTGTGGGATGAAAAGATTCCTTATGTGCAACATGTATACAATCAAGAAGCACATTCATCTACACAAAACTCATCGTTTGAGACATGTTTTGGCTATCTACCCAGAGATCCCTTGGACATGGTATCTGGGAAAGAGTAGTATGGAAATAGACGAGATGATAGGGACAAAGCATAGAAGTTCATTTAGCGGATACAGGTAATTCATCAGGTAGTGCAGGAGCAGTTGGAGAAGATTCAAGCTCGATATAAAGCTCAACATGATAAGCACCGAGTTGACCATCAGTTTCAAGTTGGGGACAAGGTATGGCTCCATATCAGCAAAGATAGGATGAAGGGAGAAGGGAAGAAACTGAGACCCATTAGATATGGTCCCTTCACCATATTGGCAAAGATTGGAGACAATTCTTTTCATCTTGACTTGCCTTCTTATATACAAATGTACTCCGTGGTAAATGTGGAAAACCTGAATATTTATTAACCTCCATTGATTATGGATACTGAGGAGGTTGCACATATTCCTACAGTGGATGATTTTACACCCAAGTATCTAGATAAGTTTCCCGAAGATATCATACTCAACTAGAGGACTAGAACTTCACAACGGGGAGATGTTGAGTGCATCTGTGTTGGCTTCAAAGGAATGCATCCAAGCAAAGCTTGATGGATGGAGAAGGAAAAAGTGAGGGAGAAAATTCCTCACTTACCAATTGACTAAAAAGTCTTTTGGTGGTTCAAAATCTCTTAGTGGGGAGGATTGATCCAGGTGGATCTTCATAAAAGTACCACTCGCATGATAAAAGGCTTAAAACTAAAAGTGGAAGAATCTGGATAAGCTTAGCATCAGATCAAAGTGATCATCATCCTAATTCCAATGGTGTGAATGACACTCAAATATGAGTCCAGATGACAAAGTTAGAGCAAGTCAAAGTTTGAGATTGACTTGTCCAGGTAGCAGGGAGAAGAGGACATGGCATAGTTTCAGCGAATAAGGGAGCGCCACATGGCAGGATGCCACTGGACCCCGCATATCACATATCAACAAAAAGGAGCACTTAAGGAAGAATCGGCCCCTGACATTCTCGACTGCCATTGTGATATCGCATATCATATACGGGCCACAGGAGTTATGAATCAACCCCGACACGACTTAGTTGTGATGTGGTATACATCACATATCGCAATCATACAAAAAGATTAGTGCTTGCGATGTGGTTCGGGGGAAAATTGTTGATTTCTATTTCAAGGTGGGCACTGATTCTGATACTTTGATAAGGGGCTGACACCCGATATACTATATATTATGTTTAATACACCTAGCGGGTCCACAGATGTTGCAGTGTGCTAGATCAATGCGCCAAGGGTTTCACGCCGATCGTGATAATGCGATGGGAGAGCCAGACATGAGACATTATATCATATGGTGAATATTCCTATTAGATCCATAGATATCGCAAGATGCCTGTATCCAGGGTTGGATTTTCTGTCGATAAGCTGGAACCGCTGATAAACCCACTGTCGATACCCATGTGTTGTTGTGATGATTTTTTTCATTAGACATTGGCTTTTCTATTGTGGAGGGTTTGTTTCCGTGAATCCTTTCGCCTACTAACCTTGGGTATTATGTTGAAACTGCCCCAATTTTGAGGCTTTTCACCATGATCTTATATATATGACTATTGTTTCAGAGAAAGGAGGAGAGGATTGGCCGAATACATAAGTTTTACTACATACAAGAGACCCTAACCTTGGCAGTAGGCTAAAACCTTGCCTTGAGCAGCAAGGAGGTTCCGAGAAGGTTGCAGAAGGCCCAATTATCCAAATTGAGAGTTTGGATAGGCGTTTTTCACTAGTTCTCACCAGGAGTTCAGTGGTTCTGTTTGTTTCCAAAGTTGGGCTCTCCATTCTCTTCCCATCTATTAGCTTGGAGGTATAAGGGTTGAAATTTCTTGTTGTTGTAATTTTATCTCTTTTATGCCACTAATAAAAAGAATGCCTCCCCACTATTGAGAAAGGCCTAGAGACGTATTCCAAACTGGACGAACTCCATAATAAAATCATTGTGTCATGGTTTTTGTGTTCTTCTAACTATTTCTACATTGTTATGTGTTTTTTTTAAGTTCCATGGTTAATTAACTTTGTTATATGTAATTTCGATGCATTTGTAAGTAAAATTGCTAGGATCAATGATAAACCAACCATCAAAGCTAAATAATAACAAATATAATTACTCATGAAATACAAGAGGAAATAACTCTTATTAACATATGCAAAAGCCAACCAAGTCAGGGACTTCCATGTACCACCCTACCATAATTGGGTTGAACCAAATCTCTCTTTTATCCCAACACCCCCACACCATATTCCAAGCATGAATGTGGGATCTCATTGAATAAACCAAACATAACTGAACCAAGGCTTTTAGAGACCAAACCACCTCAACCCTCAACCAGTGATTCCACCTCACAGTCAGACATAACTAACATCACAAGTCCGTCTCTACCCAAGTTGTCTAGGGCTCTAGAGAATTTGTTACAACCTGGCTCTAGGACTAGTAACTCAACGCACAATTGTTGCAGGGATCCAGAGAATTTTTCCGACCAAGGCTCAAACTCAACCCACGAAGGGCTCTAGGGCATTTTTCCAACCAAGGCTTCCATGACTAGTAACTCAACCCAATATTTTCTGGGGCTTCCAGATCGTTTTTCCAACCAAGTCTATAGGAACTAATAACTCAACCCACTTCTATAAGGAACATGAGCACCAACCATATAGCGATGGGAAACCCTAGAACACTATGGATATCTAGGAAATGGAAATGTTAGGCAAAACCACTATCAATCCAAGAAATCCTCCATGCCAATGACATATCATAAATAGAAAACCACATGCATACATCATGCATGCCAAAACTAGAAAGTAAATCTTACATGCAACTTGGTACCTGCGAAAAGAGAGAATAGAATGAGAGTGCCAAAGACAAAACTGTCAAAAGTTGTGAACTGATCCTCATAATCCTTTTTATCATTGAGGCCTCTATTTTCTTCATTTCCCTCTATTTTTCCTTCAATTCTCCTCACATGAAATTATGTGTTCTTTCACCTTCCTTTTATCCTATTTTCCATTATTTTCATAATTAAATGCCAATTAATGCCTCTTTGCCTTTTACAATTTTCATATCTATTTATTAATCACAAGTGATCCCCATCCCTATGTTTTTGTCCAACATTCATCTTGGAAGATGTGTCCCATGACCTTGGTATTATTTTTCCTTTATTAACTTTATTACATGGATTTTTAACAAGGGTTGTTACATAAGACCAAAAAGAATTGACTTTCGATGGCGACAATGGTTCTATATGTTTTCTATTGGACTAGGAATACTTGTGTTTTTAATTTTTCAACTAGCATTTCCAATGTACTTGTGAGATATCATGCACTATATATGCAAGCCATACATTCTTAACTTGCATTATTTTGTCTAATATGCTTCTGCAAAAAGGATATTGCATCACCATACATATAAATCCAAAGGTATCTCAATGACTCTTAGCAATGATCATGTACATGAACAGAATCTATGTTAATGGGAACTTTGTTGTGACTAAGAAATCACCTCACATGGTTTATGCTCTTCCTATTGCCATAATCATAGCTCTTGTTGTTGGAAAACTTTGTTAGAAAACTAGTATATGAATAGAAATGTTATAGTAGAAAGGAAAGCATAAATCATAAATTAATAAAAGGAAATTAATTGTGATGGAAATAAAGTTGCATAAATAAGTAAACACATAGAGATAATGAAATATTGCCAAACTATGAAATACTTTGATCTAATGGAGTAAGTTTTACCTATGAGAACATGGTGTCAAATTGAAACTACAATAACATAACTTTAATCGTATGTCACACCAACAAGAAACTATGACAACTACAATTTAGGGTATTTTTTAAGGATTTAAATATTATACCTATGTATAGTATTATAAGCGAAATTATGGTTTGAAAAGTCATACATATAGAATGTAGGAAAATATTCAATTAAAAATATGTAATTTATTATAAAAATTGGTAATTTTTGGTGAATTTTATCCATTTAATCATATATATGTCAAAATTAGGTGAATTTTTCACCAAATGGATGAATATGTTTTTCAAAAATTGTCCAAAAATAGCCAATTAGTGAAATTTCAACCCTAAGATATTTCTTTCTACAATTTGTATTAGTATAAGATCTCATGAAATATGTATATTATGCCATGATATATTGGACTATGTGCTCTAAGAGTCCTCCATTTTGAATGGATATGACACTCTCTTTTACATTTGGGCTTCCCTGAAATGGGAATAACAAATGATGTCAAATAGGCGATGTTGGGAGAATCGTCATAACTTTCTCTCTAAGCACTAGATTAAAATTTAGTAACTAGTGGAAGAAAGAGGACAAATTGTAGTTGTTTGGGTATCGTTTTTAGGGTTGAAGCTTGCAACAGTGACATGTGGTACGTCGTACACATTTGTTCTACTGAACTAGTCTATAACAAGTCATCGTGGGAGATTTGGCATAACTCTTTATTGAAGAATCCAATCTTGATCAGACCTGTGGGATTGGAAAGAGGACTTGGAGGGCTACCATAAGACAAAGTGTTTGACCCTAGAGATCTGAAATTACATAGCTACAACAGATTAAATATGGTGCTCCTAGAAGGCAAGAAAACGATGCATTCAAGGATCATTGCAGTAAGGACCACACATCAACAGTCAAGAGTAAGTCTCCTACAACAAGGTATGTATGATTATTGTTTAAATTTTAATTTTGAGGATAACATAAGTATATACAAGGTCTCGGTTATATCTCTATGTCTCTATATGTCACAATTATTTTTGATACCACAGTTCAGATGTCTAATTCTTGATACTACACATTTGATTCTACATATTTTTTATGCTACACCAAGTCTGCTAAATCTATATGATGTTGTATGTTCATGTTACTTGTCTTGTCATAGTTGATAGAATGGTCTCTATTTTTGTACTTAGAATTTGGTCCATCACAAGTCTAGGGTCTGTTGTCAGTTTTTATTGTATATATCTTTAGGTCAGTTTTGGATATAGTCTTGCATAGGGTCCAAGCCTATATCAAGAGTGGGAGTCTTTGTCTACTGCTGAAACAAGCCAACAAAAAAACGTGAAAAACACACTTTAGGTACGCATTGTAATTTTAATTTGTATTTATTCATTATTATGCACTTACATGTGTTTGTAGGCAGAGGTAAGTTGAAGGGTATTTTGTTTTATTTTGGGATTGGTTTTGTCAGGAAAATTCTACATGCAGGTAGAAGAAGATTCAAGTACAACATCAAGCAAGAATTCAAGAGAAGAAGTATCAAATCAATGGAAGCATTACAACAGGACGTCCTTGAAGACATGACAACCATCCAAATATAGTGAAGTATTGTTAAGGTCAAGAGTCATCATTGTAAATATTGTGAAAGAGTCATTTGTGAAAGAGTCATTCTTTCCTAGAGTCAAAGAGGTAGTGTTGGGAGGTATAGGAGTCACTGTTGGGATGATGTCATGGTTGCGTTGTAGGTCATAGAGTGATTGGGTATTTGGTTAAGTACATGAAAATAATTGTACATCTTATTGTATCGTGGATTGTTGTCCCTAGTTTGGGAATCCATAGTCTTGTCGTATTTCAGTCATTATAAGGTGGTAGGGAGGTGCTCGGAAGGTGTATGAAGTTGCCTACAGGTGGGGGCCTGTGAACACTTCATGGTGGTAGGGTGTTTCTAGGGTCATGTGCGGCTCACTAGGGTGTTGGGTCATCCATTAAGTTGATAACTAAAGAAACCAGGGCATTAGGGTGCCCTTCCAGTGGGAGCTGGAGAAGAATGATTTTCTAGAATTATACAAAGTTTTTGCTTTCATTTCAATTGGGGCTGAAGATTAAAGAATTTATTAAAAAAGCGTTTGGTGGTTTTTTACCCGAAGGGGGTTTTCCACCTAAAATTCTTGTGCATACTACGCTATTTTATTTACTATTATTATTGCATAAACATTAATAATAATTAAATATTAACTAATGCTCTGAAAAGATTTAAAAGTGCTAATTTCTAAGAAATACCAATTCACCCCACTCCCCCGCCCCCCTCAGTATTTCCAACAATTGGTATCAGAGCTTGGTTCCTTCAATAGCCGTCTAACAACTAGTGGAAGGAGATCACGGAGTATACTAAGAATAGAGTTCCTTTCATCAATGGAAATAACTATGCACTTTGGAGTGGAAGAATGTAGGTTCATTTGCTAGTGCAAGGATACAAAGCATGGGAAGTTGTTGACAAAGGCTTCACACCGACCCAAGATGAACAAGGCAAGAAAAATATGGTATATCACACAAAGGATAAATATCTTAGTATCAATGGGCTTCTCGAATCTATTTATCTTAAGGTATTGAATTGCAAAACTGCTAAAGAGATATGGGGCAAGGGAGAAAATATATATGTAGGTGACTCAAAGGTGAAAGAAGCAAAGCTTCAAATTTTCAGGGAAAATTTGAGCAACTCAAAATGAGGGAAGATGAAGATATTGTTTCATACTTTTAGCGTGTTGATGAAATAAAAAATAAATTGGAGGGTTTGTGAGAACCCATTGAAACGAAATTTTTTGTCTGAAAGATCCTCAGAACCTTGCTGGCAAGATTTAACCCTAAGGTATCTGTCTTGGAAGATAGATTGAATCTGACCAATCTCAACAAAGATGAATTTCATGGAATTATTACAGCATATCAAATGAGGATTGAAGAAGAGGATGGCACATCTCACTTAGAAATAATATTTTCCATATCCAAGAAGAATAGTAAGGACAAGCAGACTCCAAAAGCAAAAAATTGCAATTGTAAGGATGAGGAAAAGGAAGAAGATGAAGAAGAAGTCTCAGATAAACAATTTGCCTACTTCTGGTAGAAAATGAGAACAGGTATGGGAAAATTCAAAGGGAAACTTCCATTAATATGGTTTGATTGTGGTGAGGTTGGGCATTTTGCAGCCAAATGTCCTCACAAAAATGAGGGTGTTATGAAAGGGAAGAAAAGTCCTAAGAATTTCAACAAACAAGGCAAGAAGAAATAGTTAAGAAAAGTTTCTTCTCTAAAGAAGATGGTTCCTCATCTGAAGAAGACAGTGATAACGAAGAAGAATTCAACAAAAGAGTATTATTTATGGCCAAGTACAATAAACAAGAGGCACATGACGAAGAAGAAGAAATGACTAAAGTCGAATTTCAAAACAAAGTAATCAAGGTTATCAAAGAGCTCAAGGCTGAAAAGAAGCATGTTAACACTCTTGAAGAAGAATTGAAGATAGAAAGAGAACAAGTCCTCAACCTTAAATGAAGGTTCAAGAATACAAGTGAATTAAAGAATCTCTTAGGAAAGAATTAAAGGAAAACAAAAAGGAAAGAGAAGAATTGGAAGCTGAAATAGTTACTCTACGAAAGGAAGTAAAAAATGGAAAAACTTTTCAAAACTACACCAACAATTCAAAGACCTGGATGAACTCATCAGCAACCAATGATCATACAATGACAAGACTGGTCTTGGTTACAAAGAAAAATTTGAAAAGTAGTCAAGTCCTTCTATGACAATTAAAGAAGATGGATATAAAAAATTTACCAAGCAAATAGATCTCTCAGCTAAATCAAGAGATCAAGGCTCGCAAGAAGAACCTTGGAAGAAAATTCCGTGAAGACAATTTCTTCCCAGGTACCAACCTATCTTTTATGGTAATTGTTATTCGTGTGAAAGGTTTTGATATAGAGCTACATAATGTCGCATATATGTTTTGAATGAATATAATTCTAGGAGATCCTTCGGAAATGGATATTCCAGAACTCAACATAATATCAACAAATTTGATCATTTGAGAGATGATGTCGAATGTTATAGATATACAAATTTTGGACATATGCTAGGGATTATGAAGTTCTAGAAAGGTACAATTATTATCGGAAAAACCCTAGAAGCAAATTTGTAGGATCACAAGATAGATACCAAACAGAATCATCTATGAATAACATCGAATGTTAAAAATTTCATAACTATGGACACATAGCTTGTAACTACAAGTACAAGATGGAATCAACCATGAATGAAAAGCTTGACGAAGAGAATAAGAAGGTTTGGAAAGGAAAACAGGTACAGGATGAACAAGTACAAGATGAGCAAGAAAATCATGAAGGAAATAAGGTCACAACAGTTATGCTTTCATGATTCATGATGGATTGTGAGGAATCAGCAACTGCTTCGGTTAATGACTTGAGTCAAGACGGTTCATTAAATGACACACTATTCTGAACAATTCAGCTTATCGACTGCTAGAAATTTGAATATGAGGAGTCTATGCAACAACATATGACACAAGTCTATGATTGATAGACCGGAAGTTTGAACAAGATGGAAGTTTCATTACATGTTCAGAGGAGACTAATAGTTGAACTATTACATATTCAATAAAGGAAGTGCTCACAAAAAATCTCTATGTGAAAGTGGATCAAGACATTCTAACGATTATCGAGATATTACAACAAGATAAAGGAATATTCATATATAAAATCAAGTACATCAAGGAAAATCTCAATAAATTCAAGATGGATGATTGCAAACCTATCCTTACCCCCATGGTAACAGGTTACAAGAAGATTCGTTAATGGATGTGGGCCAAAGGTTGTATAGATCCATGATTGGTAGTCTCATATATGTGATAGTTTCCTTTCCAGATGTGATGCAGGAAGTTGGACAAGTAGCACGATTCCATGCAGTGCCAAAAGAATCTCATATTATTGGCATCAAAAGAATTCTTCGATACCTTAAGGGTACATCGGAATATGGTCTATGGTATCCCAAAGGAAATGATTTGGTTATCCAAACTTACACAAATGTAGATTGGGCAGGAAGTGTTGATGATCGTAAGAGTACCAGTGGAGCAGCGTTCTAGCTAGGTGGTTTCCTTGTCTCATGGTTAAGTAAAAAATAGTCTTTGGTCTCGTTATCCACAACAGAAGCATACTACATCGCGGCAAAATCTTTTTGTACTCAATTTCTTTGGATGAAGAAAACCTTGCAATATCTTCAAGTTAAGTTTGATGAGCCTATTCCCATCTTCTATGATAACCCAAATGCCATCAATATCTCCAAAAATCATGTGATGCATTCCAAAACAAAGCACATTATGATCAAATATCATTTCGTTAGAGAGAAGGTCGCCGAAAAGAATATCAAGCTTGAATATGTTGGCACAAAGGAGCAAATTGTTGACATATTTACCAAACCATTACCTCGTGAAGCATTTGATTATCTTCGCCAAAGTTTGGGATTCTCTCAAGTTCTCATTAGAATATTTCCCTTATCTAACTAAGTAGAAAGGGGGAGTGGAGGTGTGTACAGATCCACAGGATGACAGTCAGACAAGGGGAGTTACCCTTTGCCATTGATGACAAATGGAGAGAAGGTAGTAGGAAGAGGTGTCATGATCGCAAGGGGAGTACTTTTGTTTCCATCAATGCCAAAGGGGGAGATTGTTGATCAGTGATTGGCATTGATGTCAACCCAAATAGCACCAGGGGATTCCTCGATATTGCATGGGAATTCTGACTTGACAACCTTTTCTATTATGAGTCAAGTATCTTCTATATGGATTCTACTCATCAAGATGTTTCTGTTGATATATGGCACGCCACGTAATTCTTCCCGTTTTGAGAGATATTCATGTTTGAAGTTAGTAACCCCAGTTAGTGGGCTAAAATCCTATGGGGTTGTGGCATGGCACTCATAATTGGTTGTGGTCATTGAATAATCAATAATTAATAATGTTTTTTTCCTCCTAAAATCCCTCTAATGTTCACTTTTTGAGGACCCTCTCAACTCAACACATTCATATAAATAGTGACCCTCATATCCTCCTCTAGTAGGGATTTTGTGGCTTCAAATAGGTCATCATGGAATTTTTGCCATATCTTTTTGTCTGAGATATAGGCAATGCTTGATATTATTTTATTTTTGGCCTTGTTTCTTGAAACACTGTTAAAAATTTCAATTCTAGGATAACATAAATAGATCTAAGCCTCAAAGGTTTAACACAAATTGAAGTTTTGTTTGTGATTTACTTTAATGGCTTCTCATTAACACTAGGTCTCGGTCTTGTACATATTATATTAAGTTTGCAGTCATGAGGTATGGAAGGGTTTGATTATTGGATTGCAGTCTTGTTTTATGAACAGTCCTAGGAACTATATAGACAATGAAACTATAATGTGACATATTGATATATAGACCTCAAGGTAACATGTGTGAAGACATTGGTCCCCTTGTCAATATATGAAATTGTTTCTAACTAGAAGACAGTTGTAATAAGGGATTCATCATTTGAGTATCTATATCAAATGCACTAAGCCAATCATTGACCTTGTTGAACTTAGGACATTCTTCTTTGACATATGGTGATTGATTTAGTGTAATAATGAAACAGTGACATGACCTTAAAACAGCAACATGATTTGATTTGATTTTAACTTAATAGGTTAACTATGGTAGCATTCTTGATAGACCTTGATTTATTTTGACTTGACTTTAAAACAATGACATGACTTGACATAACTTGACTTGATATGACAAGAATAGTAGAATGAAGTTGACTACATATGACATAGATGAATAGTAACAAAAGTAGTTGGAAACTTTTTGTATAAGGAGTCGAGCAATGGAACTATGCCTTAAAAAAATGGCATTCACTCTAATGTATTGAAAGTTGAGATAATAGTCTTCATGTATATGTTGACTTGATGGCTTTGACACTGACTTAACATCTAACTAAGTGATACAACCTTTGACGATATGACAATGTTAATGACCTTATTTGACACATTGATTTGACTGTGATAGACTTGTCCATGACTTAACTTTTCACATAAAAACTTGATGATATGACTATGTACCTTATAACTTGACAACGATATTATGACCTCATTTAATGAGACACTTAGCAGTGATTTGAACTGATTAATATATGACATATAACATTCAAGCTTGACCTATTAGACTTGACCTATAGACTACAGTGAACCTATTTTGACATAAGACTTATATACCTGCAGTGAATTAACTTGACACATAGACATGAATCTTGACAAGTGTTAATAACCTTGTTGTACAACTTATTTGCATGGGATATGAATAGCAGTATTTAATTTGTGATCAACAATAGAAGTGAAAACACATATGTTGATAGCCTTCCTTGGGCCAAGTTTGAGAGCTTTGCAAGAAGGTCATAGGGATGACCTGGGGCACCTTGGCTTGAGCTATCATCACTCTTCACATGCAACAGTACAGGAAATTTGGGACAATGATGTTATAGCCAGTATTGTGAGCTAATGAACGCTCATCTATTCATGTGTAGTTTAGTGGTTCAGTAGTGATGTGTAGTGGTCTATGTGAGTAGTGACATGCAGTGATTTGAAATGGTCAGTGTTTGCAGGTTATACAGTGATGAGCAACGGTTATCTTGTGTAATTTTCAGTTGATTTGGTAGCATTGATAGTCAGGGTTTGATGTGCAATGATCAATTGAGAAGCATTATGCAGTGATCAGTATTGTACAGTGGTTAGTGGCTACTAGGACTTGATAGGGTATACGCAGCAACAATATCTTCTTTATAACATTCTAGTATTGATTCAGAGCACAGGGGGATCTAATTTGAAAATTGTGAAACATGGTCTTCTGGCTTGTCAAGGAAGGTGAATGGAGTCACCTTCAGGTTGTAGCTTGAGAACACTTTAGGGTGGCAGGGTGGTGCTAGGGCAAGTTGTGGCTTGCACAGGGTTTTGTGGCATCCATTCAGTTGTGGCTGATAAACTAACATGGTAGCGAAGTATCCTTTCCGACAACAGTTGCTAAACATGGTGTTGGGGCGTTCATTAGGTTGTGGCCTAATCTATAGGGAGTTGGGGCATTCTTCTGGTTGCAGAAAGATATTAGGGTTTAGTAGCGTCCTACAGGTTGTGGCCTATGAATTAGGGGGTTGATTCCTCCCGTAGTTGTAGCTGAAATCTTGATGTAATCAATTTTATTTTAACAAGGAGTGTTTTTTGTACCCGGAGGGGGTTTTCCACCTAAAAATATTTGTGTCCTCTTTTTTATCTTTCTACAATGTTGTATGGTTTTGTCTACTATTGATTATTTTTTATGATCATCTGAAGAAGAAAAATAAAATAAATGAAGATTAACTAATGATGTGAAAGAGATTAGAAAGTGTTAATTGCTAGGAAATATGGATTCACCCTCCTCTTAGTATTTCCAACATGTATGGAGGTATCATAGCATTTTATGATAGTGGTCGTGTATGGCAGTTGTACCGAAGTGGGGAGGGGACCGTAGTGACCAGGAATTGAATGAGTATGAGGAGCATAGTCGAGGGTGCAAGCGGTATAAACTGTGCAGTGGGTATAAACTATGTCAAGCCAAGGGACTGAGGTCGAGGGGAGAGGCTGAGGGACCAATGTTAAGGGAGAGGTGTGATAGGAGAACCGACCAGGGGTGCAAGCCATGGGGCATTGTTAGAAACATATGTATAAAGAGCACCATTGAACGCATTGGAGAGGGGGGTCGAAGTGTGGTATGACTATGGAGGCACTACACAGTTGGGATATTAACAATAAAAGGGTAACCATCTATTTTCTATTTTATAATCTAGGGTCATCATTTGCATATTTAATGGTTTTTTTCCAAGATCTAATGCACTGGATTACTGGGTATTTACAACTTGGAATTTTTTTTTGACATTTATATTTTTTCAAAAGGATTTTTCATTGTTATTTTTAACTATCAGAAATATTTAGAGAAAGTCTTATAGGGAGGACCTTGATTTTGTGGAAGATTGGGCCTTTTTACCACCCCTTGGTTTCTGAAGTTTTATTCTTCAACAATGGTGGCAAAAAAGATGTCATTCTGGGTAAGGTTGCAAAACCTTCCTCTTCCATTTTAGCATTAAAAGGTACTAGAGGACATTGGAAATGTTTTGGGCCTTTTCCAAAAAATGTATGTTCAAAGAATGGAGAAAGTATTATTTACTTGCTCAAATCTATGTTGAAATAGATCTAAGCAAAGACCTACCCAACTACATTTTTCTAAAACATATATCCTATCAATGGATCCAAATCTTGGATTATGAAAACACAACATTCAGATGTTGCACTCATTTCCAAACATGACACTTATAGGACACATATCCATAGGCTAAAAGGCCCCCAGAAAGAAAAAAGGGTAGGTTCATAGAAAAAAGGTTGGCAATATTTTGACCCATTTTTACGAAGGATTAAGAAGAAGAAAGCAAGGAGGAAATAAAAAAAAAAATTATATGAGCACTAAATTTCTTGATGGACATGCACTTCCCTCATAGAATGCTTCAAAAATAGAATCGATCCTTGAACTTGGATATCCTGGAGAAATGGTGTGCAAAATGAATGGTTTGGTGGGATCAAAGAGTGTTCATGTATTAGAAGGAATAGATTGTGATAAATAACACCCTCCAATGGTGACTATGAATGAGTTAGTGGTGGTACCTATTGACCCTCCTTCAGGGGGGTGGTAGAGGTCCAAAGAAATAAAGGAAAGAAAGAGAAGTTCACTGATTATTATAACACTTACTTTTTCTTTGGTTTATATTTTATATTTTATATTTTATATTATTTTATTTTTATTTATGTTTTTAGCCAATAGGTTGTTAATATTCTCTCATAATACCATGGTCTTACTCATACTGAATGCTTTTAGCATCTACAAAATGTAATTTTGTTTATTTTTTAAGTTGCAATGAAATTATAGTTTTTTTTTCCAAGAAAAAGAAAACAATAGGAAAGCTTCTAACGTTCTCATACTTATGTATTTAAGGGGGTGTTGGGATGGAATTGAAATATGGAAATAAAGTAAGATGATGTCATTGTTTGGATGGAATGGTTAATTCTTTGAATTTAAAAAGGATAGTGATGGTATGGAAAGTGATGGTGTGATCATGAAAGGGAACGGTGATGATGTTTTCCCCAAAACTAAAGACTTGTTATGTCCTAAAAAATAGTAAATGGTAAGGATGTAGGACAAATAAACAAAGAAATAGACTTCAGTAATTTTCCAAATACAAATACATAGCATTCAATGAGTCCAAAAAAAAAATACCTATACCTACATAAGAAGTTCATGAAATTTGTAGTAAGTATATGATCTTATATCACAAATTCTTCACAATTTTCCATGGAAAAGGGTAAAAATATCTAAGGCTTTGTGCCAAGGACTCTCAACAAAATTTCCTCTTAGTTCTAAGATATCTTCATGAAAGCCCTAAGGTAAGAATAATTCAATGACAACTTGTTTTGATACAAGATCTTGTGAGGTAGTAACCATTGCCTCCTAGATAATTTCTTCAACTAATTTCTTTAAGAAATTGTTAGTTATTGTGTGGCAATAGTAGGGCCTTCTAATAGGTTCTTGTGTGGTAACTCAAGGTTGTTAGGTGTTGGTTCTTGTGTGACAACACTTATTTTGTCTTATTTTATAAGCTTTCCCCTGGAGTTGGTTTTTGTGTGACAACCACAAAGATTATTAGAATTATTTTTTGTGTAGCAGCACCAATACCATCTTTAGAACTTTGTTATTTTTTTGTTTCTATAGCAATGGTGGATTTATGAAGTATTGTTGAATATAGAAATATATTGCAAGAATTGTAGCACATTCTAAATATTTGAATATTAAAGAATTGTGCTATATAATATTAGTAGCAATTAAGTACCAAAACATATGATGGATAGTTTAGCATTGTAAGGAGCCTAAAAACTTTATTGGGTGGGTTAGGAGTGAGTGGATCAGGAAGTTGTGGAGTTCATGCAAAGGAAAGAAGTGGGTTGAAGTTGTGATGTGATAGTAGTGGTTACATGGTTGATATTTAGAAGAAATTATTTGTTTTAAAAGTTAACCACATTAGAAAAGGAAACTTTATTAACTTTAGCAAGCAATTATCTTTGTGTTAGGAAAATAAAAATGCATGAACATACCATAGTGGTTTAGGTCTTCTTGAATGGTTATTGGGAAACAATTATATGAATGATGTAGAAATGGTACTATAAAATTGGCCTTTATAGTAATTCTCATATGTCTTGCTATTTATCTACTTGATACTTTTTATGAAAAGTCTTCTACCTTTTGTTGTTATTCAACAGTTGGAACACCTTGCTAGCAAGCCCCTAAGAACTTAAAATTTGAACATCACGTAAGGACTCAACATCACATGATTTTACACATTCTTGGTTAGGATTTCTAAATGACATGATCTTGTTCACAAAAAATTGGTCTTTAAAACACTAATTCATGGATTGACCTTCTGGATCCTTCGAGGACCTAAAAAAAAGGAGGAGATCTCATCTACAATAAAACATGAGATCATGGAAAACGAGAGGTTACTAGGATTTATTCTTGCAATAAATATGAAAAATAGTCATAATTAGTGTATATAAAACAAATCCAAGAAAACATAAACAAGTAAAAATTTATTTTTACCTATTGAGGATTGGTGACTAGCCTAGACTACCTATCAATATCTCATTGATAAAATACTCATTTAAGGTATAATTAGAGTGATTCCAAAGCCATATTAAATTATGTTCATAGGGATATATCTAGTACTTTTTTTTTTTGGAAATTCCATGAAACAATGTCTCAAATCTATTGATGGAGATACTACTTGACATGGTTGTTTTTAATTTCTAGCCTAGACCAACAGTGATGAGTTTTTGTATAAATTTTCCATCTAACTAAATATTGAATGAATTATAATTGGAGATGAAATTATATGAATGTAGGTGTATATAAGAGAAATATTTTTTTCAAACATAAATAACTCATTGGTCAAACACAACAATGAACAAAATAGGAAGCAAAGTTTTAGCAATGTAGGTTTAGGATAGACCATTAATATTTAGGGAAATTGTGGATGGCTCATTAAATCTATTATTTAGGGAATAACTTTCTCATATGACATCACAATGAAATTATTAAACATTGTGTTGTAAACTAAATTCACAATATAATAATCTCTAGTAGCAAGTTTGAAATATCTATCCATTTAATCTACCAAAAATTGATTATCATAACGTTGCTTGAAGTGAGGTTAGTGTTACCAAATGCCACAAGAGTCTAATTAAAAATTTATTTCTTTCAAATTATAACATGGGTTTGTTTGAATTTTTTTAGATGCATATTTTTTAATGCAGTCCATCCACATACCAAAAATTTCGAACACCTGATTCCTATATCGACTTACGTAAGATCTGGAAAAGAAATACCCCAAATCAAGAATGAAATGGAAATCACACATTTAGTTCAAATGTGGTATGATGATAATGAGATCCTAACATAACGATAATAGAAGATCAAGAGAATTCATGAAGTGTCCCCTTATCTAAAATATGAGATTAATATAATGATATCCTAATATAACCATCATGGGAACTCTAGAGAGTCCATAGAGTGTCTTATTATTCGTGAAAGAATTTCCACGCTTACTTCATGAAATTGTGATTATTTTATGATGATGGCTTGAATATTGGATTAAGGAATACAACCATAATCAATCCATCGAGTAGTGTTCATATATCATTATGTCTAATATCAAAGAGACTAGGTATGGGACTAAGGTAATCAATGATAAAGAATCAAGGGTTGTAAAGTTCTAAAATAAAAAAGGATTATGATTTAATATATATAAAGGGAGGGGTAAAGGATATAATATTGCATAAAGAATATAGGGAAGGAAATGATAATGGAAATAAGAAAATATAAAAGAGAAAATAATGAAGGAGAGAAGAGGGTAAGATAAGACAAAGGAATGAAAAATGAAGGAATAACAAAGGTAGTATAAAGAGTGGAAAAGAAAAGTAGGGAAGTAGGAGGGGAAGAAAGATAAAAAGGAGAAAATGGAAAGATAAAGATGAAAATCATAAAAAACAGATATGAAGAATTGAAGAGAACACAGGTGGAATAATATGAGAATGAAATGAAACTAAGAACTCAGTCAATCGAAGATGCTACTTATTATTAATGGAAATAATGAAGATTCACCACATACCTATCAACCAATATAGACACAATATTAAAGGCTTCTAGATTCCCTTAATTCCTTCTCCAATGAAGTTCTCTTCACCAATGATTTCTTCCACTTGCCAAAATTCCTACATAAGAGATTAGTAGTGTAGGAAGCTCTTACTACACTACAAAAATATTCTAATTTAATGCATGTGTCTATATGACCTAAGTTAAATTCAACCACTAGATATGATATCTTCTGAAGAATGTAGACAATAATCACCTACGTATATATCGATACCATGTGTCATCTAGAAATAATACAATAAATACTATTGTACCATTGATACCTGCATGGCAATGTTGCCAAAAATGACAATGTTTCTATTTGTTTTCTATTCAACCAAGTACACTTATGCATTTAATCTCATTAACTAGGGTTTCCAATGTACTTGTGAGATGTCATGCATTATTTGTGTGTGCTACAAATTCTTAACTTGCATTATTTTGTTTAATACGGTTATACAAAAATGGAACTGTATCTCCAAACTTCCTAAATCCAAATCTAACTCAATCACTCCTGGTAAGGATCGTGTACTTGAGCACCAAACATGCTAATGTGAAACTTGTTGTCACCAAGAAATTATCTCACATGATTTAGTCTCTTCCTATTTCTATAAATCGTAACTCTCATTGTTGGTAAATTTTGATAGAAAACTAATCTAGAAATTGAAATGCTATTGTAGAAAGGAAACACACTTGCATAAATCATAAAATAATAAAAGGAAATTAATTGTAAATGAAATAAAGTTGCATAAATAAATAAACACATAGATAAAATGAAAGATTACCAAACTATACAATTCTCTCTAATGGAGTGAGCCTACCTTTGAGAATAGGGTGTCAAAGCGAAACTACAATAACATAACTTAAACCAAATCTCACATCACCAAGAAGCTATGAAAACTATAATTTTGTATTGGAATAAGATCTCATGAAATATGTATATTATTCCATGAGAGTTTGGAATGTGTGCTCTAAGAGTCCCCGACTTAGAATGGAGATGGCACCTTCTTTTATACATGAGCTTTCTTGAAACAAAAATAAAAAAATATCCAAATATAGATCCACTTGAGAATATTCTCGAGTGGTTACAACAAATATACAAATATAGATCTACTTGAGGGTAAAATATTTTCAAGTGGTTGCAACAAATCATGAATAGTTCCGAGATTCATGTTAACTACCTGAAATATTTTGGAATGCCACTAATTGTCAATTTCGAAATAAGCCATGTGGATTATAATAACTTGATCAAAATATCCTCAAAGATAGCTATTAATGGCATTGGGATACATAGATCGATGGTATAGGCATGTAAGACTCTTAGATCTATAATAAAAATGAATTTTCACATATGGGCACATCTAAATCTATCTTGTATGATCAAAACTAGGAAATATATGTTTTAGTGTCTTCCTTAAGTGGGGCTCTATGATTGATGGTGGTCACTTTCCTCCTATGTGGCATTGCTAAATATGAAACACATGGATCTACAAATGCTTTACACCATTAAATGATTTTTTCTTCAATCTTGTAACTTGTGAACCCATAGGATAGAAACATGAAGTAATATAATGTAACAACTTATCCACACATGAGCCATTACTTCCAATAAAAAATACACTAATTATGCCTAATGTTAATCTTAAGTAAATGGAATACTAAGAAATGTAATGGGAAATTCTTTGCACCCAAATTATGGTTTTATGCATTAAAAATGATAAATATAGGGTTATGGGTAAGAAAAAAGGAAATGAAAAAGGGAAAGGGTAGAAAAAGATGGTAAAATAATGACTCATAGATGGATGGACCATCATAAATGGAAAATAGAAAGTACGGAATAAGAAAATCACATTACTTGGTTTCATCACATGTAAAGGCTTTAATTGCAAATCTCTGAGAACAAAGCTTTAAAGGAGGGTACTATGGTACGATCCCAAGGGGGGAATATATGGGGTTAAATGTATATGATATAACCCCAAGGGGACATTTATTATTAAATGTATTGTGGTATTTTGAGTAGGTTCTCATATTATTTGAGTTATTGTGTATCACATCACTATTATCAATATTGGAGTTGTGCTCCATGTTTCTACTCAAACTCTCAATGAAGGAAAGTTGGTCCTATAGGAAAGAGTCAAGACGAAACTACCAATCAAGCCACCCATTGTCACTTCAGTGGCTTTTCCTCTCACTTTTATGTTAAAAGGAAAAAATATTGGATCTAAGTGGGGCATCCCTGAAATATTAAAAGGATCACAAACTAGGGTGAAATAGGAGTACTAACTGACCAAAAAAAGGCATACCTACCCACCACAAGAAAGAAAAATTTTAATGGGGTAAGGGATAAGCCAATCAATGCATTAATATTAAGCCCTTGTCCTACACCATAGACAACATTAGAGACAAATATGTAATTCATATAAGAAACCTTAGCATCCAAAATAATAAATAATATAACCAACATTAGCATCCCAAAAATGTATTAAACAAGAAGTAAATGAGTTGAGAAGAATTATTACCACTTCCAACCAAAATTATGTTGTTGTGGAAACATGAGTTCCATGTAAGTTGAATGGAACGAGCTCAATCATATCAACTAGAAACTTTGATCCAAAATTTAAAAATATAATGAACTATTATGCATAAAGATAGATAAAATTAAGTTTACTAGGCATGTATGGGCTTGTAGGAGTATGATTCAATATCATTTTATTGCTACACACCAGGATAATCCATCAAGAACAATGATGTCCTCTAATAAAAAATTTCGAGTTTAACCAAGGATATAATGTGTTCATTTCAAACCCTAGCTCAAAAATGATGATGATGGGATTGTGACCTCAACACAAAGCTTTACCTCAATGGATGAGGAGCCTACATATTGTGAAATTTGGAATGACACCTAACTACATATCCATTAATATGCATATACTATAAGACCATTTTGACACAACAATGATCACAAGAGAGATAACAAGTTGCCAAGGTTATGCTACCAACACCATATTATATTGTTATTCATGTCTACTTGTACTGCTACACTATGAGATTTCATGGGAATATCACCTTGATGTTGGGAGTGCAAACATATACTAGATAAATCCTATGAAATGCACAACCTTGTGTTAATCAACCCACAAGATCAATGGGCTTGAATCTACACTATAATCATTGTTCAAGGTGCACAAATATTCAAAAATTCCCAACCAAGGAAGAAAATTATGTTCTAATCAGATTAGGGTATTAATCCCTAAATAGATCCCAACTACCAAATTCTAAGGTTCATATAAGAGTATAT
Source organism: Pinus tabuliformis (assembly GCA_031772625.1). Classification (NCBI taxonomy): domain Eukaryota; kingdom Viridiplantae; phylum Streptophyta; class Pinopsida; order Pinales; family Pinaceae; genus Pinus; species Pinus tabuliformis. Next base: position 1,266,338,727 of record CM062816.1, read on the forward strand.
TTTAGTGGAAAAAGGATACTTGGGAACTCAAAGGCTTATAAATAAAAATGATAAAACAAAATATGAACAATACCAGATAGGATGATGTTTAGTCCACATTGATCAATTACACTGGGTGATCAGGATCAAGGCCCGAAAAAATGTCTAATGATGGCAATCATTAAACCCTTATTCTAGTGAGTTCTACTACATTATATTAGGGTTTTCATTGAATTTATTACTAGTGTGAATTTGACCAAGAAAATGCCAATTGTGCCCTCTCACATGATGACCTAGCCCTTAAAAAGAACTTGAAGAAATATAGCTGATCATTGAGAAAGGAATGTCCATCATAAGAAAAAGAAGCTTAATATTATTGATATTACATTTCTAATGATAAGTATATTAATGCAAAAATAAACAATGAAGAATAGGGTTTATAGTAATAAATTTCCACTAAAATTAACCCTATCATAAACATATTTCATAGTTAATGACGTTTGGATGGAAAATATGACCTATCTCTACTAGTTAACCATAAGAGGAACCATGATGCTCGCATCCATTTAGGATCTTCATTAGTATACTCGATTTGTTAATTGAATGGTGTTTTGTCACCGATCCAATCAAGTAATGAAAGGAAAAGTGGAAAACTAACAACGAGAAAACCAATATCATAGGTATACATAACTATCTCTCAAGGAACAACCTCTCTTAATCTCAATAAGTTGGGATCCATCTTCCACCCCAGTAAAGATAATAAGTAACTAAGCACATTTTAAACTTACAAAAGAAATAAAGGATGAAAGAAGAGAAAGGCTTACTATGCAGAGAGGTCACACAAGTAAATTTGCTAGGGTATTGATCAGGATCATTGCCAATGAAGTGATGCTTTTTTTCCTATAGTGAATACACTGAGGTATTGTCCAAGCCTATTGGTAGTGTAGTGACACTAGAGATGAAAAAAAAGACTTTGATTACCTTTAACTTGCAATTTCTATATTTACCCTTTCTTGGATTGAAACAATTGTGGTCTTGATGTAATGTGTTTGATCAAGTAATGGAATAAAGGAGACTATATTTATAATTGGGTTGAACTGGGAAGCCCAGGAAATCCACCAAGTTAATAAATACTTCCTAAAGTACTAACAATGTGCGCATAAGGGTAAGACCTAAATAAAGAAGTTGGATTTCTTCCAGTGTGTCGCCAAGTGTTGTCACTATGAAAACAACCCTCTAAAAGTTTTGCATTATTCAATGTTGGAGCCTACATGAACTATCATTTCAAGATATCTTGTGTTGTCTTATTATTTTTTCATGTTTTTCTAAGAATTGATCATCCTTGTGATATTCTTAAGTGTCATTTTTCCTCCTAGGTCAAAGTTTCTAAGTGTCTTCTTCTTATCTTTAGAAGTTCTTCTGTCATATTTCTAAAGATAGGAAAAGAACTAGCTTTCTTTGAATTAGTGTTAGCTTTATTCATTTGACATGCATATCACACAAAAGCACAAAAGTGCATCTTTTCTCCTAGATAAAGTGCACTTCTGAAAGATATTTGTCATAGAAGAACTATTAGAAGAAACTATGCCATCCCAAGCATGAGCACACTTCAAACTTTTAGTGGAGTGCACTTTCATCACTCAGTTGAGCACACTTCTTGTCCATAAGGACAACACACTCCTTATTATTAGTCACTTTTCCCTACTGATATTCAAACCTAGCACTCCTTCTCAATAGGGACTAGACCCTCTTGTTTCTCAAGCATGTGCCCTTCTTTCTCTGCATGGTGAGCACACTCCCAGAAAATAGTGGCCCTCTCCACTTCATGTAACTAGTGCACTCATCAAACAATAAGTGGTGATAATGCATTCAATTTTGTTGCATGTGAATTATTTTATAAGTTTAACAACTCATTATTCATTCTCATAATCATTTCACTTTGGGTTGAGTACATTTTCTCACCATAAGGAGTTTTCCTTAAATTTTTATCACAAGTGCATGGATTCTCTGTATGTTTTGTAAAGTGTTGTTCTTCATTACTTTTTTCGTTTTTAGTGGCGCTTGTGTTTTCATTAGTGTTGTTTCAATTGGTTTCCACATAAGAAGTGTCATTTTCATCAATAGTCCCTCCCACAAGTGTCATCTTTCTATCACAAGTGGTGTTTCTAGTGATTCTTCACATTCCATGTCCTTTCATCTTCTAGTCGTGATTGTGACAAAACCTATAAACACTTGCATCCATTCTCTTTCATTATTAATGTGTTATTGACTTTTTGTTGGCCTTCATTTTTTTTTTTGAGGCCATCTTGTACCAAATCACACTTCTAGAAAACAAGGACCCTTTGTGTTTGGAAATTGTACCCAACAAGAAAGAGGCCACTCTCAAGAGTGCATAGTGCACTTTCAAGCAACATTCAAGCATCCTTGTCCCTTGTCACTATTCCCTACACCATCACTAGCTCTCCTTGGTGCACTGCACACTCTCAAGCATCAGTGTGCCTCTCCTTGTTCACTCTTACTGCACCCTATGCCCAAGCACTCTCCCTCTCTCTCCAAGAGTGCACAACATAGTCTTAAGCCTAAATAAGGCCTTGTTTTCTCATTGTTTCCATGACATTCACCCTCTTCTTTGTCATAGCACAGTGATCACTCCTAGTGGCTAGTCAAGCCACCCTGTCTCGCTTGTGATAGGGTTGTGCTCCCATCTTGCCTAGATATTCTCTTAATCACTATCTTTTGAATAGTTTGCATGTGATAGTTAGGGGATTTATTGAAATTAATTATTGTTCGCCATGAGTGAATTTCCACTTGCAGGTGCTACAGATACAAAATACATCACCCTCTCATCATTTTTTGAGACAATTCCTCCTACCACCTGTTAAGCTACATCAAAAGAAATTTTAGAAGCTAGTACTGAGGAGGCAGTGGAAATTACTAAGCCAACTATCCCTATTCTTTCTGACACATAGTGCTTCATTGATAAATATTTTAAGGTCTCATGGAAGGACACCATAGATGCTTTCATGCAAAAATAATTCCTATAAGACTTAAAATATATGGAAGTGTACATAAATATCAAGAGGTCCAAGATACATAGAGTTTCATTTAGAATCCCAGTGATGCCTTGTGTAGAATCCATCGAATGGATCTTATTACACATGGATAGAAAGAATTTGGTCATCAACATTGAAATCGAGAATGAGATTTCTACTTACCATCTACATAACATTTATTCTTATTACAAGATGGTAAATTCCAAGTAATATGCAAACACACAATTTTACACAACATGGAAAAATATTAGTACCAAGGAATTTATTACATCCTCATGCCAAGTGCCTACACAATTCCGCTAGAAACCTAGTGTTGTTTACTAAAATAAATATTTGATAAAGGTCTATTAGTATCTCATGGTGATGTGTTGCAGACTACATGGACGAAAGAATGCAAAATTATTTGGGGAGAGTTGGATTTACATGCTCAACATGGTTGTTTCCAGAGGTAATATTTTCAATTGGGCATACATCCTCTCTCGTGGATGTTTCTAGAGGTAAGGTTTTCAATTGGGCATACATATAGTAGGCCAAGACAACATTAAAAGCCAAACAAGCACCAAAGTTCTACATGTATGCTTATATATTGGATGGTATTTGTGTTTGTTATGAGTTCATCGAGATGAAGTGGAACTGGACCCCTCAGGAAAAGTTTCCTATCTACTTCCACTACAGACCGTTATCAAAATTTAGTTTTCAAGGAGTTTATTATAGTCTAGTCAAGAATTTATTTGATATTTTATATAATACGATCTTTGAGACAGAACCTCATTGCATGAAAAATCAGCTGAAGGAAGCACTTTATGAGATTGGAGATTGGTTTACTTCACCGCAAGGCACATACATCCAATGTTTCGAGTGTCACAAAGCCCCTCACCTTATGCCCAGGTATGTGGCTAATAAGGTGGTATTGTATGAGTTAGCCTATTAATTGAACAATGGATTGTTTGCATAGATCCAAAGTAGGAAGAAGGCTCCTTGGCCCTCATTTCCTTTATGAATTCGAATTTATGAGCTTAAGAGCCTCAAGGTGACTGATTCCGAAATGGAATAACTTAATTGCCTTCATTTTGGAATGATGATTTTTCATAGATATGATCCAAAAACGTTTTTATACAGAATTGTGACAAGATACAATACAACTAGTTGTATGGACCCAAAACTATTCTAGAATATGAGAGAATCAAGAATTGGTACAATGCATTAAGAAAGAATCAATTAGGAGATGAGGAAGGACCCTCCTAGGTTTCACAAGTACTAGATGCACGGATGGAGGATGTGTGATAGGAAGTCACTACCCAAGTGGTTAAGTATCACCCACAAAGAGGGTAAAAAATGATCTAGTGGTATGGAGAAGTATAAATTTCAAAGTTGATCAGATATGGAAAGGTGAAATTGAGGAAAAGTAGTACAAGAAATAAAAGGAGGAGAAGATAAGGTAAGAAGTAGAAAAGGAGAAAGAATAAGTAAGATGACTTGATTAGGTAGCAGTAGAAATCAGAAGAGGAAAGGAAAAGAGTGGAAAAAAAGGAACAACATAAGTGATTATGGGAAGAATAAATGAGGAGAAAACAAGAGGAAGAGGCCACACAAGTAATGGATGAAGAACAAATGACCTCTAAAATGGAGGAGGACTCCATTGCACCATTTTCAGATGAGCCTATCACTCAGTCAGAACCTCCTCTCACTAGTGGTGATCTCCCATTCAGTGAAATGGGAATTGTTCCTCCACCTGATGACAGGTTTATGGATGTGTCCAGTTTTACCTTTGATAAGCTAAATAAAAGGATTTCACAAGAAGGGAAAAGGTACTTTTCAAATGATCATGTTCATAAAATCTCCATAACCACAGAGAAAGTGATAACATCTAATACCAAGAGAAATCCTAAAGAAGTCATGGAAACAAATGTGTGTTTTGTGACAAAAATTTAGAACAGTACAAAGCATATTTTGAGTGAGAATGCACCATTACGGAAAGATCTAGGTATTGCAAAACAATAGGTTGATCACCTCACCATAGAGAATCAATGATTATCTTCTACTAGTATTAGGATGATGGAAATACAATTAGCTATATCTAAAGAGTTGAAGTCAATAGAAGACACCATAAAGCAGTCATACAATGAGATGATTCTCTTGAAAGAGGTGGTGGAACCCATGGTACAAATTCAAAAGAAATCTCAAGAGATCCTGAAGCTTCTAAAGGTTACAAGTAGGGCTATAGATTTGATGCAGGATTGGGACATCAAATATCTTGATGTTCCTAAAAATTTGGTCAAGAAGGATAGATTGGTTGTTGACGTGGACAAAACAAAATTAATACTTTATACTCAGAATTACACTCACCTTAGTGAACAAGTGAACAACACCATAACTTCTTATATTTGATTGCACAATTTTTTAGAATCCTTGGCACATAAACATAAACCGCCTTATGTGGGCCCACTTGGAGAAATAAGAGGCAAGAATTTCATCATGCGGTAGATAAAGGAGTTTATTGAGAAAATCAAGCAAGCAACAAATCAAGAAGGCTTGGGGATCACCAAGAATGCTATTCTACAATATGCAATTGATCCAACTAAAGTTCATGTGAAATTATCCTAGCTATGGAATAGCATTCAATCAAGATCCAAATCCATATTATCATATGTGTTGGAGGTAAAGATGTGATATATTGCAGAACTACCAGTCAAAGTTAAAGTGATCACTCCAAATTTTAGAGAATGGCACTCCTACATCATAAATGAACTCCATGTCCAAGCTACAGATTTGTCCTTTTTCCCATGAGGAGTTTTTCCTTATTATAGTTTTTTTCTATATAGCCACCATTTTGATGTGATTTTTCTTTTATGAATAATAATTCCAAATGTAAAAGAAGTCCAAGAGACACATGTGGAATGCTAGGAGTCACATAGAATTCCATAGTTTGTGGAAGTCAAAGAGTCACGATGAAGATCAAAGGTCATTAGCATTTGTTATAAATAAGCCCTCATAACTCAAGAAAAGGACTTGGAAGTTTAGAGATTGGGCCTTGGCTTCTCTAGTGGTGTATAAGGGAGAAGATCATTCTTTTGGAGAAGAAAGTTGTAGCTTCATGTTCCACTATTGGAGCTAGTGTTTCATCAATGTAATAGTGTACTTAGATATTTCATTAATTATCATAATCTCTTGGATCCACACCCTTTCATGCATGTATCATAAATATTGTTAGATTATTCTTTATATGTTTTCGATATATGTTGTCTTACACATACTAAAGATAATGAACTATTTTTTTGATTTTTCTATGAATCTTGTTGAATGGGTGTTGTTATGTGTTTATATGATCATTGTTATCTTGTGAACTAATTTTCAGGTTAATCAATGAATCCTCTCAATTTCTCCCGTGTGTCTCTTCTATAATAGTGTTAATACTTTTATATTAGAGGCTCATCACCTATAATTCTTGCATGGAAGCTTCTTTTACACCTCCACTTGGTTTCACACAAAGATTACATACTTTCTACCTCAAAGTTATGTGCTTCATCTATTGTGTATGTTTTGTAGCCAAGGCATTCCTTTAAAATCACATGCAACAGTGGTTAGACCCTATATCTGGATGGGGATCCTACACCAAATTGTGTGAGGTCTAATCAGTACTTCACATCGGGGAGACCCCATGTATGTTGGTGGCATCAAACACCATTCACATGATTACAACCAAGTGCTATTGGGTGGGGGATTCTGAAAGGAGAAGAAAAAAAGGGAAGAATTGGAGACATCTAACCTTAATGTAATTCTTTCTTACCTCTAGTAATCACATTAAGAAACAAATGGAGACCTCATTCTATACTTTCCTCCCAGTAGAGCTAGACTCCTTTCTTGAACTTAACTACAACTCTTTACTTAACAAACTTGTCAGAATATAACTATTCTAACCCTTGAAAATTATTATCATTCACAGAGAAGGATAACAAAATGTGCTCAAAATTACTCGTAGGATCCTTTCATTACTCTCTGATGAATTTGGATGATGAATTCCCCCTCCTTATATGGAATGAAACTCCTCATCGTTTATGACGGATTACAAAAGGTCAACTCAAAACTATGACCACTCAACCACTTTTTCAAACATGATATATAATTAAGATAATAATAAATTCACCTTTTGAATGCTTCAATCAGGTGTGATCCACAAAATACCTTGAATATTCCATTGGACAATTCATCACAACATATGACGATATTATATTAAAAATCCAAAAATTCTACATTATTACTATTTTATTAGACTTTAAGGTCTATAAACTTAACTTTAATTAGTGCATGCATGCAAATAGAAATTATGAAAAAAAGTAGAGAACGAAAAAAATAAGCTCTCACATGCACACACACATAAGACACAACATATTCTTTGGGAAACCCTTTCGGGAGAAAACCCAGCTAGAAGGTGAGGTCACTTCACTCTCTTTCTCTCTTTGGAAAATAAGGATGCAGGTACAAAGAAGTAATGCATGTGGCCCATTGGCTGCTACAATTCACAGATCCTCTTTGTGCTCTCTACCTCCTATCTCTTTCGGATATTTTTTCTCAACTATGGAACAAAATCCTCTTGAAATAATGGAATGCCTCTTCCTCCTAGTGGCCTGGTTATAACACAACCCGATAGCCTACTAGTAGTTAAGTTTGACTACATCAACTCTTTGCTAGAGTTATAATATAGAGTCTTATAGAGTCTTTTACATCAAAAACATGTGGCTATCCCCTTTTCCATGAATAATGGGGGTTGACACGGCATCCTCCCAAACTATAGGTATGAAAACATGAAGGTCAACTTCTGAGTGGCATAACTTTTGTATACAAACTCTCATTCACGTACTTTTTCCACCATTGGAAATACATTTGTGTTTAGAATAGCGTGAAATGGTGTTTCACTAACGCGTCAAATTTTTACCCCCAAAAAATGTTGTTTGATGCCTCAAAATTCTCTCGAAAGGTTTCAAACCTCATTTCACCAAACTGGGTCCCGCTGGAAAAACGGTCCCATGAGCTGATTCCAACTCTTTTTCCACTCTAAATGCATTGATATGGATCAAATTTGGATCAAGGGGAGTTATAAAAACTGACGAATTTTTGTCCCTTTTAAAGGGTTTTCCAAAACACATCATGGGGCATATGAATCCCTTTGTCCTTAACTCATGGATTTAATTATTACACGTGTAAATGGAATCTAGGAAAATATTCAAACTTCACAATTTTTTCAATGCTTTTATAGATACAATATGTCCAAGGTAGTTGATTTGGAATCAAATGGATTCATTTTCATGAGTGGTGATAGTATCCGTTTGTGACTAATTAGTTTATGTAAACTCAATAGGCCTTCCAAATAAGATATAGTTGTATTTAATTTGTTATGTTTCCTAATCCTACCTTGGAGAATGACAAAATCCTATATACGTGTCAAATCTCAAATTACGGACTGCTTCCTGGGAGGTTGCAAAAGTATGCACAAGGTTGGAAACTTTATGGTAAGGGGTATAGGAAATTAGTCCCTCATGACAGGATCATGAAGGTGAAATTAGGCATGGGTTATTCATAATTTCAATGTATATCTTTTAATATAGGATTATTTCAATAGTATTTATTAAGGGTGAGCTTCAGATAGTTTAGTTTCCATTCCTCAACATCATTCTAATATTCCCCCTAATTAATTAGGCATACAATTCATTAAACATGTACCTTTTATTTATATGTTCTTTAAACAAGCCCGAGACTGGGGGTGAGCCATTTAGATTACCCATACACGACCATGGAATTTTTAATGACGACTCTTAGGAAGCCAAGTCATGAAGGGGGAAAACTCCATTTTCATGAATGCAATGGAGTTGGGGGAAAGAGTGAAAGGTGTTATGTATGAAGGAATATGGAACATTAACCTAGCATGCGATCCTAGTAACACAACTTGACCATGGGAAATGACACTCTTCAATGAGAAAACCATGTCTTAGATGGTATGATAAGATAAAAAAACTAACTATATATACTATGAAGTGTGGTAAGTCCTACTTCAATAAACACCATTGTTACCAATCACTCAAGATAAAAAACCATCCAATTACACATGTTTGTATCAAATGATCATGAAAAGCATAGATTATTCCATCTAAGTTCAATCAAGACTTTTGATGCTTCATGGTTGAGCTAGTATGAGTAGTTGATAACTCTACAAGTCAACATCGCACAACTTGGGGGTGCATATTCATGCAGTTATGCCCTGGGGTTAGCACTCTATGCTCAAATTAGTGTACATAGTGTGTATTTCTAATTTCTTATGATATTTGAATTATTTGGTGCATAACACATGAAAATAAGTCAAAGACTGTGATTAGTAGAGATGTCTTATTTAGATGTTTTTTTAAACAACCTAATACTATGAAGTATGCCATAGAAATTTGATGATGAATACCTCTTAAAAATATAAAACTCCCAACTTAACTTCAAGCTTGAACAATAGATCATTATAGTGTGGATGAATTTACTTCGAAGTTATATCAGTTGAAGTCATTGTGCTAACTGTTGGCATTATGATACATATGTTGTAGTTGATGGCAACCCACTCATCTCAGATGATAAATTATAGTGCAGCAAAGTTCACGCACTTTCATGAAGATAAAAGTTTCTTTCATGTAGAGAAAAGTTCATGCACTTTTATGCAGAGAAAAGTTTATTTCATGTAGAGAAAAGTTCACGCACTTTTATGCAGAGAAAAGTTTATTTCATGTAGAGAAAAGTTCACGCACTTTTATGCAGAGAAAAGTTTATTTCATGTAGAGAAAAGTTCACGCACTTTTATGCAGAGAAAAGTTTATTTCATGTAGAGAAAAGTTCACGCACTTTTATGCAGAGAAAAGTTTATTTCATGGAGAGAAAAGTTCACGCACTTTTATGCAGAGAAAAGTTTATTTCATGTAGAGAAAAAGTTCACGCACTTTCATGGTTGGCTCATGGTATTAGTCCGACAGTTTTTGATCCTATGGTTTTGGTCCGTGGTATTGCATCCAAAAGTGTTGATCTCATGCACTTTCATGGTTGGTTCATGGTATTAGTCCTATAGTTTTTGATCCTATGGTTTTGGCTCGTGGTATTGCATCCAAAAGTGTTGATCTCACGCACTTTCATGGTTGGTTCATGGTATTAGTCCAACAGTTTTTTGATCCTATGGTTTTGGACCGTGGTATTGTGGAAGGCCTAAGACTATAAAAGAGGAAGGAGATCATTTGGCAAAGTATTATCGAATGAATTGAATATCTAATAAGTGCTAGATCTGAAATATTTGTGATTGGGTTATGGTGCAGATCTGGATCTGAATGAAGGAGGAACCTTAGCGCATAAAGAAGGATAAGTTCTTTTGATGGGTCATAATATTTATGCTTGAATAATAGTATCTTTGCATGATTTTGATCTGTTATATGAGGCGCATGCTTGATCTATAAATCTGACAATCTGGGTTAATTAGTGTCTGAATATTTGAAAGAAGGAATTATCCTTTATAGATCTGCACGCAGGTTTCAGGTTGTTGAAGTAGCATATATCTTTAAATTATGATATAGCTGCCTCTGTCTATTGCTGCAGTATTCTAGGTTCAGAATTTGGTGTGTGGTTACTGTTACTGTGTTCTGGGTACAGCTGTCAGAGAAGTGTTTACTTGATTCAGTGCTAATTGGGAAAAGGAGATTGTTTGATGCAGATATACTTGATGATTGATTGATGTTCATGGATCCAGTCTGAAAATTTATGAAACGTGGTCCCTGGAAGAAAGAGAAGGTTGTAGCCTTCAGTAGGCCAGCACCTACGTACTAGTATCTTGGCTAGTACAAGAGCTCAGGGGGTTGTATCTCCCTTCCAGGAGAAGCTGGAGAACGAGAGAGGGTTGTAGCTCTCTGCAGGTTGTAGCCTGCGTACTGGTAAAGGACTGCACCAGTACAAAATCATTGTAAAAGGAGTTTCTAATTGAAAGAAGATAGAGACATATTGCAGCAGGTGGTTTTCACGCACATTGGGTTTCCACCTTATATCTGGTGTTCTTTTGTGTGACTATTTGCTTTTCTTGTTCCTGCTCATTATTTTATGATACTGACATACAAAGTAATGATCAATATTTGAAGAATTATTCAAAGTATAAATAAGGAAGATAGATTGATAAGAATTTGATAATACTGATTCACCCCCCCCCCCTCTCAGTATTATTTCCAACACTAACATATTTACCCAATCCGCAAGGGTGTAGTACCTTACCTTCACGACATATGTGAAATATGTTGTAAGATATTATATACATTTAGGGGTTATGAACTTGTATATTAATTTATTTTGACTAATTCAAATTTCTTTAATGTAAAAATAACTTTAAGTTCTGTGAAAAAATTAAAATTTAAAATTTCTTGTTTGCTAACAATATAATTCATTTAACATTTGCAACTTGTAGTTTGGAATTTATTTAACCTTTGTATCTACCTTTTAATTAATGAACTTTTACTTTCAACACTTAAATTGATACAGTTTAATCAATGAAAATAGCTAGGAAGCTGGAAAAATCTTGCAACCTTATTTGATTTTGCATTCTAATTTTATAGTAGTCTAAGCCCTAGTGTGAAAATTCAGAAACCCGAATCCTATCGCTGCAACTGGAAATAATTCTCCTAATTGTTAAATTTATTTTTAACAATTTATTTACTGTTAGCTACAAAAAATACTGAATCAATCACACTGTAACCTACACAAATAAAATGTGGAAGGAATAAATGTTGGAAGAAATACTAGCACACACACATACAATGACATAGTTATTTTTGGACTAATGTCCCTGGAAAAACCCAACTTGGGAAAGCCGATGCAACAGCTGAGGGTTTTAATATTAAGAAGTAGTGAAATAATCGTAGTACAATTGGATGTCGTAACTAGAAATCCTAAAGAGAAATACTGGCAACAAAAATCTAGTGAGGAATTTACTCACCCCACAAGAAATTTCCCGACACCATTTCACTTTAGAATTTTGGACTTCTAAGGAACTGAATCAGCCTCTGCGTAGTTGGATGGAAAACTTACCTTTTGCTAAATTTTGATGAAGTCATTTTTCCTTTTTTTGACTAAAAAGACGCTTCTTTGTCACCCTCAAACCCCTTCTCGGCCTATGGAACTAAAAACGTCAATCTTCCTTGATAAATTGACTTTACCTCTAAATGATACTACACAACTCTACGTTAGCCTCTCTATGTCTCACTTGCTTCTCTGCAAATGCACTCACCATATCTAGAATCCTTCATTTGACTTAATTGTCCCTGCCCCTCTCTCACTGCTTCAATCTCACTGCCTCTCTCTCTCGCAACTAACTGTTGCTACTTTTGAAATTGATCTACTCATTAAATCGAATTGTTCAAGTGATTTCTTCAAGCCCCATCGACTTCTTCTTATAATCCTCTATTAAGACTTCAACAACCAAGATTAGATCTTAATCAATGGATAGGATTAACTTGAATTCAATCTGTGCGAGTTTCCAGAACATTCACACCTTAACTTAATTAATTTTGATTAATTAGTCATATTCCCTAAGTTTATACTTAGGAAATATTTAAAAATGACTATTGATCTAATTAAGTCATTTCTAGGCAAAATTTCCAAAAACAATTTTTGGGTTTTGGAGATCTCATGCATTCTAGCCTCTCCCCAAAATTTCAATGCTACAACACATCTTACGATACAAAAAATAGCACTCCCTCTTAGCAAGGTATGTGTTCTAGTGCTCTACTACACATCCTATGAAAACACCCTATCTTTGCATCATCTCCTGTCAGTTGTTGATGTTTGGTTGTTGTTTCCCACCAACCACTACACAACTCTGATATATGTTGCATTTGCATTGTTGCTAACCTTGTTGAACTACTGCTAACATCGCATGTGCACTGCAATTCCCTCTTGATGTGTTGTTGCTGCAACTGCAACATCTACAACTCAAAATCATCCTAAATATTGAATCAACTGTGATCAGTATGATGCATTTGTCTCCCGAGTCTCTGACTATTGCTAGTATATGCGCTGTCACTAAGGACTCTGTGTTGTTGTTGACTCTGCATTGTGTCAACTACATTGTTGCCAACTGTGCACTGCGCTTCCTAGCATCTGATTGTAACTAGACTCTGCATATATCACTTCGGCATATGACTAGATCTGTTGCCACTGATCCATCCTGCTACTAAATATTGTGGGCTCCGGTAACAAGGTATTGATCCAAGAGGTGGACGTCCTCCAAGATCCTTCGCATCTGCAGCACTCTAGGGCTACAACACCAAATCACCCCATTTCACTCCAGGGGTTATGTTAGCAAACATGGATAAGTCTTCCTCCAGCCTGGAGGACAACCTATCGATCTTTGATGATGCTGACTGTTGGTCCTGCTTTTCCTCCTTTTCCTTCTTCTTAAGAGGACACTATGTGTTTTCATTACCATGATCACCACATCTGAAGAACTTGATGTTTGATAGGTCCTTTTTCTTTCATTGCTCCCCCTGTCCCTTACTGGGACCCTTCGATGTAAGGGCCACATTCTCCTCCTCCTTCACCTAATTCGATCCAATACTGTTTCCATTGATGGAGCTCTTCACTAGGTCTCATCTCAACTCCTCCTACTGAAAATCAGCCCACATCCTATCCCACCTTGGTAAGGTGTCTCTGCCCAAGATACTTTAGAAAAATACCTGCCACTTCTTTGAGACACTATTGAGTGCTAATCACACTAGCTCTATGGGTTGATGTACTACCCCAATAAATACAAGTTGGTCCTGAATCTATTGAATCATGGTGAGGAAGGGATCTATGCATTCCACTTTTTACATCATGGTGCATCTCAGCTTCTCATCTAAGTGCATCTTCTACTGCTCAGAAGTGCCCTGGTACAACATGGAAAGTGTATCCTGTTAGTGTCGATATCTTCATCCCTCCATCAGTGATCAAATTTCTCTTTTTTCATGCATGTTAGGTGTCCCATCTGATCAGCTGCACTCCATTAGGTCATGGATCATCTGATGGTAGTGGTTCTTTGTCAATTTCCCTCATGCCTTTCATTTGCTGGCCTATTTTCACATGCACAAGTCATCTGTTGTCATTTTTATTTCATTTCATTTGCAGAAGTCATTTTAGGGTTTTCATGTCTCATTAGATCTAGGGTTTGCCACCATGGTCTTCAAAAGCTCAATAAGAGGTCAGCAGGCACATGAGGATGTCTACTAAGTTCATAAAATCACAAATTTTACTGATAATTTCCTCCATAAAGGGTTTTTACCTCAAAACTTTGTTTTGAGGTGAAAACAGAGTTTTTCCATTTCATGTACAAATTTTTATGTAATTTTATTGTTTTCATATGTAATAAAGCATCATCTATAGCCCTAGGTTACCTTGCCAAACTCCAGCACTCCAGCTCCTGCAAAAGAAAAAAAAATATCCAGTCATCAGTTCATCAAATGACAAAAAAGATCCAAACTGCAAAAACAGGGTTTTTAAAAGCAAAGTGAAAAGGAACTTTAGGAGGTGGATTTTTTCTAAATCAAAAATTAAAGTCAAAATGTATATAAAGTGATTCTTTGTGTTAGAAGACCTCATTTCGTGCTAAAGAGAGAGAGAAAGAGGAAAAATTTCATTTGAGGAGAAATAAGGGGAAATTGCAGCAAATTTCAAGTTTTCTCCCGACGCGATGCACCTAGGCACTGGCACGATGCACCTGCTAGGTGCTATGCACCAGGCGCAGGTTTTCCAAAGGATTTTAAAAGGACGCTACACACTTTCCAGGTGCTACGCACCTGGGCGTTGGCGCGACGCACCTCTAAACTGAGCTCAAAAACTCTTTCCATTAATTTTCTAAGCCTCTAAATTTGCAGATATCATCTCTTCAAGTAAGTACACCCTCCCGTCTGCCATAGCAAGAGAATTTGTCATCCATAATAGTGATTTGAATGGTGAAAATCAACCCCTAGTTGCTTCAAAGTTGTCTTGCAAAACTGTCTAGGGTTTTTGTCTTTTTTTATGTTTTTACTCCTTCATATGATTTTCCCACATCCCATCCCCCTACACTAAATTTCCCTAATTCCCTTCCCCTTTCCCTCTCCCATTGACACTCACCTTATCCCCTATCACCAAACCCTAAGCCTTATACATATTCCCATTATTCCCCAAACCCTAATTTTCATTTCCCAAACCCTATCATTCCCTAGTAACCCTACAACGATCATCAAAACCCTCCTTTGCATTTATACTATCAGTCAACCCATCAAATCCCAAAGAATAAAACAACAGTCACCTACTCTTGAGAAAATCTCCTCATACTCATCATTCTACACTCCACATTTGCAAGTATGGAAACAGATTCAACTTATGAAAGGGATGAGGAAACTGTGAGTGATTCTTCCCAAGAGGTTCATGCACCAAGAAAACCACATAAGGGAGGAAAACAGATCTGGGAGGAGCCCACCACCCTCACAGAGTTACTAGCTTGCCCTCTTGCAGTAACATGCTTTAAACATCAGTCTTGTTACCAATTTTGTGAGATGGTGGAGAGGGTGAAATACCACCATGAACTTGCTAGGCTATTTGTCCTTCATCTTCAAAATGATCAGGTGAACTTAGCAGGTGTTTCCTTCACTTTAACACTTGAAACCATAGCTGCAACGACAAGGATTCCAAATGTGGGTGAACAGTGGAACAAAGGATAGCTTGTGGGCAAAAAGCATTATGAGCCTTACATCAAGGCTAGTTATCGAAAGAAAATCAATAGGGTCTTTCCTTTTAGATACCTACAAGACACTTATGCTCCACTCATGAAGCTCATTATCAAATACTTCACCTGTGAAGGGAGGTTTTCTCGTTTGTACACTTACCATGTTAGATTACTGATGCATTTCACTAGAGTGAGGATGATGAACCTCCCCTATTTCATATGCATAAATATTGAGAAAATGGCTACATTGGTGCAAAGGAAACCTCTTCCTCAACAGTTCAGTAGCATTTATCATTTTTCATTAATCAATATTGTCGTTTTGCATCAGCTGAGCTTGTTGAACATTTCATGGGATACTTTCATTTCACATGAGTTTTAAAAGCCCTCAAGTGACTCCATTAGTGTTTCAAGAGGAAGGAGGGCCTTCAAATTAGCCAGAGTTTCATGAGACTCAAACTACAGGTGTGCCAGTATTTGTCACTTATGAAAAGGGCATAAGGAGACTATTTGCAACTGCCAAACAAGTATTATCTCCACCTGGGGTGGAAGGGGCCTCATTTCCTTCATCAGACCACAGGCAAATGATATCTTCACCCAGGGTGAAAGGGGCTTTACCTTCTTCTTCAGCAGTACAGGTACAGGATAAAGGGAAGCAACCATTGCATGATGAAGGGCCTTCTGAAGGTTAGGAGAGAGATTTTGTTTTGATTTAGGAGGAGGATACTTATTTGATCTCCCAAAAATCAAGGCTCAAGGAGGTCATTAGAGAGAAAGAAGCTGAGATCCATGCCTTATCCCTTAATACTGAAAGGGCTAAGTGGATCATTAACTACCTTGAGCAACAAAACAAGCAATTGGAGGATAAACAAACAATCATGGAGCTGTAAACCATAAGGGAAAATAGGTAAGCAACAAAAAGAAGGAAAGTCAAATTGACACCTCTTGAGCAAGAAATTGAGGCTGACCGGGAATCATGGCTAGAGAGGATAAACATTCACTTGGAGAAATTGCTTGAGAAAGCAAACAAGGAGAAAAATATGTTGCGCCACATGGCTTATCACTATTTGGCACAGAACAAGATTTGTAAAACAAGGATAAGAAGCCTAAAAGCCAAATTAAGGAGAACTTTGAGGAGCAAGAAAGAGCATGATAAGCTCAAGATCTTGGCTGAAGCTTCATTGACCCAGCATAGCACCTGACATAGATCACTCATGCCAAATTTCAAGAAATTTGGTGAACTTTTTGGCATTTTTGAATTTTTCAAGGGAAAAAACAGGTTTTTCCAGCACGTGTGTAGCGCCACCGGTGCTCGATTTTTATGGGGACCTCCATTTGAAGAAAAATTTTCATTTTTGGATTTCTTATGAAAATTTATGCATGCTCAGAAATTACTAGGAAATTTTGACAAGTTTTGGACCTCCAAAAGGGCCAAAAACACCTAAAAAATGCCCTTTTGTCACTTTTTGGCCACATAGGAAGCAGTCTTGGGAGATTACAATTTTGGAGGGGAAAATGGACTCCAAATCAAAAAAATCAACTTGTTACAGAAAGTAGACTCATAGGGATTTCCAACGAGCTATCCTGCACTTGATTTTCACCTCAGTAAGCCTTCCAAAAGCAGCTTGGAAAAAGCACTATGCATAGAAAAAATGGCGCTATGCACAGGATGAAAAAGTGCCAATTTTGCTCAAAAACTTTGTTTTTCGCCTAGTTTTCTTCTAGTTTGACTTTTTCTCTCTTATGGTCAAATTCATGATGTGAAATGATGTAAATTGATGTACTGTGATGTAAAAATGATAAAAATTGACTTGATAAGGTAGATACGTCAATTGTAGGTGGTTTAGAGTTGAATGAATCAGTTTCCTAGGTTTTAGAGGCAAGCTGTTCCACTGCCTATTTTTGTGTTTCTAGTTTAGATATAGTTGAAACCACCCCTCTTCTCATGGATTCGACCCCTGATGGATAGCATAGGTTGTTTGGAGGTCTATATCATGTGTTTTTTCAGTCATTTGTAAAGGTTGAACTCTTGTGAATGCTTTGAGCACTATTGTACATCATTTCTACAGTTTGGCAAGGAAATAGACAAGAGTTTGCAGCATTTCGTGGGATTCTTGTGGCAAGGTGACTTAGTATTGTTTTTCCTTCTGTGATTCAAGTTATCATGTGCTTATGTGTGCCATTATATCTCTCTTTTCAGCTTAATTAAATGAATCAAGTATAAAGGTGGAAATCATTGATGTTGCAGTGCTCTACCTTAGGATTTGTTTAGCTTTACATGTTTTCTACTGTTTGAAGAGGACTCATGACACTACCATGCCCTCTCCAACTCCTCACCAGTCTTAATACTCTCCATTTCACTTAATTCAAGGTACTAAAGCACTTTCCTACCTCGCCCCATAGAAACCTTTGCAAAACGGAGTTCATTCCCCAGACCCAAAACTGCCTTTCACATCTAATCCAACAAATAATCATAAAACACAATCAAACTTCTCTAAGCATATACCTAGCCTAAAATTAGTATTTTCATCATTCATCTCTTGCATTATTTGCCATATTTTCCTAATATTGACAAGGAGAGAGCCCTCTCCCGGCCTGGTAGGGCTAGCTACCAGGTTAAGCGTGGTTTGATGTTACCCTAGACCTGCTTTTCTCAGCCTGAGGTAGATTTAGGCCATAACATATCCCACATATCCTTGGTAGTACCTTTCCCAATTATGTCAGTAATAATGTGATCACGAACACCATCATGGATCAACCTCTTCGCTCACGCCATCTCCTTTATTTACTCTTTCAGTTGATCTCCATCCTTGGGTTTTTTACCACTGCATATATGAATGGTTTTGGGCCATATTCATCCAGAAGGAAGGCCATCCTTTCCTTCCAGATGACATAGTTGGAATCACCATCCAACCTATCTTGATCTTGAAGTCCAGCCATCTCAAACAATGTTGAAAATAGCCTCTTCCCTTCTGCTCAACTACTGTTAGGCTATTTACACTCCCTTATAGACTGAGAAACTATACTCACAACAATTGTTGATTTGCAAGGGAAATTGAACTTCTTGAGACTAGAAGTTTCTTGAGGAAAATTTTCCCTCAATGTGTGCTCTTCTTCCACCCAACGTTCATTCTTCTCTAGAGAAATGTTGCATGAACTACTACATCTAGCTATAGATATGATATGAAAAAATATGGGTTTCTCCCTCTGCCTTTGGAATTCCTCGATCTGGAGAGATATAATTTTTCTATCCCACACTCAGAAAAATTGAATCTCCTCAATAAATTCAGCCTCTTGGCCAAGGTGACTGCACTACCTCTAGGGTTTCTATCTACTACTCCTCAATGAACAACGAAACTACCTCTTCCTTCAATACTTAGCTCTCTGACTGATCATTTTCACTCTAATACCATGTGAAAATTTGGAAACCTGAATCCTGTTGCAGTAACTGGAAATAATTCTCCTAATTCTTAAATTAATTTTTAACAACTTATTTTATGTTAGCTACAACAAATACTTAATCAATCACACTGCAACCTACACAAATAAACTGCAGAAGAAATAAATGTTGGAAGAAATACCAGCACACACACATAAAATGACATAATTATTTTAAGACCAATGTCCCCAGAAAAAACCAACTTGGGCAAAATGGTGCAACAACTGAGGGTTTTAATATTAAGCGACAGTGAAATAATATGAGTGCAATTTTATGTTGTAACTGGAAATCCTACAAAGAAATACTAGAAAGAAAATTCAAGGAATTTCCTCATCCCACAGGAAATTTCCCGACACCACTTCACTTCAAAATTTTGGCCTTCTGAGGCACCGTGTCAGCCTCTGTGCTGCTCTACATAACTGGTTGGATGGCTTTCCTTCTGTTTTACTCGGATGAAATCATTATGCCTTCTTATGACCACAAAGACACTTCTTCGACACTCTAGGACCCCTTCCAACCTCTGGAATGGAAAACGTCATTCTTCCTCAACAAATTGACTTTACCTCTAGAGGCTACTATGCAACTTTGCATCAGCCTCTCTGTGGCTCACTTTCCTCTCTACAAATTCACTCACTGGATCTGGAATCCTTCCTCCGGATTCCTTTCCATGCCCCTCTCTCACTGCTTCGATCTCACTAGCTCTCTCTCCGAAAACTAATTGTTGCTACTCTAGAAATCAATCTACTTATGAAATCAAATTGTTCAAGTGATTTCTCCAAGCCCCATTGACTTTTTCTTATTCCTATATTGAGACTTCAACAACCAATATTAGATCTTAATCAATGGCTAGGATTAACTTGAATTTGTTCTTTGTGAGTTTTTAGAGCATTCACACCTTAACTTAATTAATTCTTATTAATTATTCATAGTCCCTAAGTTTAGACTTAGGAAATATTTAAAAACTGACTAATAGCCTAATTAAGTCATTTCTAGGTGGAATTTCCAGAAACGATTTCTAGGTTTTGGAGATCTCATGCATTCTAGCCTCTCCAAAACATTTCATGGTTAGAACACATATGATGCTACAAAAACTAACACCTAGACCTTTAATAAAATCCCCAAACTAGAATTTTAACTTCTTGAATAGCTAGGAATAGCCTCTCCAATCCCTTAATGCCAAGAAACCTCAATGTTTCCTATCCCCTTCATACATAGATATCTAAGAACAACACTCATCCTGTCAATATCTCAACATATATAATTAGTCTCTCCCCTCAAAAATTAGTCCCTTAAATCTCTCATATATCTCATAGGTATGAGTATTCTTCGTGTCCCTTACTTCCAATGGTTTCCCCACACCGTGCCTTCCCCATCCACCCAACATCTCCCAATAGATCCATTAGTTTATCCCATTTCCATCCCCTTTGTTATAGACATTTTTGTGCCTTACAGCATGAAGCATGAAATGTCGATAATCTAAGGGATCCAAAGTCCCTAAACATGTTGTTCCTACCCCTAGAGGAACAAGGTCAGCAAACCACAGCACTGAAAATCAGTTCTCCACCTGAAAACACTCAAAAACAAGCTAATTCTGGATCATGTCAACTGCTCCACTGAGCATCTGCGCTGAATGTCAACTGCTCCACTCTGTACCTGCGCTGAATGTCAAATCTAATGAAGGCTACCTGTGCTGGGCGAGATTGGCCAAGTGGCACAGTCATTCTGCAAGGTGTCAAATGCCCAGGAAGCTTCCAAAATGACACTTGGATCAGGGAATTCACCTTGTGATGAGTAAGAGGATCTAGATCTCCAAGTGGAAGCAAGAAACTCCAAGTGGACTCAAGAACTGAAGTATAACTGAAGTGGGAGAGGACACCAGTCAGCTTCATGCCAAACTCAAGCTGACTCATCCTTTCTCCAAAACTCCTATATATAGAGCTCTCTCATGAGGTCTAGGGAGGCTGGAATCTTGTGAATGTAAGGAAGTGCTGTTGGTTTGAGTATAGAACTATTGGGTGATTGCTTTGAAGGAGGTGAAGAGGAGATTTCTTTCTGCTGGGAGGTGTTGCTGGATTGGGCCTATTATGGTTGTAACGCTCTCAGAACTTTACTTCTTCCATTAATAAAGCATTTGAGGTTCTTCTATATGCATGTGTCTTTGTGGCGTATTGATGCTTGTATATTTGATTTATTCTAATCCTTGAATCAATTATGGATGTATGCTTCTTGTAGTTTCCCTTTCTTGTGCTTTTGCAGGATCTTTGTGTAGCTGGGCCAGTGAAAGAGCAAGGAGCTGGGAGCAAGCAGCAAGGAGAGAAGATTGGATCAAACATTAGCGGAAGACAACGGTTAGTGGATCTCTTTCTCCCCTCTCTTACATCTCATAAAGAAGTAATTTTGAATAGCTTTGCATTCGGTTGTTGCTGAGGTACTATCACCCTTAGAGTGGGATAGGGTCATTCCGTATTGGATACTTTTCCCAACAACAAATTGGCGACTCCGCTGGGGATCGTATCTTGTTGGTTGTTTGTGTTTTTGCTATTCATTTCATAAACAAAGGGAGTACCGAATCGAACTGCATTTGGATCTTTCAAATGCAAAGTAGAGGGCAGCTACTCTAGCTCAGTTTCTGGGCAAGTTTATGATTTGAAGAGCTGATCCACAAGGACTCTAATAAGCTCTTAGTGATAGCTTTTCATCCTCCTTGTCATCCCTTAGTGTGTCCTTGACTGATAGCTTCTGATTTGGCCAAAAACTGTGAATGTTTGAGCAATCTGTGACCCGGAAACCAAGAGAAAAGAAAGTTTCGTTCTTCAGTGCAACTGCTGTGAAGGCTGTCTGCATTTCAGCGCAGTTCCCGAAGGGGCTACCTACGCTGAAGGTCAAACAGACAGTGTCCCACCTGCGCTGGACCAGTCTTGCCTTGTGCTACTGGGGTTTCCTGCTGTTTCTTGCCCTGTTTTCACCCTTGTTTTTGCTGCCTGTTACCAGTCAATGTGCCTATCTGAAACCAACTTTCCTTGCCACTATTCCGCCTCGGTTGTGTAAAGAAACTATGTTTGTTCTTTGTGTATTTCTTGTATCATTTACAGTTTCCCATAGCGAAAGTGAACTAGTCTTGTTGTGGCCTCTTAGATCTAGACCTGTGATAAAGTGTCGTTTTGATCTTAAGAGTTAGTTTGTTTGCTGTTCATAGCTGATTGAGCTTGTGCTTTCGTCATATGGTTTGAATTTATATATTTCTAGTGTCGAAACAAGTAAATCTTAAGGTGTCTTTTGATTTTGGACAAGCTTGTTTGCTTTCACTTGAAATTGAATTCAAAGTTATACAACAGCTTTCTTTTTGTGTCGCACAAACATTAAGAAAGGGAAAAGAAATACTTGCATTGTGCATGTGCATTATGACAGCTTGCATGATTGATTTAGGAAAAAGTGCATTAGTGTGTGCTCTATGATCTGTGTGAAAAGATGTTATCTTTCTTTTCCCTCAGTAGTTAAGATTTTCAAAGTTGAAAGATTGAAAAGCTTGCTTATCATCTTAGACTGCATTTAGGAGTGTTATCATACATCTCGTGGTGATCCATAAAGGCAAACTGCTAAACAAGATCAACCTTAAAATAAATTGAATTTACATAACAACGCATTGAAACATAACGCAAACACATAGAGGTCTAAGCTAGAGACGTGTTCCGGCGTCGTTAAACGTGATATCTTAGCGTTGAGTGGTTGGGTGATTCCTCCATGGTGAAGCGATAAGTATCAATACGGACTTGTGCTCCCACGTACCATCGGGTATATATTGGGAGACCCCTATAGGAACAAAGCCTTTATCCAATAGGAAACCGTGTCGGCCGCCCTACTGATCGCAATGCAGTGAACACAACATTCACGAAGATCGACCACTCGTACCGTAAAACGTATTCTGTGGTTTTGCGAAAAGTTTGGCACACCCTCTGCCTAGAACTCCAGAGCAGTTTCTTTTGGCCTTTTTCAAACTCTATAACTGAAAAAGTCTATCCGAGCATTTGTCACTTCGGGCTCGTTAAAACATCGAAGGAGACTAGAGTCATCTTTAGCTTTTTCTCGACTCTTAAAAAGTGAAAAAGCAAGTTGTGTCTAAAGCGTCGTTATAAAATTTATTTTAAACGGAACATAATCACCTCCTATCCCCGCGTTGATCTGTAGGTTGAGAACATGGAACGCCCCAACCAAGGAATTCCACAGGATGGAAATCCTAGTCCTTTCTCCTCTTGGGGAGAAGTTGGTGCACCCCACATGGCCACATTGTCGCTTCCAGGACTGACAATTGGCCTGCCAATTTGGCTATTCTCAACCAATGTAGTTCAGAACACCATGGTTCCTGAACAGTCGAGTCAACAGTTAGATCAGTCTAGAGCTGCCCACCAGCCTTCTACTTCCTATAACTCTTCCTCCAATCCTTCATCTTCGCAAGGTAGAGCCGGCAAAAGCCAAGCTCCCATGGAGAAGAAGGAGAAGAAGAAGAAGGAGAAGAAGAAGAAGGAGCCTAAGGCGACTGGGGGAAAGCAAAAGACATCTGACAAAAATCCACACACAGCACAGACCAGGCCTAAATCGCCATGTGTCATATGTAGAGGAGACCACTTCCATAGAGATTGTCCTTGTATTCCCCAGATACTAAGGGACTGGTCCCCTCGTTTGCACAATTCGGGAGCATCAACCTCTGATAGCCATGTTGATTGCTTACCGTCAACCAGCGAAAGTGAAGGTTCAAGACAAAGAAGGGGAGCAAGATCCCCCTGCAGACTGTGTGAAGGCGATCACGCCATCCACCGTTGTCCCTTCTTAGATGAAGCGAAGAGAGCTTTGGAAGATCGCCCGGTTTCACCATTGAGACTTCCTCCTGGATACAAAAAACTCGTGCCAAGTCCTTCGTTGGTTGAAAATACAGCTGGCCCGCTCAAGTGGTCAGCTGAAGCGTCAGTCATTGAAAATGAACCTACTGAATCCAGACCAGACGAAAGTCTAAAGGTCGATACGGCAGTTGACCCGGTTCTTCCTTCAGAGGTTTCATCTTCAAATGACACCCTCACTGAAGAGAATAAGGATGACACCATCCAAATTCTTTTCATCAACACCGACTCTGATGAGCATCAGGGCAATGCGCCCATTCCTTTATCGCAGGAAGGAACATCGTCAAGGTCATATCCGGCCGTGTATTCGGTCCCACCACCAAGCAACCTGGTTGTATCCTTTGATTGGAACCAACTAGGCAGACCCCGGTTACCAGCCAGTATATCATTCAGAATCATAGTCCAAATTTACAGGATGGTGATGGCTGGAACTATCATTGATGAAGGGGCATCTGTGAGTATCCTTTCCTCTATTGCTTGGAAAGCACTGGGTTCCCCAGAGCTTTTGCCTGAGATAAGAAATCTCTCGGGTTTTGATAAAGGAACCAGTCGACCATTAGGGATCCTCCCCAATGTGCCTGTTACATTGAAAGGGAAGACCGTTCAATTGAACGTGATGGTCGTTCAAGGACCCTTGGATTATAACCTACTCCTTGGATGAGACTATATATATTGCATGGGAGCTATAGTCTCCTCACCCTTTAGAGTAATGTGTTTTCCACACGAAGGAAGAATGGTCAAGCTCGTAGACCAACTTTCATTTCCGGGATCACGCATCGCAAATAGTCACATACCAACCCTGAATGGTCTATTCAATCAAGAAATGTCTCCACCCCCAGTCCTCCTTCCCGATGAGTGCGAGTGATTCGGAAAGATGGGACTGGAACCCAGGAGGCATGCATCCTGGTCTGCTTCGGGCAGAGAAAACCTTGGGTATAAGATAGAATTTCCGCGGGAGAATATGACTAGTCCGTACCCCATCCGTGGATGGAAGAGGGGTTTTTCTAGAACAGGATTCTTTTGTCAAAGTTATGTTTTTGATGGAACAGGGTCATTCACCGTTGTCTATTTAGGTAGACATCGCCGAAGAAGTGTTCAGTTTGAAAGATTAACAGAACAATCTTTGGGTAACCTGAAAGAGGTAAGCCTCACCCTTTAAAACAAATGTTTTGACGGATAAGTAGGGGCAGCCTTGAAATTGTATTTTATACTTGGGGGCATGCAACCTTTTGGAGTGCAAGCAAGGGACGACTATTTATTTTTTAAATTTTTAGGTCCTCCCTTTAAACCTGTAGGTCTAACCCTTTAAACTCGTAGGATTAGCCGTTTCCAAACTTGCATAAAGAAAGGAGCGGAGCATAGCTTCGTGAGATAAAGCTCCATAAAAAATAGCTATCTCACAGGAGACATTCTTATCTTATGACTGGTATAATCGAGCAGTTTTACCGCGGAATTTATGCTCGTTAAAAAATAGAAAAGCGAGATCCGAGCAGTTTTAACGCGGAATTCATGCTCGTTAAAAAATAAACATAAGCATTGAGTAGTATTTTGGCGCATTTAAGCTCATTAAAAAATGAACCCATCTTGGTAAATAACCACTGTGATCGTAAATTTATTAGCCATGAAAAGCCTTGGTCGTGTTTGCACCCGCCACCTCCATTCCATTTGGCCAATCGTTCACCTCCATATGATTGTTTACCTATTTTGAGGAACAGCTACGAAGAGTGATTTCACCTAGCCATCCTTGTGACACTGCCGTGATTGGAAAATTCCAACCTGTACCTGGAATCTGCTGCTATCCCTGTTTATCACTCGTTCCTCAAAAGACGAGTCTTCTTTGAGCTCTTTTCATCTGACTCGTAAAATATGAAAAGTTTGCCGAGTTTTGGCCTTCCAGCTCGTTAAATTGACCGGAAGAGCTATCCCTCCTCTAGATTTTAATCTTTTTGGACCGGAGGGATTATTACACAAAAAGGTCGAGCGCTTGTTTTATTCGGCTCGTTAAAGTTATCGAAAACTCATCCCTTCTGTATTGTTTTATACTTTTTCGGACTTAAGGGATTAGATGACGAAAAAGGAATTTTGGAGTTAACTTTCTGTACCTTTTCAGACTCTCTAAAATTGAAAAGGACCGAGTTTTCCTTGTCGTTAGACTCGTTAAAATGATTAAATAGCGACAAACTTGTCTTTAGACGAGAACGAGTTTCCCTATCGCTAAGCTCGTTAAAACATAGCGATGGGCTTGCCCGAAGGGCAGGTTATAGAACAAGCATATGTTATCCTCCTCAAGCTTGACAAAAATAAAGAGGTACTGGTCAGAAATGACTGGGGAAAAATTGGGAGAACCTCAAAGCTTTAAATGGTAGCAAGTCGCTCTTGAACATGACACTTTGTCCTCCGTATCACATCGGGTTGGGTTGTTTCATTCACCGGTCTCATCACCATGGTCCTCGCCAAACCATCCACATTTGGGGTAATGCTACCGATCCATCACATCAGTGTCGTTATATGTTCAAGAGATGTTGTTCAGAAAGAGTCAACCGTGTCCCATCCACTGCCATACATTATCCTTCATCCACCCATGATCGCCACCCTGAATCATATTTCACAGATTGTTTTCACCTCCACTAAAATCATTAGCTCCGTTCCGTGTCACTGATGTGGGATTCATTAAGGCCCTCCTTTGACGGATCGCTTCTTGTCGACTTCAGCTCATTATCCAAGAAGTTGATCTAGGAACAACCCCCTCAGTACTTTGAAGCTTGCATGCCTCAATGGCAAGTTTCTCACTTCCGGCGACAGGTATACATCAATGACCTTCGACCAGAAGATTTTGCGTGGTGTTCGACGCCAAGTCCTTTATTCACACCACGTGAATTGTACTGCAGTACCTTGAGGGTCATTGTCATTATTGGTGATTCCTCTCGCGCTTGTTAACGGTTTACATTATTGATCGGTAATCAAGCGATGTCTTTCCATGTTCGACTTCAGCGCAATTCTCACATGGATCGACTTGTACTTAGAGTGAAGATCGAACGAGTTTTGAAGACCCCGGATCTAGTTTGATCCATCTGGGCTGCGATATATATTCAGGAAATATAAAGACATTTGATATGTACATCATTGCAGCAGATGATCATCCTACTCAAAGGATGATAATTTCAGCAGAGAATTATCAGTCTACCATCAGACGATCGTCTGTTCTATGTACCAAAATGAATTTATAAAGCTGAGCATGGGAATGCCCGCCTCAGCTAGATCATGAAAGCAGAATGAAAAATAATGTATTGTATTGTATTTTATTACAGGGCACCTCTCAGCGATTGAATGAACTTCGGATCCTCCTGATAAAGCATTTCACCCGATAAACGACCTCATACTTTAGGGGGCAACTGTTATAGACATTTTTGTGCCTTACAGCATGAAGCATGAAATGTCGATAATCTAAGGGATCCAAAGTCCCTAAACATGTTGTTCCTACCCCTAGAGGAACAAGGTCAGCAAACCACAGCACTGAAAATCAGTTCTCCACCTGAAAACACTCAAAAACAAGCTAATTCTGGATCATGTCAACTGCTCCACTGAGCATCTGCGCTGAATGTCAACTGCTCCACTCTGTACCTGCGCTGAATGTCAAATCTAATGAAGGCTACCTGCACTAGGCGAGATTGGCCAAGTGGCACAGTCATTCTGCAAGGTGTCAAATGCCCAAGAAGCTTCCAAAATGACACTTGGATCAGGGAATTCGCCTTGTGATGAGTAAGAGGATCTAGATCTCCAAGTGGAAGCAAGAAACTCCAAGTGGACTCAAGAACTGAAGTATAACTGAAGTGGGAGAGGACACTAGTCAGCTTCATGCCAAACTCAAGCTGACTCATCCTTTCTCCAAAACTCCTATATATAGAGCTCTCTCATGAGGTCTAGGGAGGCTGGAATCTTGTGAATGTAAGGAAGTGCTATTGGTTTGAGTATAGAACTATTGGGTGATTGCTTTGAAGGAGGTGAAGAGGAGATTTCTTTCTGCTGGGAGGTGTTGCTGGATTGGGCCTATTATGGTTGTAATGCTCTCAGAACTTTACTTCTTCCATTAATAAAGCATTTGAGGTTCTTCTATATGCATGTGTCTTTGTGGCGTATTGATGCTTGTATATTTGATTTATTCTAATCCTTGAATCAATTATGGATGTATGCTTCTTGTAGTTTCCCTTTCTTGTGCTTTTGCAGGATCTTTGTGTAGCTGGGCCAGTGAAAGAGCAAGGAGCTGGGAGCAAGCAGCAAGGAGAGAAGATTGGATCAAACATTAGCGGAAGACAACGGTTAGTGGATCTCTTTCTCCCCTCTCTTACATCTCATAAAGAAGTAGTCTTGAATAGCTTTGCATTCGGTTGTTGCTGAGGTACTATCACCCTTAGAGTGGGATAGGGTCATTCCGTATTGGATACTTTTCCCAAAAACAAATCCCAAATTTTCCTCAATCACTATCATAAATGGTCATTAACCGCCTTCTAGATATTTGGAAAGAATAAATTATAATATAATATTAAATTAATTCAATAAAATAATTAAAAACATATTTGTAAGTCATATTCATCTCTTTCTCATGCAATTTTCTAATTAAAACATGAATATTTACCCTAAATACATAGCGACCACCATACTCAATTAAATCACACAACCAACCAATGAATCAATTCAAGGAGCATGTTTAATGATGCTAGATACTTACTTATGCAATTTAATTTTCATAACTATTCAACATGTAATTAAGTAATCAACAACCTAGTTTAGAAACTAATATATCAAGTAGTTGTATTATCATACATCCAAAACATAGGTATGCATAGCTAGCACACACATAAATTGTGTATGTACTAATGACAACCAATCACTACCTCTAATACATAATTCCTATATGCTTACGCCCAAGTATGCAATACAATGAATATAGTAATGCATCATTCAATAATATACATAGACATAATTGCACTAATTCATCATTTGAAACAATCCAATATGAATTGAACATTACACCATGTTCATTATTAATGAATTTTGCAAACAATTAAAACACTTAAGGTACTAAGCAAGGAGATATGTTTGCATTTCTAGTTCCCACCAACATTCTCAACTACTCCAATTTTCTTACCTACCTAACCTACTTCCATCTTCCATATCCTATACTTGTCTTTTTTAGATTATGTTAGGGCATCAACTACATTGGCATAACCCTAGATAGAACTCATAAGAGAAAGTGTCAACTATCTTGACCAAGCTTCCTTAGTACGAAACTAGAAATCACATCAATTGTCAAGGGGAGTGTGGCCTAATACAACCCTTCAATGACTTTAGGTCTTCAAGAATAAATGATGGCCAATACCTCCACCTTTCCTAATAGAACTAGGGTCACACTATCATCGATCATACTATGTTTCTATTGTTATTCTTAAATATTTTTCATCAAATAACTAGTTTGAGAAACCATTCTTCCTATACAACCTACACTTGCCCAAATATCACAGCAATGTATTGAACCAGTAATAAAATAATCAAATAATACTTCCATGCATACTATTTCCTTTTGGTGTCCATGACACATCACATTAGTGTCACACCAATTTGTCTATCACTTAGGCCATTCATTATGTAGGTTAGTTCACCAAAACACAAGATCATTCATAACCATATAACTATCTATATGTGATTTCCATGTTACTCATGAATGAACGATGTAAACCAACTAGTTTATTTATCATCTACATTGTACAGTAAATAGTTTAAATTAATGTATACATTGCTGCAATCTTTTACTTAAATGTTTCATGTTGGAAATAAATCACACAATAACCATCATTAATAACATAAACAATAGATTATACATTACTTTCATATATAGGTAAATCATATAGGTAAGCCCTAAGTTTGTATAATAAATTAATATCATTCTAACAAGGTTCCACAAATAATAAGCAAAGAGAGATAAAATACATCATAATGTGATTTAGTTGTCTCGGTGAAAATGGGGCATTACATTATCCCATTAAGTGATCTACCTTTCTTCAACAACTAGCTAGCTTTAGTGATTTTATCACTAATATAAGGTAGTTTATTCCATATTAACCTTAATTATTAGGATATTTTATACATTAGTAATTGCAGATTGAGTCTTGAAATATTCCTCTAGACTACATAATCATAACTCAAGTTTTTTACCATTAAATTTTCCATTAGGATTAGTGATTTGGACTTTCACTTTCAGATATAAATAAATCATTAGTATTGGGTTGTGTACAAAATTCTCTTGAGGACAATTGTATAGGACAATCCCTTTGAAGCTTTTCACCATTTCCTACATAGTTTGAGTTTGAATTTTATCCTATGTTATGAAACTAGCTCACAAAAAGATAAAAAAGATAGATCAACACCTTAGAATTCATCCTCTTCGAGGGGGAAACCTCCTTTACATTAAAGAAATGAACAATTCTTAGATGATACAAATAAAAAGACTTCCTTTATATATATAGGAGTTGAAGGGGTCATAATATAATCAGAGCCGACATAACAATAATAATGTAAGGGCACAATAATAGCAATAGTGGGCTTCTGGGGGGCACAATAATAAAAATTTGGGGACTACATGGGCAAAAAAATATAATAAGGGGGTTGTACTAATAACAATAAGGGGTTACATTAGTAGTATAGGGACCTAAGATTCCCCTCTCCCTCAAAAATTGTTGTCCTCAACGCTTGAGTAGTTCTTGATGCTCCTGTACAAAATTCTTGTCCTCCAATGTGGAATTTTGAGCTAGTAAGTTCTTCCACTTGATGAGATACTATTAAATTGATCAATTTCGTAGTTGTTAGGTTCTTGTTTCTATGACTGCTCCAGGCTCCAATATGATTTTTCCTTCCTCGTCAAGTTCTGGCAATATTGTTTGAACTAAGATCTTCTGCAACTTTTGAATGAGTGGCCACACTTCTTCATCCTTCTTCCATTCATACCTTGTTTCGTTTCTCCAATTTGGTTGGATAATAGAAATGACGCACAACAATGCTTCCACATCCTCATCCTTTCTTGAGAGTGTGTTTGCCACAACATTTTGCTTCCCTTTTTTGTAGATGGTTTCAAAGTCATAACCCAACATATTTGTGACCCATTTTTGTTGTTGTTCAGAGGATAATCTTTGTTCTAAAAAGTATTTAATACTATCATGATTCGTTTTTACCTTGAAGTGTCTTCCCATTAGGTAAGGTTGCCATTTCTTAAGTGCGTGTAGTATTGCTAACCTTTCCTTCTCATAAATAGATTTCTTGAGGGACATTTGTTTGTATGTATGTAACCACAAAAATACCCAATTTCCACATCAAAACTTCTTTCATTGCAATGTTGATCTACCTGTTGTTTCATTTGATTCTGCACCAAAGTGGTCTTATCCTTTAAAAGTTGGAGAACCTGTTGTTGATGCTCGATGTGATATTTCACTGCTTGAATCTTTTTCTTCTTGATATTTCTTTCCATATTTAGAGTTTGAGGAGTGGTAATTTCTTTCAGTGCATTAAAAGATATGGTCGGATTCATTTCTTGATTCTCTATGTGATCTTTCACTTCTTGAACAATTTTCTTCTTGATATGTCCTTCTATCTTGATAGTTTGAGGAGTGCTAATTCCAGCCATTACATTACAAGATATGTTCAGATTCATTTCTTCTTTCTTGATGTGGTCTTTCACTTCTTGAACCTTTTTCTTCTTGATGTGTCCTTCTATCTTAAGAGTTTGAGGAGTAGTAATTATTTCCAATGCTTTGCAAGATGTGGTTGGATTCATTTCTTCTTTCTCCAAGGTTGGTTCCTGGTGTATATACTCTTATTTTGATGTTTATTGATCCTTTTATTCCTCCTCTCCACAATCAATGTAAAATAATTTCTTCTCATCACGCTTATGACCTTTAATGTATTTCTTTTCACAATTGTAACAAAGCCCTTTTTCTCTTTTTTCTTCCAATTGTTATGGTGTTTCTCTAAAGAAGGTGTTGCTCTTTGTATCCACATAATCTGCTATAATTTCCTCCATGAAAATTGACCACGTAACAAGTGGTTTACGAGAACAAAGCCCTTTATACCATAAAATTTGATCTTGTTCTAAATATGAAGATGCAATATATACCTTTTGTAGTAGTGGTACACCATGTAGATCAAAATATTTCTCCATCTGTAGTATCCAATTTACCAGATACTTGCCATCAAACTTCCTCATCTCAAATTTTCTTGATTTTAGGAGCTCAATCTTGAAACGACTGTAACTCTGTAATTTAACATTTCCAAGTTCTAAAATTTCTTCCTATGGTAGCTCTCTGAGTTCTCTTTCTAACCCTGCAAGTCTGATCATAATTTGATTATCCAAGAAATAGTTATTCCAAATCTCCCACAGTGACTTAATTATAGACTAGTTCAGTAGAGTGAACTTGTACAACATGTCGTGTATCACTGTTTTGAACTTAGTACCTGAAACTAATATACAGAAAACTACAGGCAGTCCTCTTTCTGAAACTTCTTATGAAATTTCAGTATGATGCTTAGAACAAAAGTTATGACAATTTTCCCAAGGTGACTTATTTGGAATGTAATTCGGGGGTCTGCAAAAACCCTAAATTCCTCAGATCATATCTCTAAAAATATAGTGAGACAAGATCTGAAATGTAGATACACGGTTCAGCAAGATTTCTTCTCAAATTGGTTTTTTTTGTAGCTTCTGAAACGTCGTAGAAAAAAAGTTATAGCAAAAATACCACAATGACCTGTTTGGAGCAGCGAAACCCTAGAATCCAAATCTTTGATACCAAATGTTATGAAACCAGCTCACAAAAAGATAGAAAAGATAGATCAACACCTTAGAATTCAGCCTCTTCAAGGGGGAAACCTCCTTTACATTACAAAAATGAACAATTCTTAGATGTTACAAATGAAAATACTTCCTTTCTATATATAGGAGTCTAAGGGGTCATAATATAATCAGAGCCGACATAACAATAATAATGTAAGGGCACAATAATAGCAATAGTGGGCTTCTATGGGGCACAATAAAAACAATATGGGAACTACATGGGCACAACAATATAATAAGGGGGTTGTACTAATAAAAATAAGGGGTTACACTAGTAGTATAGGGACCTAACATCCTAACCAATAGTGTTTGATTTGTTATTGTTTAATTTATGCATTATTTTAACACACGTGGACCTCTTGGAGACCTTCCATAATAAATCAACCATCAATGCTAAAAAATGACAATTTTGAAGCCAACATATGTAATTTTTTTTTACTATATTCAATACATCATAGATTTGGTAATTGAAGTCAAAAATTAAATTAGATTTAATGGTATTTCTAAGGGTGTTTTGTGCCTTCAAATTTTTTGAACTACATTCAACACCCCATCACCTTATAGATCTCACCTCAAGATACCAAAGGAAATTTATAATTAAAAATTATATGTTATGGTTAAAGAGATATGGCTAAGGTAAGCTATGGATACATTAACCCTTGAACCAAAAAAGAGAGGGTGTTAATACCCCAAATGCATAACTCCAAAATGATGAATATTGTTGAAGAAAGTTGATCCAGTAGATCATGGTGAAAGGTGGAAATTCTCATGGAGACTAGATTTAGGAATTTGATTGAATACAAAGTTGAATGATCTTAGATCTATTAATGGTAAAAATAATGAAACCCCTTAGGTGTCTAGAATTAAAAGATACAATCACTGAGATTTTGTCCTAATTATTATGAGCATATATGGTAGTGTGAAAACTCATCCATAAGAAAACATTAGAGAGGAATTATGCAATTATTACAAGAGAATGTTTTTTAGTGTTAAAGGAGGGTATCACCTCAATAGTGAACCCATTTCTCTATTATTCCAAGGTATGTTAGAAAGGATTAGTCCTAGCCCCTAGTAACATGGTGGATGGTTCATTGTTAATGAGAAAAGGGTGAATATAAGAGATTTTGGTAATGTACACATATTATACATTCATTTTCACAATATATAGAGAAAAAATTTATAAGAGGCTAATAAAGTTTGACCATGTCTTCAATAAAGTACAAAAAGGAAACTTATGAGAGAAGAAAGATATATAGGGATGCTTCTAGAAGAAGGAAGGTTCTTTGAAAAGTACATACATATGTGCAATAAATAAGAATATACATTAAAACACATTAACTCTTTTGAATGTGTTTCATCATAAAGTATAATAAAAGCATAGATATGTTGGAAAATGAATCCATGTGACTAAAGGAAATATAATTAAGTTTTTAAGAGTGGGTAGCATGCAAGGCGTATTGAGTGTGCTTCCTATGAATCATATAGAGACAAAAATTTGAACTATTTAGGTGGGGTAGGGTCCTTAACAAGACATCACTCCCACCCAAGTTTTGCACTAACATATTTTAACCAAAATACTTTTATTGTGTTATGGGAATAGTATTTTATGGCTCCTTGGGAGGTGCAAGTTAACTTCTACTTCTAAACATTGCTAAAACGTAACTATTTTTGTGAGGAGGTCACGACACACACTGTGCCACTTTCCCTCCTGTCAACCACGAGAAACTCCCTTATAATGGACCCTAAGGTATGGAAATAGAATGCTTTGCCTTAATGGGGAATAGTTTTGCAGTAAGTGAAGGTGTAAATGAAGGATTTAGCCTACAAGGGCATTTAAGGAGTCTTAACTTTTAACTTAGCCACAAGGGCACTATTATAAATAATTATGGTTTCCTTATTTGTTTTCTCACCTTGCTATTTTTCATCCTATTTTGTATATTTGTGAAATCTCCCTTTATTAGATCCCATGTTCTATGCCACTCAATGATTTTCCTCTTCATAAAGATAAAGCAACTATGGGAAATGGAAGATGAGTTATTTGAGTTCAAAGATAATTTCGAAGAAGTGAAGGTATTATTGGAACAAGTGAAGGTATTATTGTTTGGTAAAGTGAGAAAGGTTGGAAATTTGAACTCATATTAATTATCATGTTTTTAATATAGTGAGAAGTATGATCGTGGTAAATTCAAAGAGATATATAACATATGTGTATGAGCAAATATCTTAGCTACAATCCCATTTATTGTCATATTGATCCTTGGTTGATCATTGATTTCATGTCGAAGATGTGTCATGGTGGATGGATGACTTAGAGGACCAAATATTGCAATTGAAAAGTCAAGTTCTATATAGCACAATCCCTACTATAAGTTAGACTCCCAAAGTGAACCCCCTTATGCTTCTCCATGATGAAAATAACAAATCATAGATCTAATAATACTCCAATTGAAAGAAGGATGCATGACCTCACTAAATGCTTACTATAAATATCATGTCATATTGATTTTTCCAAAATATATGTTTTTTTTGTTTTATTTTTTCTCTACGTATTGTTTGGTTAAGGTATAAAACACGTAAAATTCATAGTATACAAGAGTTTTGGTGCTTGACTCTAAAGTGGCATGAATAATACGAATCGAAAGGTGTATCAACATCAACCACATTGTTAAATTAACCATCTAGGCAAAGCTATGGGCCATGTTATTTTTTGTACAATAATACAAATCCACATTGTTCTTATTTAAAAAAAAAAATGCAATATATTATGTTATTCAATTTAATTATTTAACAAATATATTGACATGCATACATCCATCATCATTTGTAGAAGCACACACATATTGATAAATACGCACTTATGAATGTGTGTACACACACAGACACTCACATATCATTAATATCATGCTCAATAAACATCACAATATATACTTAATGCATGTAAACCATTATATGTTTAAGTTTTTTCCTAATATGGATTATCTTTAAGTTAATCCTGGTTGGAGTAACATGATGGTTAGAGTGAGGTGTAACACTACCACAAGGAGGAAAGCCCAAACATTAAGGCTCAGAAGGGAGGTGGAGTCACCCCCCAATTTTGAGTGGAATAAAGAGAACATGGATATGAGAGAAGGCTAATATAGTGATTAACGATGAAGAGTTTATATTAAGGTGTAAACTATGTTTGAATGTTGATTTTATGTGCTAAGGTATCTTATGCTTGAACAATAGATAGATGTATAGAGGAAAATTAATGAAGAAAACAATATAAAGTAGGTTTTATTATTTCAGTGACCTAATATACTTGCAAGCAAGGGAATATAAATTGAAAAAGAGGAAGATACAATCCATCTAGCCTCTTTTAAACTTAAGTGCAAAAAGTGAAAAATAATCATTAGGTTTATTCTCTTTTATCTTTAATGAGAAAGTAGTCCAAGAAAGTATAACTTATGGTTTATTGATTCCCTAAGTGGGAAACACCCTTAATTAGATGAAATAATGAGAAATCAATATGAGTAGTACGAAGGGAAGTCTACTTGGATCAAGATCTAAGACATGGAGTCTAGAAGGGATAGGAACCAGTGTTGGTTTACATAAACCATGTCGAATATCCCTTGCGAAATATGCTTGGATAATTGTCTCCAATAATATATGTGATAAGTGATACAATCATACAAAGAAATTATAATTAATAATGTAATCATGAATTCTTTGGTTCTTTAGTGAGAACACACCTTCTTCACCAAGGATAGTTCTAGAACTTTCCTTGAGGTGACTTTTGGAAGACTAAGATACATATATGGATGGAGTTGAATATTTCCTAGAGTGATGAAATGATCCAACAAGAGAGATAACAATCCAATATAAATAGAAACTAATTGAGGATGCCTCTAGGTCATTGTAGGGTTGAGAACACAATAGGTAGAAACAATCAAAGTGCATAAGAAACATATATGAGGTAGCTCCGACCAAAATTCAATGCAAATTTTATGGACACAATCTCTTGGGGGCAATATTTGATAACCTTTAACATAGTACCATGGATCAAGTTATAAATATTTGGGAACACCTTAAGGGTTTGGGTGAATGTTAATCTAGAAATTGGACAAGTTGATTTTTTCTATAAATTTTTTATCATAGGTTTTTACCAACAGTTATATGAAAAAATGCTCTCATATTTTTTAGCGACAAAAGATAAGTGTCATAAGGCACATAAAAATCATGTTATACATCTCACACCTAGACTAAGGAAGGTAAAAATAATTTTTTCCAGGTAAACCCCACTAAGAAAACATTGAAATGAATTTGGGCCATTAGGGATTCAAAATGAGGCATTTCCAACGAACTAAGATCAAATAAAGGGTATTAGTCCAAGGTATGATTAAGTTACTTGGAAAATTCCCTAAGTTATAGACCTAAAGGGGTCTAACAAGGTCAAATATGTGTCCAACAATTAAGACAAAGGAGACAAAGGTACATGGGTCCTTGTCTTTAAGCAATAGACATCAAGTGGATGGACCATGTTGTGCACCTAGGTTAGATAAGTGAAAGCCCTTATTTTCATCTATAGGTGGTTCATGTGGTAAACACATTATATGTACTCATAACACCCACTTCCAAAATGGGGTGTAAGAAGAGTAAGTGTGAAATGCATATGTGGTAAATGATACGCATTTTAGAGATCATGTCATGCAAGTTATTCAAGGCCAATGTTGTGTAGGTTACTTATCTTAAAATGGAGTTAGACACACACAAATGGGTTTAGAAACAACTATTAAACATGAATATAAAAAATTTATGCGCATTTAATTATACAAATTTTTAAAATAATTAATTATGATAGGAGGTTTATGAACTATTTCATAAACCCTAAGAATATTATGCATGCATCTCCATTTATTTCGCTCTTTCTTGAAACTAAGAGTCAGACGTAGAAAAAAAATCGGTATCAGATCATGGCAAATAAGGTTTATTAACATTTGCAAGATATCACAGTCTATGAGATTGTAGGAATTGGTACTCCCTAGGCCGACACTGCGGATTTTCATGAGAATTTACAATCAATTTTGAAGGAATGTGGAGATTGTGGGGCTCGAGCATGGGACCTAATTTCATACAAGATTATTTTACCCAATCACACATTTTCTCTTCATCAAATGATGTAATACAAGTGTTACAGAGACTGTGACTCCTCGCGGAACGCCCCCCCCGCACCGCCCCCGCTTGCATGGATTCCCTCACTAATGAAGGTTAGGGTTTTCTCTCCAGCATGCACAACCAAGACCTAGGTTATCACATCGCTCTATGAAAGCAAGGATTTTGGCGATCTTAGGAAATGGTTGGACCCTCAAAGAAATTCTTCTCTTAGGGTGTTGTCCTTCGATCAAATCTCACCTAGACCATGAATTTGGATAGTGTATCCGGACAGAAATAATTATCGATCATCCAACATGCAACAAGCTAACACATGGGATATAGATCCAATTATTTTGGATTGGTGGAGGGTCTTTTTTGTTAGCATTTCTATCTCTAAGGATGGGGAACTCGACAAGCCACAACAACACTTTTTTTATTGCAATATCACATAGGCTTTCCCTTCTAGTGCAAGAACGATTGGCATATGGTTTGGAATGAGTGTTTTGGATAGCAAGGGATGTTGAGGCAACAACATGCAGCTATTTCTTTCTTTGTTAGTAGTCCCCTACAAGATCCTTACATGCAATAGGGAACCAAGTCTTTTTTATTGCTGGATTTCCCTCTCCTCTCACAAAAAAACCAGATCTATAATTTTGATTCAGATCCAAAGGAGAGACAAACAGAGAGTGGATTGCAGTGCTTAGATCTAGATATGGAGGATTTTTTTCTTGTTTTCATCAAAACTTAATTGAAAATTGATATTACTAAGGGTTTAGGGAAATGATCTAGTGAAATATATGAAGCAAAGTACAAAATAGCCCAGGTATACCAACAACTTTAAAAAGTTTTATTTTTGCAGGAAAGGGGTTGCAGGATATGTCTCAAATTAAATGTTATGGTATTCAAAGGAACTCCACCATTATCGTAAATTTAAGATTGCAAGGTGGTTTCCCAGTAGTGAGCATTCCATGTGGATCATATTCTGCTTGCAGGGATCTAGTTTATTTTAAGGATTCTTTGAGAGGGAATAGCATTGCACCAGACAAACAAACCCAAAATCTAACAATTTCAGGTTCGTACCTCGTAGAGAAGATGGAGAAAGCTCTAGATCTGATAATAGAATTACCAGAAGTATGTGGTATTTTCACTATTTTGCAAGCCAAAGCTATCATATGTCAATTTAATGGTTTCTGTCCCAAATATAAAGATCTACATCAGTGGATCTACCTCAATTAGACCAAAGAGTGTGATATGTATCTGTGTTTGAAAGGTTTTTTTGTAGTTCAGTTCGATAATAAAAAAGATTTGGAATATGTAATAAATGTATGACCATGGTTTTAGGGAAGGGAAGTTCTTTTTTTAACCCCATGGTTTCCCATATTTGATGCCAACACATTGGTGGTATCGAAAATGTCAGTATGGGTAAGGTTACATAATCTTCCACTCTCATTTTGGCACCACCAAATCCTAGAAGTAATTGGGAATTATTTATGGAGATTTCTAAAGATATATCAAGAAAGAATGGACAAGGGTATATTCACTTTTGCATGCATATATGTGGATATGGACTTAAGTAGAGGACCGTCAGATCATGTTCACCTAACACACCAAGACTTGAAGTGGACATAATGGTTATATTTTGAAAACACTGCCTTAAGGTGCCAGATCTTCTATTAGACTGGGCACTTGCAAATACATGCCCATAACCGAAAAAGAGGACAAAGAAAAGGTCACTGAAAAAAAAGGGTGGAAATTCCCAGATCCACATTCTTTTGATGAAGAAGATGAATAAATGGATGAGAGACAACAAACTCCAGAGGAATGGGATCAACAAGGCTCTAAAAAGGAGGAAGAATAGAAACTAAAGGATTAAGAAAAATAGACAGAGAATCCCAATGACCTCAGGGAGATCTAGATTGATGGAACTCAACCCATGGAAAAGAAAAACAAGTCTAGGTGGAACAATGTGATCTCATGTTTCTGAGAGCTTGAACTCAAATAAAGAAATGTCAGCATTGGAAAAAAAATGATGAGTTGGCAATTGTTATGGCTACACTATCTCATGGGGTATGACAAAAATTTCAAAATAAAAAAGGAAAAAAAGAGAAAGCTTTTATATTTGGCTAGATGTTTTTTTTTTTTTTTAGTTTTGTAGCGTAGATACTATGAGTGTTTAAATCACACCCTCTTGGTCCTTAGGGACAATATATGAATTCACTTGTGCATCCACTTATGAAAAATTTTAATTTTTTAATAGAAAGTTGTGATTTTTCTCCAGAAAAAGAAATTGTTCTTTATCCCTGGTGTTAGTTGATTTGGTGGCTTAATTATTTCTTATGGAAACCATCTTTTCATGGCAAGTCTAATTAATCATCTTAGTAGGTAATTATACTCTAGATATGTAAGTGGAGGTTTCAATGACTTTTCCTTGTTAAAAAAATAGTTTTTTACAGGGGATTACTATAGGTGATAGGTAATACATTTCATTTGAATAAGTGATGATACATTCATAGGACACAAAATTGGAGGATTGAATTAAGTAATTCTAACTCTTCAATAACATAAGGAGGTAGATTTTAAATGCATAAATTATTTTTAGGGGTGCATTCATTCTATATTTATTAGTGCAAGGTTTATTAATTGGATAAGAAGCTTCAATTGAATGTTTAATCATTTTTTGAGGAGTAGATTTGATAAACATAATCTAAAACATAACAATAATAGTGCATTCATTCTTATTAGTGCAAGGTTGATTGATTGGATAAGAAGTTTCAATTGAATGTTTAATCATTTTTTTGAGGAGTAACTTTGATAAACATGTGCAATAAAGTAATACTAACACAATCTACAACATAAAAATAATAATGGTAACACATTCACACAAGATACACAAGATTTACCTAAGAAACCATTATCCCGGTAAAAAAACATAACTAAAAGTCGTGTCCTCTCCTTAACCTAGTGTTCTAACTCAACTATTAACCATACAAACATTTAGGTCTTCTACAACTTCAATCAACCATAATTCATTAACCTAGATTGTACTACAAACCCAATCCCTATGAGATTATATCACAATGGGTCAAAATTGTTGCCCAAAATAATACATAACATATCAAAAAATAATAATACTCCTTGAGGGGCACATTGAACCCCATTCCCTCCTAATCAAGGGGTGTTCACCTTGAAAAGTGATGCCAGCCTAAGCCGACAATACCCACAGTATGCATATAAAATGCATGTCATATACATGTTGCAGGGATTCTAAAATTCGATACTTAGGGAAACCTTCAAAAATCAAGGTTTAACCAGCGGAAATATAATATCTGATAAAAACCCACTTTATCAAAGTTTAATTCCTTAAGCGGAAATATTTCATTTGACTCTCCAAAGTCTAAACTTTAATAAATCTTTAGCAGAACCTTATATGACCATTCAATATCCTTTGGTTAACTCTTATTACCCACGCATATTAAACATACCATGGTCTTTAGACTTTGGTTAACCTCGACCTTAACCCATAATACCTTTATCCCGTTATTTCTATTATAATTCCTGTATAATAGAAATATTTCATATAATACTTAAACCTTACCTTTCCGTTGATTCACATGACTTTACACATTTTCTGACGCTCAATCTTTAGCGCATTCAACCTCTGTTGTCGATCTCACTCCTTCATCCGATGGTCATCACATCACCCGATCATCAACTTACCCAGGCGATCTCCACCGTTTATCTCTCCTATCTCAATCCAACGATGATTGCGTAATATCATGTAGATTACATGCATGATCGATATTAGACCGAAAGCACACGAGAAAAGTGGTTTTCTCTTTCCTCCATGTGCTACATGTCAACCTCTAAGCTTAATCGCATGAATTTTCAAAATATTGGTTACTGATTTGAGACCCCGCAAGGTACCACTTACTATTTCCATAGACTGCTTCGATATTCTTCACATGGTTTTAATCTCTGCCATCCATCTTCTTAACTTTATTCCACACGACTTAATCCTGGCTGTCTATCTCCATCACTCTCATTCGTTGATCTGATTGATCCAATGATAGTGCTTCGCTACTACATTATTTTGTTTCTTACTGGTTAATAGTCCATTTGTTCAGGTTTCCGTCTATGTCTTTGTTCTCACCTTTTGGTCTTCAATTATTCTAGTCCGATCTTCAGCTTCGTTCTTTATTCCTTTGCTCTTTTACGCTTCCGCTACGTAACTCCTTAGGTTTTAACAACCTTACAATATACCTTCACTGTAACATTAAGGTTTCTCTAATATTGCCTGTGTATAAACTCGTAACACACTTCTCTTCACTTTGTCTCTAATTCTGCACACCTATAAACCTATGTTATGTAGAATTACTTCTAATTCACACACAATTCATTCAATTACTCCATTCACACCATACAAACTTAGAATCGAATTATCTATATTAATAAACAAATAATTACAAAAGGATTCCCTTCTAACCTGATCTTCACCATCAATGGCCTTTTCCTTTCCTGCCCATAGGCTTACAATCAACCCTATCTAACTAACTCACTCTCAAACTCCGAGCTAGCTAACCCTCTTCTATGCATTTTAGGCTTACATTTATACAAAAGGTTATGTAACCTATTTCCTAGTTTAGATCCATAACCTTCTCAACAAAATCCTAAAATCTCTTCTTTATCTTTAAGGATCCTCTATAATCCATAAAATCATGAACTAATTCCTAATCTAAGATTTACAACTGATTTCCAAATCTCTCAATCCCTATGGAATCTTAACTAGCCTAAATCTCTCATGTTCTCCAACATTCGAGAACATTTACAAATATTCCTCACAATACTTAATTAAATCCTACTCTTAATATCTCTCATTAAAATTACTCAAAACCTTAATAATTACATTAATTTAATATTCAGGAAACCAACTTCCTTGAAAACACAAGACCCCCTATGTCTACTAAAATACAATGGATTTGTTGAGCTGGATGCTCTTGCATCAAAAACCCCTTCATCCATGGGCTAGTCTTAAAACCCTAACCGGGATGTGACTAGTCTACCTATAAAGGATATGTCACACACACATTATTATCCCACTTATTGAATTCTTTTCAAAAATAGGTTCAATGAGAATGCATTCATATAATTAGCTACTGAGAGTAGCAATTCCCATTGATTTTCTACACCAAGCGAAATTTTTGATATTAACATACTTCATCAATGATTCTACAACATTCTTCAAGGTATTAACCTCCTCCAACAATACTTTGTTATGTTCAACCATATCTCTAACAAAATAGTACTACACATCAATATGCTTTTCCTTATAATCATAAGCATGATTATTTGCCATAAAATGGGTACTTGAGCTATCACAACCTATCCTCGCTACTTTTTAAATGAACCCAATACATAATCACAACCTTTACAATCTACATATATCTTTCTTACTTCCATGAGTGGCTACCATGTGCTCAACTTCTATAAT
Organism: Pinus tabuliformis; assembly: GCA_031772625.1. NCBI lineage: Eukaryota > Viridiplantae > Streptophyta > Pinopsida > Pinales > Pinaceae > Pinus > Pinus tabuliformis. The sequence goes on from CM062816.1 coordinate 1,266,382,328, forward strand.
TGAAAATGCAATTGTGACCCACCCTTTTCTCATCCAATTGGTTGCTCCATCAATTAAGTTATAAACATAACATATTGTATATATTTTGCCATTAAGATCACTAACCTAATACACATATAAAAAATCATGTATATGTGTCACTTTGGTAGAAAATTTAGTAATATGAGGTGTTTGCACAAATATGTAAAGATGCTCTTTATAGTTGTCCAATGTGTCTTCCTTATTTTTGACATATATTTAATCTAGTATAGACCATATCACACATAAAACTTCCAAGAAAACTTGCATATGGATCATGAGACATTTGATATACTTGTTGTGTCTTGGTACATTGATCTACATATAACTTTACACCTACAAGAATAGTGACCTTGTCTAGTTTATATTACTACATACTAAATCTCTGTAATATTGTATCAACATATTTCCTTTGAGTCAAATATAGTTTTTTCTTTGATTGACCTCTTTTAATTACCATGCCTAAAATCAAATTCTCAACCCCAATATCTTTCATATCAAACACAAAAGACGTCTTAGTTTTCTATCCTTAATTATTTCCTTGTTTCCAATCAACAACATATCTGACCACATACATAAAATGATACGTCTAGTGATAATATTTGATTCTTGAGAAACCAACACCCAATAAATAAGTTTCAAACATTTATTACCACACTCTTAGATATTGTTTTAACATATACTTGTTTTCTTTATCTTGAAAACTAGCTCTTTCTTTCCCTTTATTAAAAATGTTTTGCTTGTTTCTTGTATATTTCTTCTTCAAGAACCCCATGTAGGGATGTTTCCTTCACATCAATTTGATCTACTTCAACATAAAAGCTAATCATAATATAAAAAATAAATATAATAGAATTTGGTTTAACAAGATGGGAAAATTTTCACCAAAATTAATTCCCTCTACTTGAATATCCCTTTGTTGTTAGGCAAGCTTTGTACTTCTCCACTTTACCTTTTGCATTCAACTTATTTTTAAACACCCATATTCTACCAACATGTTTTCTTATAGCTATCAATTTGACTAGATCCCATTCCTTGCTTTTATCCAAGACATATATTTCTTCAACCATGGCCTTCTTTCAGATTCCACTATCCTCTAAATTCATTGCCTCCATAATAGTTCTAAGACCGCCATCAACAATAGTTAGAAACAACTAGAATAGAAATAAGGTTTTCTATAGCCTTTTGTTTGTTTTATTTACTCAACTAATCTCTTAAATATTGGATTTGTAGGATTTTTAGCTTCTTGTTCATCTTCTTTTGTGGAGTCAAATTGTTCATACTCCAACTCAAACTTTATTATCTCTAGTTCTTGTTACCTTAGTTGGACATCATGTTTGGAAATAGTTTTAACCTTTCTAGAAACTACATTTCGGTTTTAAACAATCTTCTTTATTACTATATTCAAGATTTATAACCTTTTATATCATTTTTATAACCAATAAAGTTACACTTTTTTACTTTACTATCTAGCTCGCTCCTATTCTCCCTTGAAACATGCGCATAAGTAGCACATCAAAAAACTCCAAGACGTTTAAGAGAGAATATTTTAAAAGTCCATTCTTGATGTGGAGATTTTGTCAAACAATGTTGATATAGCTGATGGATTTTCCAATTAACATGCAGTATCCATAACCTCTAACCAAAATTCATGTGCTAACCTTACACCACTAAGCACATTGCTTGCCTTTGGGAAAAATAATGTTTTTTATTTATGCAACTCTCTTCGATTGAGGTGTATACAGAGTATTTGTTTGCCTTTCATTTCTGTAAACCTCTCCACCATTATCTATCCTCAACACATTTATATGGTTCTCTATAAGTGCCTTAAACCCTTTAAATTTATTTAAAATGACAGTTTTCTTTCAAAGGAAATAGATCCATGTGCTCCATGAGAAATTATCTGTGAATGAAACATAGTACACATATTTACCTAGTGATGGAACAAGCACATCGCTAAAAACATCATTGTGTATCAAACCTAAGAATTTTTTTTCTCTTTTAACAATGGATAGGAATATTACATGATTATATTTCCCATATATACAATGTTCATAGAAATTATAATCTAATGAGAAATTAAACAGACCGTAATCTATACCTTTACCATGTAATGATTAAATTCCCTTCTCTTCAATATGTCCCAATCTTTGATGCCATAGAATTGGTTTTTCTCTAGAGAATATAGGGATATTTTCTTCTTCATTAAACCCATTAACAATAGTGCTTCATAATGCCTTGTGAAGAGTTTCAATCCAAAATCCTTATCATAACACCATTTCTCCTTGAACCATCTTGTAGGTTTATATTGACAGTGTTGGATGTTGCCAACATACAGGGGGTCTCGCCAATATGAAGTACCAATTAGACTTCACATCATTAGGGATAGGATCACCATTCAAATATTAGGTTTGGCCACCATTGTAAGAGATTTTAGAGGTACGCCTTAGATGCCAAACACACATAAGAGAGAATACACATAAATGTGAGGATAGAGAGTGTGTAAGCTTTGTGAGACACCAATTGTAAAGTGTAAAGGGAGCTTCCATGAAAGGGGAATAAAAGGTAGGTATCTAATATAAAAGTAGTAGTATATTCCTAAGAGAGACATGCAATAGCTATAAAATAAGAATTGCAAATTAACCTACAAAATAGTTCAAAAGATAAAAATGATCATGAAAACACATAACAACATACATTCAACAAGATCCATATCTAAAGTTAACGAAATTGTTCATTTTCTCTAGTATGCATAACATAAACATATACTACAAACATTTAAAGAATATTGTTACAACATTCACGATACATGCATGAAATTATGTTGCCTCTAGGATCTTTTGATGATTAAATGAAAGATCAAAGTACATTGTTACAATGACAAAACACTAGCCCCAATAATAGAACATGAAGATACCACTTGCTTCTCCAAAGAATGATCTTCTCCCCTATGCAAAACTAGAGAAGCCAAGGAAAATTCTCCCAAAGTACAAGCCATTTGCTTGAGTTATGAGGCCTTATTTATAACAAATGAAAGTGACCTTTGAGCTTCCTCATGACTCTTTGACTTCCTATAAGCTATGGATTTCTATGTGACTCTTCATATTCCACAAGTGTCTCTTGGAATTTATTTTACATTTTAATTTCTTATTCTCATAAAATACAAATCACATTCAAAATGGTGGTTGTATAGGACAAAATTACAATAAGACAAAAATCTCCTCATGTAGGAGGAAAAGAGAAATCAATATCTTAAGAGTGGAGTTCATTTATAATGTAAGAGTTCCATGCTTTGAACTTTGTTGCAATACCTTTGACCCTTGATGGTGGATTTGCATTATACTACACTCTCACCTCCAATGCATATGAAAGTATGGATTTAGAGTTTTATTGTATATTACTCCAAAACATGGATAAATTCATATGAACTTTGGATGACCCAGTTGCATACTGTAGAATGGTGTTTTTTGTCACCTCCAAACCCTCCTGATTTGTTGATTTATTGATTTGTTCAAAAAACTCTTTCAACTCCTGCATGATGAAATCCTTAATCCTTATTTATCCAAGTGAGCCCACATAAGGTATTCTGTGATTTAGTGTCAGGGACTCTCTACTGTTATGCAATCAGACATAGGCAGCTATATTGTTGATCACCTGCTCACCAAGCAGGTTATAATGCTGAGTGTGTAGCCTTAATTCTACTCTATCCATATTAATTATTAATTTATACTTATTGACCAACTACTCAGAAATATTAAGATACTTGGTTCCCCAATCCTGCATTAGATCCAAAGTTGTGCATGCAACCTTCAGAACCTTTAGGATTTCTTGATATCTTTTCTAGATTTCAACCAGGGGCACCATCACCTCACGTAAAAGGATCATCTTATTGTAAATTTTCTTCATAGTGTCCTCCATTGGTTTTAGTTTTTCAAGTGTGGTAGACCATATTTCTATCGTGATAATACTAGTAGAAACCAAATTTTTATTTTCTATAACCAAATGATCAACTCACTTCTTTATAACAATCATTTCCTTTTGTAGTTTTTCAATCTAACTCAAAAGATATTATGTGTTATCCTATGTTTTTGTTGCAAATCCCACATTTGTTTTGATGACTGCTCAAGGATTTCTCCTGGTGTTTGATGTTATAACCCTTTCTGTGTTTGTGGTGGCAAGATGAACAGGGTCATCAGGATAGTACCTTAGCCTTTCTTGTACAATCCTCTTCTTTAGTTGGTTGAACGTAAAGTTTGAAATATCCATGACCCTATCGTTATGTGGAGGAACAATTCCCATCTTGTTGAATGGGAGATGACCCCCAGTGAGAGGAGGTTCTGACTTAATATTGGGCCCTTCTACAATTGGTTCAATATCCTCCTCCTCTTCAAACTCTACATCCATGTAATATGCCATTAATCCTTCCTCCTCTTCAAACCCTACCTCCATGTCATAGGCCATTAATTCTTCCTCTATTATTTGTGCAACTTCTTCTTCCTGTTTGTTTTTCATCTCCTCTTCCTACAACTAATTTTGATCTTCCTCTTCCTCTACTCTCTTCCTTTCTATCTCTTCTCTTTGTTTCTTTAATATTTCTTATTTTTGTTTCTTTTGCATCTCCTATGATTTTCTCTTGTTCATATCTTCTTTCTTCTTCAACAAGTCATCTTGCTTCTTCTTTTTTTGTTCCTCCTTTTGTTTGTTCTCTTCCTCTCTTTTTCGCTCCTCCTCTTGTTACTTCTCTTTCTCTTGTCTTTTCTTTTCCTCCTCCATTTGCTTTCTTTGCTACTCCACCTCTATTACACCTTTTCAAAGAGGATTTTCCTTGAAATTCTTACTACTCTTTGCTATTAGATCATGCATTAGCCTCTTCTTTAATGATATAATGTCAACCAGGGTAGCCACTTCCTACCAAATCTCCTCTATTGGTTTATTTTGTACTTGGGTAACATGGGAGGGGTATAACTCATCTCCTAGATGATTCTTCTTCAACGCATTGTACCAGTTCTTGATATTCTCATCTTCTAGAATAGTCATAGGTACATACGGCCAAGTGTAAGGTACAATGTTGTCTTCAAACATTTCTAGGGTTGTATCTATGAAAGCTCATTACTCCACAATGAAGGAACATAATTTCTTCGACCTCATATTCATCCTCCTTAAGTATCTTAAGCTCGTATGATCTGATCCGTAAAGGAAAAGAGGGCCAGGGAGACTTCTTCTTCCTTAGGATTTGTGTAGAAAAACCTATATTTAGTTGGTAGGAAACCTCCATCAAGACCACCTTATTGGTCACATACCTTGGCATAAGGTGAGTGGAAGTTTGGCACCTGAAAACTCTAATGTATGTGCCTTGTGTTGAAGTGAAGCAATCTGCAATATCATAGAGTGACTTCTTCACCTGATCTGTCATGCATGGTGGTTCCACCTCAAAAATCATCTGACATAAAATTGCAAAGAAATTCTCAACCAATCCCTTATATACCCCTCAAAAATAAACTTTTGGAAATAGTCTGCAATGGAGATGAACATGAAGTTTCTCTTTAGGGATCCAATTCCACTTCATTCCTCTGAATGCATAGAAAGCAAAAATCACATCCAACATATAGGTGAACATACAAAAATCTAGACACTTATCAACTTCTAAAACTTGCTTCACATGTTGTACATTGATATGTGGTTGTTGAGTATGTCAGCCCAGTTGAAGATCCTACCTCTAGAAACAACCAAGTTGAGTAAATAAACCCATATTTATTCAAAACATTTTCCATTCTTTTGCCCACACAATCTGCAGCACACTTCCATAAAACACTGATAGACTTGTATTTTGGTGAAACTTTGCAGGTTCTTGCCACCATGACTTGAGAACTTCCCTGGTATTCAAGTTATCCCATGTTGCATAGAATTGTGTATTCAAGTATTGCCCAGGGGTTAACAACTTATAATAGGAATGTAAATCATGTGGATGGAAGGTTGAAATCTCCTTTCCTCTTTTACTACTAAGAACTAGATTATTGCTATCCATGTGTTGCAAAATCCACCCAATAACTTTTGAATAAGTTAGCACTAGAAATATGCATGCTACTTTATGTATTCTATAACTCTCTATGTTAATATATACATATTTGTACTCCATATTTGTTGGGAACTGCTTTTGAAAAAAAGCATCTTTTATATCCTGTCATGTTACTTTGATAGTTTTATCAATGAAGCATTGTGTATCTGTTAAGATTGGAACATTTGGCTTGGACCACTCCATTGCCTCCTTAGAATTGTTGTTTGAAGTTTCTTTTTATGTAGTGTGTTGAGTGGTGAGATGCATTGTCTCTATAGAAGATGTAAGGCTAATGTGTGTTATGCATGAAACACCTACAAGTGGAATATCACTCATGGCGAACAAATATTAGTTCCTAGAAATATCCTAGCTATCACATGCAAACTATGCAAAAGGAATTGGGTAGGAAAGGAATGGTAAGATAGGAGCACAAGATTATAAGGATCAGACAATGTAGCTTCATTAGCCATTGGAAGTATGCACTGCACCAAGGTAAGGAAGAGAGGATAAAGTAGTATGCACATTGGGATCATAGTGCACAAGGGAATATAGGTTGGATCTTATAACTGGGTGTTGGGATAGGGTCCCTAGGGTCAAGTTTTGTTAGTTTAATCAATTTTTGAGTAGAATTTTATAAAGAATGTAAAGACTCTGCGAAATGTGGAAGCGGAGCACGCAGTTAAGTATGAGTCAAAGGGGCATTAGCTCCTTGTATGGGTAGGTGATAGGATGGTTTTGAGACTCACCAATGGGTTGTGGTCCATGGTATTGTATTGAAAGGGCTATATATATTTGAGTCATAGTGAGTCTAAGGGAGTCAATCATATGGGGAAGAATAAGTGTAAGGGTCAGGTGCTAAGGCGGGAAATATCTGTTTCCTATACTTAGGCGAAAGGGGGAGGCTCTTACAACTGAGTGCGTGGAGACCTTGATGAGTCCACAGCTGAGTGTGCAAGCCCCTGCAGCTAGGTGCGCAGGGTGGAAGAGTCTGTAAATTGAATACTGAATCTAATAAAGATGATTTTGGGTTAAATCAATTGCATATGTGCCTTGTTAGTGATATATGCTTGAGTAAATGTATCTTCACTTTGTAATTTGTTTCTTATGAATAAATGTATTTTCACTGTGAGAATCTATTGAATCTTTAATATCTATGCATGAAATGAGTAATAAACTGTTTTCGCGAAAATAGTAACTAGATCTATTATGAAAAATATTTTGAATGAATAGATCTGTGCGAAGGTAGATCTAGGGCTGCCAGTGATTAAGCGAAAGTATTGTATATGTTTATTTTATGCCTGATAAGAACAATCGTGTACCGTTGTGAAGACCTGAAGGTCAATTGGATAGAGTTGCGAGCTTGGATAGAAGGAAGGTATAGATCTGGACGAAGGCATATCTGAGCTACAAGGGCTTCAGAATATACATCACATGGTCTCTGGATGCAGAAACCTGGTTGTAGCATCCCCCAATACTGCTTTAGGTGAGACAGCAGCCTGTGTTACGCAGGTTGTTGCTGAAAGGGCTAGCAATGTATGGTTTTGTTGGTTGGCACGAATAACTCTGAACTTGGGTCAGGCCCCCTTGAGCCAACAAATGGTTCCATTGATAGGACCAAGATCTATCTAAGAGATGTGTGATGTCGAATAAGTGGTTTCCTATGAAGAAAGAGATAGAGAAGTGGATTGACCGAAAAGTACGCATGTTGTTCAAGAGAATAGAAGCCCTAAATTGTCTAAGGAGTAGTGGTTGTAGAGATATTTGTACACAGAAGAGAGCAAAGAATTCTTTTGTTTCTTCCCTGAAAAACTACATGACTGGTTGTCTATATTGGCAAATATTCAAGGGACGTGGAGGCTTGATGGTCCTATAGTGTGGACTTTAGAACTAGTGTGACATTTGGAAGCTTCAGAAATCAATATCACGCGTGTCGTGGATCATTGGATTGATCACACACTTGGAAGTTTTGTGACTAAGTTTGTGGTTAATTGAACTATCAGCTATAGCGAGGAAGAACGTAGGCTCTTCAAAGGACCATGAGGTAAGTATTTGAAATCATTGAAAACTTGGATTAAAATGTTGTTATTTGAAAATTAGGTTTGCAATCACCTTGATGTTTGGAGCTACCAAAAGTGGTAAATTATTAAGAAGAAATGAAGGAAAGAGCTCAGAGTACAGTTCACTCATTGAATCCCCTTCAAGTGACAACGAAGGGATGGTGTTGACTACACTGTGAAGTGTAGTATAGTTGATTAAGTAGGGTATCCCGTGGATACCTTCTCCATCCACTCCACCTCCACTTCCACCATTCAACATGGAAAACGTGATGAAGATTTATAGGGCTCAGATGTGAGGACCCCGAACAGTTCTGGTTTGTTGTGGATGATGTTTGGATGGAACAACAGATTACAGATAATAACATAAAGAAGGTGCAGCTGGTCACTGCCTTACAAGATCGAGCATTAACTTGGTGCATCAAGTACTGCACTGATAACCCCAACGCAAAGTTGGCAGAGACCTAGAAAGCTATGAACAAGGAGTTTAGAAAGCCTAAGTCAGAGGTGCAGTTGGTGACTAAGTTCAAAGAAATTCGACAAAATTTGATGAGTCACCTTGGGATTTGGATCAGAGATTGAAATGCCTAATCAGGCAGGCCAATATGGTGATCTCAGATTCTCAGCATCGATATTGGTATATCACGTCACTTTTACCACATTTAAGATTACCGTTGTCACAACAAAAGATAGCAACATGAGTAGAAGTGATAGAAATCACGATGAGGTTGGAAGCCTCACTAATACAAGACATGAACATTAGAGTGAAACATATTCACTCGCAACTAGAAATCCTACACTTGGAGTTGGAGAGCTTGAAGAAAGGCAAGGAAACCTAATCAGAAGCACGCGCTGAAGTTTGGTTCTTAAAATGCAAGTGTCATGGACGTGATAAGGACCACTGTCCGATTTATCATAATTATCTTATGGGGGGGGGGGTCTGTCCCCCTAAATCCAGAAGCTACCGCTGGGCCGAGCACAGGAGTTGCACTATGGTGCACTATTTTTTAGGTTACCATACAACACACAATAGATAATTTCCATTTATTACATAAGTTTGTACAAAAGCCCCAGCAGTTGTTATGCAATTTCTATAAGTCTGTAGTTCAAGATGAATGCCATTCCCGAGGTTATGAGCTAATGATGGATATAACCCCTACCTACCAAATGTAGGCAGAAAACCAACCTCAGGATCAGGGCATAGGAGCAGCGCATGGATGATTCCAAGGTTGACGATAAGGAAGAGAGGGTGGAGTTAGCAGAGGATGTGGGAAGATAATTTTCTATAACTATGGAGAAGCAGAACACTTCACATGAAATTGTCAAACCCCACACATCCTTCATGTCAGTATCGTTGACAGTTCGACCATGTGATAGAAAATTTTCTGATCCTTATATAAAATATGCAAGAAAAGAAGACACAGCCCCAGCAACCTACACAAAACTTACAAATGATGAGGGAGGAACTTCGCGAAGAGGATCATAGTGTAAACATAGTAATAAGAAGTGGTATGAAAACATGTGAAGATAAAGGAAAACATCATGAGACAGAAGGTTGGGTGCGTAAGGCTGCTGAGAAAGAAATAGAGTTTGACATTCTAAAGAAACATTCATGGAAGCCAATAAGAGCTTCACTATGGCCTCCACCTCAAGAAGCCAGGAGAAACAACCTGAAATTAGTGCGACGCAGGAAGCAGATTCATTGGTGTTAGCTACTTTTCTAAAGACCTGTATGAATTTGTTGTGCGATAAGAAAGTAGTATAAGGATTGCAAGATCTAATCGAAAAGTGCATGAATAAAGAGAAGAACCTGGATGAACAGCACACCATGAGAAAAATTGATAAGCATAAGAAACAGAAGGGGCACGAGATGAGGCTAACCGTGTAGATATGAGAATATGAGATGGACCAGGTAATCTTGGATCTGGGATCTAATGCAAATGTCCTACCGAAGCAGATGTGGAAGAGAATGGGGAGACCTACACTACAGAGGTGACCTTTTCAACTGTGCATGGTTAATCAACAAAAGATCATTCTGATGGAGCGCTTATATGGAATAACAATAGACATCGAGGGTATGAGCGTGCTGGCTGACTTTGAGGTCATTGAAATAGTGGATGATATTAACCTGTACCCCGCGCTACTAGGAATGGACTAGGAATTTTACATGGATGTGGTTATCAACTTAAAGAAGCAGAAAATGACTTTTGAGAGGAAGTCACTCAGAATTATAGTGTTGCTAGATCCTGTAGAGGGTATGCGCTATACTGAACGTGTTTGAGACATTGTGGAGGATGATGATGATCTAGATCAAATATATAAGATCATCACACGAGATGAATATTGGATCAATCCTATGACCAATGGTAGTATTTTGTGGGATAGGTATAGTTCCGGTACTTCTGACTCGGATGAAGAACTTGAGCACTGGCAGAACCGGTTACACGAAGTATCTATCCTATAATAGGGTGACCAAATCACTGTGGTGTGTTTCAACTGAGGTAAGAAATCTTCCACATTATGATGGTTTGAATGATGTGGATCTATTTTTAGATTAATTTGAAAGGGAAGTACCTTAAGAAAATCGCTTCCAAGCACTAGAGTTGGAACTACCCACTATGTCTGCCCGTTGATGGGGTACGCACAAGGAGAGCTTCGCTAGATGGAAGGAATATATAAGAATGATGAGATTAAGGTTTGGGAATGCTAATACTAGGATGAAATAGAAGTATAGTGGGAAGGATGATTGTCGTGATCACTTGGCGCGGTGGACTAAGGCCTGGGCAACAAAGCTACAACCAGAATGGGTGCACATTTTATGTCATACCTTAGATACAATCCTAATGAACTAGTATTTGGAAACGGATTTTCGCCATGGGACAACTGAATGGCACATATTAAGAGATAGTTTATTATTGAATTTCGGCTTTGAGGATGGGTTTGAATGCATTGAAGAAGCGCTTCAGGAGATAAAAGCTACTATATTCAGAATGCCTAAGGAACTGGTAGAATGGACTCAACCGAATTGGAGTACACAACTATGCCAAGCGCTGGAATGTTACAATGTGACTACTAAAGATGAAGAAGAAGATATGTGGAATATTAACATTCCAGAGATAGAAGGACAGCGCGAAGTTGAAGGACCGAAACTAGAGAACCGGAGATGTCAGAACCTTTGAAAACTAGATAAGTAAATATTGGATCTGAAGTAGAGCCTAAGTTCGCAAAGATAAGAGACTATTGGGATGAAGATATAGTCGATAAGGTGGCTGAAGTGCTATGTGAATACCAGGACGTATTTACAACAAAGTTCTTGGATCTGAAGGGTATCGTTGGAGATTTTGGAGTTATGAAGATCACCTTGAAACCTGTCGTGAATCCCATCAAGCAGAGACCTTATCAGCTCAGTCCAAAGTATAAAGAAAAGGTGCACCAAGAGCTTGATAAGATGCTGGATGTTGGTATTATTGAACCAGTAGAAGAATCTGATTGAGTGAGCCCAATGGTTGTCCAGGAGAAGAAACAAAAAGGCGAAATCAGGATATGTGTAGATTTAAGAATTTTGAATGATGCATGTGTGCACGATCCATTTCCAACACCATTTATAGAGGAAGTGTTAGAGAATGTTCGAGGACATGAGGCTTATTCATTTACTGATGGATTCTCAGGATACTATAAAATAAAGATTGCGTTGAAGGATCAAAGCAAGACATCCTTTGTGATGGGGTGGGGCTACTTTTAGGTTACAGTAATGCAATTCATATTAAAGAACACACCTGAAATATTCCCCCGAGTAGTAATCACAGCGTTCAAGGAGTTTATTCATAAAATTTTGGAGGTTTATTTTGATGATTGGACTGTCTTCAAGTTGGTGAAGAACCATGTTTCAAATTTGTGCCTTATGCTGGATACATGTTGTAGATATCAGACCGTGTTGAACTTGAAGAAGTGCATATTCTATGTGCCCTTTGGAATATTACTTGGTCATGTAGTATGTAAGCAAGGATTTATGGTTGACCCTATGAAGATTGATGTAATTGTGAATTTGGAAGCTCCTAGGAATGTAAAATAGTTGTGCGTGACATTGGGGCACACTGGGTACTATAAAATTTTTATCAAGGTGTGTGCTTGGATAACTAAGCCGATGGAAAATTTATTGAAGAAAGATGCGATGCTTTTTAAGGATGAAGAATGTCAAGGTAGTTTGGATGTATTGAAGGAAAATATGGTGACTACACCAATCTTGGTGTTCCCGAATTGGAAGAAAGAATTCTATGTGCATGTGGATTCCTCTTACATTGCACTCAGTGTAGTATTAATGCAGGAAGGAGAAGGTGAAATTGATCATCCAATAGCCTTCACGAGTAGAAAGTTATCAAAGGCTGAGAAGGATTATTCCACCACAGAGCATGAAGGGTTCGCAATGGTCTACGTACTGTAAAAGTTTCGACATTATTTGTTGGGCACACTTTAAAATGTATACAGATCATTCCGCTCTGAAGTACCTACTCAATAAGCCTATGTTGAGGGGGGAAATATGCAGGCGGTTATTATTATTTCATGAATATGACTTTGAAGTGATTCTGAAGCCTGGAAGGTTGAATGTAGGTCCATATCACCTGTCTAGGATTGAAACAGGTGAAGAACCAAATAGTTTGGAGGAAGGATTGTCATACGTGCAGCTCTTTTCTATGTGCATTGCGGATGACCACTTTGCTAATATTATTCAGTTTTTAACCACATGTACAACTATGGAACGATATTCCAATTAGTAGAAGAAGGAATTAGTGGTCTACACTGTAGATTTTTTGGTGATTTTGGGAACAAATAAAATACTGCAAAGGTATGTTCCATAATTATAGCGTGCTAGTATCCTCGCTAGAGCACATGGAGGAGTGGCGAGAGGACACTATGAAGGGAAGACAATTGTGAAGAAGATCTTACACAGAGGTTTATGGTGGCAGACAATACATAAGGATTCTAAGGCATGTTGTAAGGCATAAGATGCTTTCCAAAGGATGGGAAAGCCTTCGCGAAGAGATGAATTACCCCTTAACCCTTAGGTGTCACTGAAAGTATTTGATAAGTGGGCTATTGATTTTATAGGACCAATAGAGCCACCAAGAAAGAAGACGGGTGTGGGGTATATTGTTACTGCAACAAAATACTTAACTGGATGGGAAGAAGTGCAACCAGTGAAGGATTGTATAGCTGCTACTATTGCAAAGTTATTTTTTGAATATGTCTTAACATGATTTGGATGCTAAAAGGTGTTGATGAGTGATAGGGGAACGCATTTCTTGAACGAAACAATTAGCATGATTCTTGAAGAATTTCAAGTGTATCATCAAAAGAGTACACCCTATCACCTGTAGGCGAATGGAACAGTCGAAGAATTCAACAAAATCTTAGAGAACGTATTGACAAAATTCTATAATGCGTAGAGGAATGAATGGGATGCATGGGTACTAGTGGTTCTATGGGCATATAGGATGGCCTTCAAAACGTTAACAAGCCAAACTCCTTTTAGGTTGGTCTACGGGATTAAGGCGGTGATGCCTATGGAATATATTGTGCCAAGCTTGTGCATTGCGGCTTTGACAGAGATGGTGGATCACGAGGCCTTGGAGGAATTACTCGTGCAATTGATATAGTTAGAAGAGGATTGTTTTTTTGCACAATTTCACCAGCAAGTGCAAAAGGAATGAGAAAAAACCTGGCATGATAGGCATATTAAGCTGCACACTTTCAAGGTGGATGATTTGGTGTTGCTATATGACAAGTTCACAAAGTTTCCAGGGAAATTTTAAATGCACTGTTTAGGGCCATATTTTGTTAAGGAGATCACGGATGGTGGCACAATTTATCTCACGAAACTAAATGAAGAACCATTCCTGGGAAAAGTGAATGGACATAGGTTGAAATTGGATACAGGGGATCCTTCCCTTGCACAATGACTACATGGTAGTAGGACAGTTTTGGCGCTCTAGGAAGTTGCAAGGGGGAGCAGGACTTTAAACTACACTACCCGAAGAGGGGAAAAATTAATTAAGGAGTCTGTGTGATGAAGGAAAGTGGAGTGCAGCAGAAGTTGCGATGGAGGAAGCTATAACAGAAGAAGCTGCGATGCATGAGTTGTGCCACAGGGGACGATGTCGCATAGTCAGGTCCAAAAGTAGTTTTTGAATTCAATGTTCATGATTGGATAGAAAAAATCCCATTAGGAGGAGTGGGTAGGTGACATTTATGGAAAAAATATTTGGAGATCTGCCGAAAAAGGTGCATTTATGATCAGGAAAGGGAGGGAATGGTAGGATTTGAATTTGAAAACTCCTATAAATATGGCATGCTGGCATGCACAAGAACACTTTGTTATCTGAGAATCAGACTTATGTGTTGGAAATAATACTAAGAGGGGGGGGGGGGGGGCGGGGTGAATCAGTATTATCAAATCAATATAACTTTTTCATTTCGATATTAAGATTCATATATGCTACTTCAGTTAAGGAAAACCATGTGTATACGCAACGGTGTGTAATGCAACAAGTGTATATCTAGTAAACTTATGATTTAGTTAGTTGATCCTTAATGAGTGCATCAAAACATTATTAACCATATGAATAGTTAATAGGTGCAGTAAAACAAAATAGATCATCACACATAAGAAGCACACATGAACACCATGATGTAAGGTGGAAACCCAATGTGGGTGAAAACCACCTGCTGCAAGTCGTCTCTATCTTATTTTAATAAGAAACTTCTTTTTACAATATTTCTGTACTGGTGCAGTCTTATACCAGTACACAGGCTTCTACCTACAAAAGGCTACAACCTTCTCTCGATCTCCAATTTCTCCTGGAAGGGAGTTGCAACCCCGTTAGCTCTTGTACTAGCCGATGTACTAGTACATAGGTGCCAGCCTACTGAATGCTCCAACCTTCACTTGTTTTCCAGCTGCTACTGGAAGGGAGCTACCACCCCCTTAGCTCTTGTACTAGCTGATGTACTAGTACGTAGGTGCCAACCTACAGAAGGCTACAACCTTCTCTTTCATCCTCCAGGTACCACGTTTCATAAATTTTCAGACTGGATACTTCTGAAGCACAACACCATAATCTGAAAGGCCACGTTTCATCCAATTTTCATACTGGACCCATCAATATCATTGAAGCACAAAATCAATCAACACTAGCATCATCAATCTTTGAATCACCCAATATTGAATCATTGAAACCCAGTCAACAAACTGCAATCACCAGAACACAGAGCAAAACATAGGTATCTACAACAATATTCAGAACCAACTGTATCATCAGAAATCATGCATACGCTACTTTGAAGAGCCGAACCAACGTGTATACTGGAAATAATACCAAGAGGGGGGGGGGTGTGAATCGGTATTGTCAAATCAATATAACTTTTTCATTTCCATATTAAGATTCATATACGCTACTTCAGTTAAGGCAAACAACGTGTATACGCAACTGTGTAATGCAACAAGCATATATCTAGTAAACTTATGATTCAGTTAGTTGATCCTTAATGAGTGCATCAGAGCATTATTAACCATATGAATAGTTAACAGGTGCAGTAAAACAAAATAGATCATCACACACAATAAGCACACATGAACACCGTGATGTAAGGTGGAAACCCAATGTGGGTAAAAACCACCTGCTGCAAGTCGTCTCTATCTTATTTTAATAAGAAACTTCTTTTTACAATATTTCTGTACTGGTGCAGTCTTATACCAGTACACAGGCTTCTACCTACAGAAGGATACAACCTTCTCTCATTCTCTAGCTTCTCCTGGAAGGGAGCTACAACCCCCTTAGCTCTTGTACTGGCCGATGTACTAGTACGTAGGTTCCAGCCTACTCATTGCTCCAACCTTCACTCGTTTTCTAGCTGCTACTAGAAGGGAGCTACCACCCCCTTAGCTCTTGTACTAGCTGATGTACTAGTACGTAGGTGCCAACCTACAAAAGGCTACAACCTTCTCTTTCATCCTCCAGGTACCACGTTTCATAAATTTTCAAACTGGATACTTATGAAGCACAACACCATAATCTGAAAGGCCACGTTTCATCCAATTTTCATACTGGACTCATCAATATCATTGAAGCACAAAATCAATCAACACTAGCATCATCAATCTCTGAATCACCCAATACTGAATCACTGAAACCCAGTCAACAAACTACAATCACCAGAACAAAAAGAAAAACACAGAACTCTACAACATATTTAGAACCAACTGTATCATCAGAAATCACGCATACGCTACTTTGAAGAGCCAAACCAGTGTGTATACGCAACTTCACCAAAGTGAACCAGCGTATATGTCAACAATTACTTACTGATAACTTCGCTACACTTCTTGACTTCAGAAATACCCAGATCATTACATATACAAGGATAATACATATGTTAGCAACCAGATCTAGTCCATCATATCACAGAAAGATAAGTCATTATGATCCTGATCCATTATAGATCTCATCCATCAACACTGAAGCTAAACACAATCAACCAAATTGAATATGCAGAATACTGACACCAGTAACAGTCACCAAAACTCAGACTTTGCATCAACAACCAGAACCACCTGTAACTTCAAACATCATAGTTCATATTGTATACGCTACTTAGATGTATCTAACTTGTGTACATACGCGCTTTTATCAAAGTCAACAAGCGTATACATCTGTAAATATTCATTCATGTTTTGCAGCTATTTCAATCTTAAGTTATACCCAGATCAAAACATTACATGCGTTAGTATACAGATCTAGAATAAGCATGATCAAACCATATAGAGATGGTTCATTCCAAACCATTTGATCACGATCTATCCTTAGATCTTGTTCTCCATCAACTGCTGAGATTCCTCCTTAGCTCAGATCAAGCAAAGCATCATGAGCCCATAACCTGCATAGTAGATCTCATACATCATCAGATATTCAAGACCTTTTTTTGTTGAATTCCTTTGCCTAGTGATCTTCTTCTCCTTTTATAGTCTTAGGCCTTACTCAATACCATGGTCCAAAACCATTTAGAACCAATACTAAGGACCCAATACCTGGGTTCAACACTTTGGACGCAATACCAAGGTCCAAAACCATAGGTCTAAATACCACGGACCCAAAAATAAGCTTTCCCACATGTACACGCTTTTCCGTGCATGAAAATGCGTGCATACGCATACACGACTTTTGATCATCAATCCCGTGTGTATACGCGCCTTTGTATATAGTGAACCTGTGTGTATAATTTTCTTTCTTCATTCTTTGTAGTCTGATCATCAATTCTTTGCTACTGACCTGCTACACTATGATCTGTCATCTGTGTGAGTTGCCATCAAGGACAACACTTGTATCATAATGCCAACAATCTCCCCCTTTGGACTTGATGGCAAAGCTAACTTGCCATACTAAAAATTTTCAACTTAATGAGTTATCATTGTACATTACATCTGAACTGATTCCTTTGAGCTGCCCTGCATCCCATGTGTTCTATCACATCTGATTTCTCTTTTGTAGATTCATCTAGTTATGTATAAGTGATATGTTCTGCTACAAGTGGGTTTCCATCAAGTACAACACATGCATCATAATGCCAACAATCTCCCCCTTTGGACTTGATGGCAACAACTATACCAAGTCACTCTCCCCCTTTGACATCAAGGGCAAAGGTCAAACCAAGATATTCTCTTCCTTGATATACATTCCGTTGTCCATACTCCCCCTGAGTACCTGCTGAAATCTCTAATTGAGCTTCCCCTTTGTATATAACAAGGTGTACCAATCTGTCCATGCTCCCTCTAAGTACATGCTGAAATCTCTTCTCTGCTGAAGTGTGTTTTTCATGCTCCCCCTAACTGTAAGCAAGGTCTGCAAAAAGATGTTCTACAAAAGGGACATGACTCTATACATCATAAATGACCTTCCTATCACCAAGGACTTATACATACATCCATCTCCCAACCAAGTGGGGATATACCAATATTGACTCATCCACCCAACCAAGTGGGGATATACCAGATACCAATTGTTTATACATGACTGAAATATTACATCATTCTTCCCATGCATAGTGGGGGTACAATTTACATCAAATGACTACAATAGACAGAGACAAACTATTACATCATGAATCTTGATATGACCTTTACATTGAATGATATACATGACATTTATAACAAACATCTAAATAAGACCATGATAGTCATCAGCAACTATCATACACAATGTATGATCTACTCCATAAGCATCTGTCAACAACATCTAGACCAACACCATGTATATGTCCATTAGTGTAGATAACATTAACCTATGAAAAGATATGTCTGCATATAGATATCAATTCATCCTTTTGATCTTGAGCATTATAAAATCATTCACATTATATCATATGTGAAAGACACCATAGCCATCTCATCAACATTAAGATCTTCATGATCTTATATATCATCCATGTATCATCACTCAAGGACATCCGTCATCTGTATCAATCAACATATGTAAGTATCAACCTGTCATCATATAGGTAAGAACTCATCATCATCATGTCTCCAACAATACAACTTCGAGTAATCATCCATGTATCCAGCATATTGTATATAGCACTACATATCTTGAGCTCAAGATCTTTTATCAAGACTTCTTGATATCATCAACAGCAACAATCCTCATCCATGTGAACGCCACGAACTATAGGAATCCTGTGTCATAACTGTATTATATGTCAACAACAGCATATGAGTGACTCATCATCAAGTAATGAAATTGTGTATTCAAGCTTTCTACTTCTCCTTATCCTTATGAAGATCACCATGTAAGCACCATATATGCATCATCAGAGAATCAACCACAAATTTGATCTGAACACCATGTAATCCCAAGAATCATATGGGATTTTATCATGCAAAACTCATAACCATATCATAGCAAGATGTATCATTTAGCCATATAAGCATCATCACCAAGGACTACTAACCATAATGCCAACAATGCATTATTAAAAGTATATGCTCCCCCTAAACCTGTGCCATCTTGTTTACTGTCAGATCTGATCATGCATATATTAGCAAGAAGTATCAAGGCATCATCATCAACAAGTTAGGATCAAAACACTTCTAAACATCTTACAAGTATGAAGACATTTCCCCACATCATCAGAAGATTGTAACCATTATCAAATAAAGCAAGTAATGGACTGAACCATATTAGACCCTTTTTTCTTAGCATGTCTCACTGCTTTTCCTCAAACTAACATATACGTGACTGTGCAGTGACTAACTCGCGTATATACGCGACTTCTCTTTATGAAACTTGCGTATGAGATTAAGAACACTGAATTTTTACACTTTCAGCTTCCTCTGAGTTGATTATGTCTGTACGTTGTGCTGTGCCACATCTTTCTGATTGTACTCCTTCTTCTTCCATATCTTCAAGTGTGATGATGTTTTCTCCTTTTGATATGGTGCCCGTACTTTGTTTCTGCATTCTTTTGCTATATGTACCAGCTTGTTACATGCGTAACATCTTACATGTTTCATATTCCTTTTGTAGCAATCAACATCTTTGTGACCAAACATATTGCAAGAAAAACAATATCCCTTAAAGTACCTGGAACGTGATGATCTTTTTGTGTGATGGTCTTGAACCATTCTACTTCTACATCTGGCTGCAACATGTCCAAGATTATGATATACATAACATTCACCATTATTCATCAGAGGAGTAAAAGAATTTCTTTGAAGAATTTCTTTCTTTGGTTGTTGATGGGATTGACCTCTCATCTCCTTCTTGAGTATTTCAGATTGTGCATTAGAGTTCCTTGTCTTATTTTGTGAACTAGATTCACCTTCAACAGATTCATGAAAACCAAGACCAATTTTGATAGCAAGAGACCTTTGACTACTAAGAATATCATCCAAGATCTTAGTACTATCTTGAAATCGTAAGAGCTTATCCTTTTCTTCTAAGTTATCTTTTAGAATATTTACCTCAACCTGAAGTTTCTCTTCCTTTTCACGATACTGCTTCTTCATGTTTTCTTCAACTTTTCTTCCTTCTTCCAACTGATGTCTTAATTCAAGAACTTCGTTTTCTTATTTTTCAAGAGCTTGGACTAGTTCTTTATTCTGCTTATTTGATTCTTCAAGATCTTCTTTTAGCGAGAGGATCGTAGCTTCAAGACTTTCATAGTAACTGGATCTTTCTTTGAGTTTCTTGATTGTCATGCTCCTTTTATTTACTTCATTTCTTAATGATGTTACTTCATCCTGAAACTTTTGAAATTTTTCCTTGAATAGCTTTCTTACCTTGTTTCCTTCCTCTAGTTGAGCTTTTAGTTTGGTAGCTTCTTCTTTGAAAGAACGTTCCCTTTTGTTCAATAGATCTTGTTGATCTCTAATTTTGTCTGTAAGCCTTTTAAATTCTACCTCTATTTGATATATTTCTTGCTCACCCATAAGAGAAAACTCAGTTGTTTCACTATCACTTTCATCATCTTCAAATGGATGGATAAATGTATCACTAGAGGATAACAAATTCATACCTGATAGTTCTTTTGTTTGTTCATCTTCATTCTGAAGTGATTTTAATCTGAAGTGCTTCTTCCACATATTCCCCAATCGATTCTCCCACTGTCATAGCTCTTTTGAGATGTCTTCTTCTTCTTAGGCACTTTCTTCTTAAGCTTCATTCCCATTCTTCTATGGATCTCCTTCAAGCGATCAAGCTTCTACCAAAGGACCTGCTCTGATACCAATTGTTAGAAATAATACCGAGAGGGGAGGGGGTGAATCAGTATTGTCAAATCAATATAACTTTTTCATTTCCATATTAAGATTCATATGCGCTACTTCAGTTAAGGCAAATCGCGTGTATACGCAACTATGTGTAATGCAACAAGCGTATATCTAGTAAACTTATGATTCAGTTAGTTGATCCTTAATGAGTGCATCAGAACATTATTAACCATATGAATAGTTAACAGGTGCAGTAAAATAGAATAGATCATCACACACAAGAAGCACACATGAACACCATGATGTAAGGTGGAAACCCAATGTGGGTGAAAACCACCTGCTGCAAGTCATCTCTATCTTCTTTTAATAAGAAACTTCTTTTTACAATATTTCTGTACGAATGCAGTCTTATACCAGTACACAGGCTTCTACCTACAGAAGGCTACAACCTTCTCCCATTCTCCAGCTTCTCCTGGAAGGGAGCTACAACCCCCTTAGCTCTTGTACTAGCCGATGTACTAGTACGTAGGTGCCAGCCTACTGAATGCTCCAACCTTCACTCGTTTTCTAGCTGCTACTGGAAGGGAGCTACCACCCCCTTAGCTCTTGTACTAGCTGATGTACTAGTACGTAGGTGCCAACCTACAAAAGGCTACAACCTTCTCTTTCATCCTCCAGGTACCACGTTTCATAAATTTTCAAACTGGATACTTCTGAAGCACAACACCATAATCTGAAAGGCCACGTTTCATTCAATTTTCATACTGGACCCATCAATATCATTGAAGCACAAAATCAATCAACACTAGCATCATCAATCTCTGAATCACCCAATACTGAATCACTAAAACCCAGTCAACAAACTGCAATCACTAGAACATAGAACAAAACACATAACTTTGCAACAATATTCAAACCCAAATGTATCATCAAAAATCACGCATACGCTACTTTGAAGAGCTGAACCAGCGTGTATATGAAACTTCACTAAAGTGAACCAGTGTATATGTCAACAATTACTTACTGATAACTTCGCTGCACTTCCTGACTTCAGACATACCTAGATCATTACATATACAAGGATAATACATATGTTAGCAACCAGATCTAGTCCATCAGATCACATAAAGATAAGTCATTATGATCCTGATCCATTATAGATCTCATCCATCAACACTGAAGATAAACACAATCAACCAAACTGAATATGCAGAATACTGACACCAATAAACAGACACCAGAACTCAGACTTTGCATCAACAACCAGAACCACCTGTAACTTCAAACATCTAGTTCATATTGTATACGCTACTTAGATGTATCTAACCTGTGTACGTATGCGCTTTTATCAAAGTCAACAAGCGTATACATCTGTAAATATTCATTCATGTTTTGCAACTATTTCAATCTTAAGTTATACCCAGATCAAAACATTACATGCGTCAATATACAGATCTAGAACAAGCATGATCAAACCATAGAGAGATGATTCATTCCAAACCATTTGATCTTGATCTATCCTTAGATCTTGTTCTCCATCAACTGCTGAGATTCCTCCTTAGCTCAGATCAAGCAAAGCATCATGAACCCATAACCTGCATAGTAGATCTCATACATCATCAGATATTGAAGACTTTTTTTTTGAATGCCTTTGCCTAATGATCTTCTTCTCCTTTTATAGTCTTAGGCCTTACTCAATACCATGGTCCAAAACCATTTAGAACCTATACTAGGGACCCAATACCTGGGTTGAACACTTCGGACGCAATACCAAGGTCCAAAACCATAGGTCTAAATACCACGGACCCAAAAATAAGCTTTCCCACATGTACGTGCTTTTCCATGGATGAAAGTGCATGCATATGCAAACGTGACTTTTGATTAGCAATCCCATGTGTATATGCACCTTTGTATATAGTGAACCTGCGTGTATAATTTTCTTTCTTCATTCTTTGTAGTTTGATCATCAATTTTTTGCTATTGACCTGCTACACTATGATCTGTCATCTGTGTGAGTTGCCATCAAGGGCAACACTTGTATCATAATGCCAACATTATGCTCTATTCCTTTCGCCTTATGAATCGAGAAGATTAGGAGGATCTGTTTAAGTATCGAGGGCTAGGTCACCTATCTGAAACATTCTGCAAGGCCTTCTTAGATAGAATGACCTCAATAGATGCCAGTTTTGAAGTCGTTGTCTCTGAAACTCTAGCCCCAGAAATTGTGAGCATGGAATTTATGTCATTTGTGCCTATGGCACCTAGGTTGCCAAGGCTGAAGCAATTTGCTGCTAAGGAGAAGCAAAAGAGGCCCCAAGTATTACCAATAAGGCACTCACTAAGGAAGAACACCAAGGAGGTGCGACAGAAGGGGAAAATGGACAAGGCTAAGCAACCCTTTGTCCCATTAGATTTGGATGAGGAGGAAATCCATGATTGAGTTTAGGAGTTAGATATTGAGGAGACTGAGCCTATTACTATGCTCCTAGCATTTATCCCTCTGTGGGAGGGAAGAAAAAAGGTAACCAAGGACCCAAATTCCATCAAATTTATGATTTCTACATCGTTGTTACCACAGGAAGTAGTATTTAAAGGCACACTCTTAGGGCATATCCTGGTGTTAAAATTGGAGGATTTGGATCTCGCAGACCACAAGAAATTACCACATTTAGCCAAAAATAAGTACATGACCCGAATTAACTATGAAGAGACAGGGGTCAGAAGAATGGATTCAATGAAATGGGTGAGAGGTGTCGAGTAGGCCAGATTGTTGAATATGTTGTGTGTGCCACACTTCCATCGGTCGATTATCAACACTGTCTATGTGCACCAGTTGCTCGCATTGGTGCATGATGGGTGATTGTGGTTAGGCAAACCCATCCCCATCACATATATGCATATCCATAGGATTACTAAGTTTTCCTATAAAGGGGCAGACCCCGCCAAGGAGTTTGGAGGAAAAATCAAAGAAAAAGGAGCTAGCGGATAAGATGAAGACCAAATTTGGGTTGGTGAAGAAGTCATGTGAATACTCTATCTGCTATATTTCAGACCAAGCGGTGTAGTTCACCACTCATATTTTAGCTGGGAAGATTACGAGGAAATGTCGTCAGACGAAGTTCTAGCACCTGTTGTTTTCTTGGTGACACAATGTGCAAAAGGCATGCAGTAAAATTGGGCATAGTACCTCTACAAGGAATTCTTAGAAAATTTCTGCAAAGTGCAGGAGGATAGCAAGGCGTTTCACTATGCCTTGCCCCTAATGTTAATTTTACTAGTTACATGGTGACTTTTGGAGGATATTCAGTTTCTTTCGTAGGATAAGGAGTTACCAGAGGCAGCAAAGTTTGCTTGACTATGGGAGACAGGATCGAGAGAGGATTACAGAGTCAATTTTTTTTTGGATTTTGGTTGAGATGGACCTCTGCACAATAATCAATCAGAGGCCAAGGTTATCTCCAACCTTGTTCGAGCAATTGCGGACCTTTGCAGAATTTAAGGCCGATTTTCATAATGTTTCAATCCACGTAAGGTGAGACCCAAAGAAGATATGGCACAAGTTGCCATACCTAGTTACAGAAGCAGATGTCCAGGAGATCGTGGGACTATGGCCAACAGAGTGGCGAGAGCCCATAGACCTAGGCATAGGAAATACCAAAGAAGGGGAGAGCTCCTCCGCACAGATAATAGTTGAACAAAAGAATAAGGAAAAAGAACAAGCATCAACGTAAGAGAAGGCTGCTCAAAAGAAGAAGGATTCTGCTGCTAAGGCAGCAACTGAAAAAGAGTGTGTCAAGAAGGAGCACACCAAAAGGGAAGAAACAGTGGAAGTCAAGGAATCAACTTCCTAGCATACCAAAGAATAGGACCAATCTGCAGAGGGAGAAGATGGGGGTGATGACCAAAGCACTCCCTTCAAGTTGCAGAAGCGCACTAAGGAAACAACCATAGGTCCAAGCAAAACAAAAAATCAGATAAACAGATGCATGCAGACCCCATGGTCCTGAATGAGGGTGACTTAGATGAGATCGGGAATAAGGCCTATGATACGACAACTGAGCTCTAGACACAGTTTGAACAACAATACATGCAGATGCTAGGAAGCATCCAGAAGGATCTACGTGAGCTGCAGATCCAAAATAGTAGGATTAAAGTGAGCGTAGGGAAAGCAAGCAGGGTGCAAGAGAACCTACCACAAGTGAGTGAGAGCATGCTAGAGATAGAAAGGACCCTAGACCTTAGAGTAATCTCCTTACCAGAAGGATCAGTCAGTGCAGAATCATAGGAATACCTCCTCAACTGGGAAAGATCAAAGGCATGGGGGTGAGCCTAGTCACGCTACCACTTCAGACCCTCCATGCACTTCATCAAGGGGTCTCAAACGCGCTTTGAATAAGAGAAAAATGTGCCCTATCAGTGATCAACAAGGTTAATTTGAACAACAAATAGATATTCGCTATGAAGGCTCAGACCCTAAAATTTAATCATATATTTTTGGAGGTTTATTTTTATGATTGGACTGTGTTCGGGTTGGTGAAGCGCCATGTTTCAAGTCTATGCATTATGCTGGATACATGCCATAAATATCAGACCATGTTGAACTTGAAGAAGTGCATATTTTGTGTGCCCTTTGGAATATTACTTGGTCATGTAGTAAGTAAGTAGGGATTGATGGTGGACCCTACGAAGATTGATGTAATTGTGAATTTGGAAGCTCCTAGGAATGTAAAATAGTTGTGTGCAACCTTGGGGCACATTGGGTACTATAGAAATTTTATCAAGACGTACGCTTAGATAAACGAGTTGATGGAAAATTTATTGAAGAAATATGTGACGTTTTGTTGGGATGAAGAATGGTAGTGCAATCTCGATGTATTGAAGGAAAATATGGTGATTGCACCAATCTTGGTGTTCTCGGATTGGAAGAAAGAATTCCATGTGCATGTGGATGCCTCTTGCATTCTGCTCGGTGCATTATTTACGCAAGTAGGAGAAGGGGAAATTGATCATCCGATAACCTTCGCGAGCAGAAAGTTATCAAAGGCTGAGAAGGATTATTCCACTATGGAGCATCAAGGGTTGGCGATGGTCTATGCACTGCAAAAGTTTCAACATTATTTGTTGGGCGTGTTAGCCTTGTGGGCAAATGGATCCAAATATTCTCCTAAAGGTCTCCGTAAACCAGCAAAAGCATGCCAATGGATCCAAATTTGCTCTTAAAGTCTTCAAAATATTCACTAAGATCATCCAAAGAGTGAAACCATCACACACCAAGAGCCCTTGGAAGGGCAAAAAAACACTATCGAGAGGCTAAAACACTCCAAAACAGTGAAAAAACAAAGTATTACAAGCATAAACATGGCAACACACAACTGCTGTTAGATCTGGCTGATCAATGGCCTAGATCTAAGCGGCTAATCGCATCAACGGTGGCCATCAAAGGCAGTGGAAGTAGAGTTGTGATGAGATCGGGCGAGCGATATGCCGATCACTGATATCAGCAATATCACTATCGGCGGGGAGCATATGCCATGTTATATGAAGGACCCGAGGAGTGAACGATGTGCGATTGCGATTTATCGCATCGCTATATCGCATTAGCACTATACCATGGGTGGGGTCTATGCACAGGCATATGTGCGACCCAAAGACTGGACCCGATGGCATTATATATGAGAGTTCATAAATTTTGAAGTCTGCAAGAAGGCCTATTTTAAATGCATTTTAATGTATTTCGTTATATAATGAAATACAGAGGGGAACAGGGAAACGCCAATTGTGATGAAGCTTGGACCCAAAAGGGTTCGGGAAGCAAAATATAACATTTTCAAGTCTGTAAAAGCCTATTTTTTAATGTATTTTGTGTGTTTTCATTGTTTAAATGAAATACAAAGGAACCTTTGGCCAGCACCAATTGCGATGAGTCCCGGACCCGAAAGGGTCCAGGAAGTGAAATATATAATATCTGAAGTCTGCCAAAGCCATTTTTTATACATTTTCAGTGTTTTTAAGTATTCCAGAATACAAAGAAAATACACAGGGCCAGGCCATCAGTGACTCGCGATAGTGACCCCAAAGGTAGACCCGATGGATATAAACCATTCTTGAGGACTTTTGAAGTCCGAAAAGGATAAAGGGGTAGGATTTCTCAGTGTTGCTGTGTTTTCTATTTAAAACATAAATATTCATTATTTTCAATAGAGGTCTGCAATAGGGCAGTGTTGTTCTGTTTTAACAGAAAGCATGCATTGTTAAACCATTGAAAGGGCCACAGCACGCGCAGTTCCTCCCCAAACCAACACAGAGGCTGAGAAGTAGCACAACACATCAATAGCCCAGCACAGCTCATCAAACGAACATCATGGAGCATTTCTGGCATGAGACAGCTCCCAGACAGCACATCAAACTACCTGAAGGTGGTTATTCCTCTGTCAGAAGGTGAAAACCTCTGAGCCATGCTTGCCCATAGAGGGAATCAAACAATTAAGGGACAGATAAGACAATATTAAGACTCCGAGCCTCTTAGAGATCAAGAGCATTCTAAACAGGCTATAAATAGCTGAAAGTAAGATGTAATAGAGGTTCAACTTCTGGAGATTGTTCCTCCTCTGTTCCTTCAAGCTTCCCATCTTCATTCTAGTAATATAAGCTTCTTTTGCTATTATATGTTCAATGTCCATTCTCTTTGTTGTTCTATGTTTGCACTTGAATAGGTTATTCAGGTTTTCTGCTATGTCTAATGCCAGATAACTGTCATCTTATCTCTACATTGATAAATTAGATTTGCAAGTCTCATTTACTTCCTATAGTAGGCCATTCATATGTGTTTATGTGTGAAATCTATTGGTACAGTCAGTATTCTCCATCTATCCATTGAATCTATAAATTATTGAGCATTAGTGGGCTAAATCCTTGTATTGGTGAGAGTGTTCATGCATGTCTTGAGTGAGAATAGAGCTGAAATGGTTATCTAACTTGATCCAAACCTTCATCCATTCCAATAGTTCTGAGAACAATATGTTACTAGGCATCTTCGAGCTGCAACCTAGGAGAGTTTCCTGGAGTTCCACCATAATTGGCACCATTGCCGGGGAGAGGAAACTGAAGCTCAGCTTCCCTGGGAAACGACACAGATCCAGCTTTGATGATAGACAAAGTCTGGGCACATTTTTGGTTTTAATCATCTATCTGGCTACTCTACTGGAGGCCAAACCTCTTAGCGACTCCACATCATAGTCCTGGCTCAGTTTGTGAGGCATACTCGGAGAAATCCTCAGAAGCTACAAGCTGACCTAGCATCTGACCCTAAAACAATCATCAAAGGGAGAAAGGTATTGCAGAAAGGAGCATCAATTTCAGGTAAACCTAAACAATCTCCTGTATCTCTTCAAGCAAGTCCTATAATAGAACAAATACATGTTGAGAGTATAGCATCTAATACTAGCAGTGAAGAAAAACTCTCAGAGATTCATAAATATCCTTATTATTTAGGTTCTCCTTTTTCTTTAAGCCTAAAGGAAACCTCACCTCCTATCCATCATACTCCTTTAGTCTTATTAGTCACTTCTTAGCCCTCTATCATTCAGACTACCAGTACTCTCTTAGTCACCACAGCTATGGTAGGTCCACAGGCACCTACCAAAATGGAAAGAATCATAGCTACTAGGTATGGACCTCTAATACTACCCATTCCTTTGAATTCCATGCCTACTGGAGAATATCATAAATATAGGCCTAAGTTCACTGGGACTGAAGGTGTTACTGTTGAAGAACATCTTGAGTCATTCTATAGCTATGCTGATAATCTGGACATTAGTGAAGATGATGTGTGGATGAGAGTCTTTGTCCAAAACCTAGATGGGGAGGCTAGAAAATGGTTCAGAGAACTAACACCAAGATCTATAGCAGATATTGAAGCTTTAGATGATGCATTCCTAAAGCATTGGGGGGATAAGAAGGATCTCCTCTACTACCACACTGAGTTTGGGAACTTAAAGAGGGAAAATGGTGAGTTGTTGTCTGATTTTAATAAGAGGTTTAACCGTATGTACAGCAAGATACTAGCTGAAGTAAAACCCACTACTACCTCTGCTAAAGTCACCTATGCCAGTGCTTTTGATTCTGACTTCTACCTACTATTGAGGGAAAGGCGATGTGCTACTTTGGATGACATGCAGGATGTAGCCTTGGAAGTGGAATCAAACATCATGGCTACAGAGAAGCTCAAGGGAAATGTTGATAGAAGAATATAGAGGGGTGAGGCTTCATCATCCTCTGATCCTAGGATATATAAAATGACCAAAATGATTGAGTCATTAGCCTCTGAAATCTCCAAATTGAAGGTTGAGTAGCACCCGGGGAAAGGAAGAGTGCCTAATACCTTTTCTCCTAGAAATCCAAATCCAAATCCATATAGAAGAACTAATGAGCAGTTGCAGATTTTGCAAAGAAACAAAGATGCTAATGAAGACCAAAGGGTGAATGCTCCTTTTCAAAATTAAGTCATGGAAGAAGAGAAGTTTGAAGAATATTATGAGATCCATTATCTGGAAGACAAAGGTAATGCTTCCTTTTTGACCTTAGCTGCCTATGAAAAGTCATTATGCAATGACCAGCCAAGAATGGGATGGTGAAGCTATTCTACAAACTGTAGATTGGCAAAGATATAATTTGAGGTCAAAGATAAATAATGCCAAGGAAACTCTTGTTCAAAGAGCTATTGTCCCTGCAATACAACAAGCTAATAAGCAAAAATAACCGACAATTGATCCCATCATCCTCAAAGCTCTAGCTCATGAGGTAAGAGGCCTTGAAAAGTCTCCTTCTCCTTTTAGTTTTCAATCAGAAATTCAGAAGCTAAAAATACATATGCCTCTGATTGAACTAGTGAAGAATGAATCCTTCAAAAGATCCATCCTCGAGGCCCTTGAGCCTAAAGCCATCCAAGCCTGCACTGATTATGTAAATCTACAAGATGACAAGCCAGCTGTTATTCTCAGCCCAATGATTGAAAATTGTGAAGACAACTCCCCATCATTCTATGTCTCTCTGAATAGTCATGAAAAAATCCTTCACAACTGCCTTTTGGACACTAGAGCTAGCCATAATCTAATGCCCAAGGATGTCATGGATGAGTTGGGTCTTGACATCACCAAGCCTTATCATGACCTGTTCTCTTTTGAGTCTATAAAAGTGAAATGTCTAGGATTAATCAAGGACCTAGTCATCACTTTGTCTCAGCTACCTATGAAAAGCATGATGATGGATATTGTGGTGGCAAATGTACCCCCCAAGTTTGGCATGTTACTTTACAGATGTTGGATCAAGAGATTAGGTGGATCATTACAAAATGATCTGTCTTATGCTACTGTCCCAGTTTTCGGAGGTGAGAGCAAGAGATTATACTGAGAAGCTCAACTGGCTTATATAATCAGTGATGAAAATAATCCCACCAATCATCCCATATATGCTATCGACACTAATTTTGGAGCTTGTATTCTTCATATTGAAGAATCCGTGTTGGCCTCCATGCCTCTCAAGAAACCAGTTTGCCAGATCACAGAGGAAGAAAACCCACAGATTTGGGATATGTTTTTTGATGGGGCTTGCTCTAAAGAAGCTGTAGGGGCAGGTGTAGTCCTTGTGTCCCCAACACAGGAATACATTCATTTATCTTTCAAATTTAGCTTTCAGGTCACAAACAACATAACAAAGTACAAAGCTTTGATTTTGGGCTTAAGCACTACTAAAGAAATGGGTATCAAAGGCCTGAAAGTGCTTGGAGATGCAGACCTCATTATTTAGTATGTAAATAAAACTTTCCAAGCTAAGCATCCAAGGTTGAAAGCATACAGAGATGAGGTATGTAGGCTCAAGGATTCTTTTATTAATTTCAGCATTTCTTATATCCCGAGAATGAAGAACTAGCTTGTCGACTCCCTTGTTGTGTCTTCTAGCATGTTTATTCCTCCTTTGCCTCCTAAATTGACATATGAAGTTCAAGTAAAATATAGACTGTCTCTGCTTGACAATGTCAAATATTGGAGAGTTTTTGAAGACGATGAGGAAATTAATAGGTTTTAATAAGTCGTTGAGGAATTTGTTGAAACGCACATCGACCAAGAAAAAGAAACCATGGAATAACACAGCCAGTCCAAGCTAAAAAACGAGGTCAACTGAGGAAGCATCATCCAGCTGCCTAGTAATCATATATCAAAAGGATTGGTGCCTCTAGAGAAATTGTTTGATCATAACGATGTGCCTTATAAGCCTGTCAAAACAAAAAATGAGTCTATTTTCTGTAAACATAATATCAGGAGCCCAGCCCATCCGAAATACATCAATTTGTCCACTCATTTGTCTTCTACCCATAATTCCGAGTGTTGCACCCTCATGAAGCAATTCACTGATATTTTTTTCCTGGGAATACAAGGATCTTAAAACCTTTGATACAAACATCATTCAGCACAAGATTCCATTGGAAAAGAACACTACCCCTTTTAAGCAGAAATTAAGACCTATCAGCCCTATCTTATTTCCTTTGATTGAGAAAGAGATCAAGAAACTGTTGGATGCCAAAATCATAGTTCCCATAATGTATTCAAAATGGATAGCTAACCTTATGATAGTGAGAAAGAAAAATGGAGAAATCAGGCTTTGTGTTGACTTCAGAAATCTGAACAAGTGCTCTAAAAAAGATAACTACCCCCTGCCTAAGATGGAACACTTGCTGCAAAGAGTTTCATAGGCCAGAGTCATGTCTTTCTTAGATGTATTTTCAAGTTACAATCAGGTTGTTGTACATCCAGAAGATCAAGAAAATACCACCTTCACTACTCCTTGGGGCACTTTCATGTACTCCAAGATGCCTTTTGGAATGATGAATGTTGGGACTACTTTTTAGAGGGCCATGGACATAGCCTTCGTGGGAGAGAAGGACAAGTTCGTCCTTATTTATCTTGATGACATAACAGTCTTCTCCAATATCCACAAATACCATTCACAACATTTGAAGAAGGTATTCCTAAAGTGCAGACAATTTGGAATTTCAATGAACCCAAAGAAGTCACAGTTTGCTCTAGAAGAAGGCAAACTTCTGGGACATATTGTTTCTGCTGAAGGTGTGAAGATTGATCCAGCAAGGGTTCAAGCCATTCAAACGTTGTCCATCCCAAGGTCAAAATGGTACATTCAATCCTTCTTTGTTAAGATTAACTTTGTAAGGAGGTACATTCCAAACTTTGCAGAGCTTGTAAAGCACAACACTTCCATGCTGAAGAAAGGATCAGAAAAAAAATTGATAGATGCTTCAAGAAGATCTTTTGAAGCCATCAAGCAAGCTATCACGGAAGCTCCCACTCTAATCAACCCAAATTACACTAAGGAGTTTTGTATCTTCTATTTTTCCTCTTATGATACACTTGCAGTAGTTTTGTTGCAAAAAAATGATGAAGGCATAGAGCACCCCGTGGCCTTTTTCAGCAAAACTTTAAGGGATGATGAACTAAGGTATGACCTTATTGAAAAAAAAGCTTATGGTCTCATAAAATCTTTAAAGGCATTTAGAATTTATATTTTGCATTCTAAAGTAGTTGCATATGTACCTTTAGCCTCAATAAAATATGTCTTAACTTAGCCAGATATTAATGGAAAGAGAGCTAAATGGATTGCAAAATTCATATAGTTTAACATAGAGGTGAAGCCCACTAAGCTTGTCAAAGGCCAGGGCTTGGCTAAACTTATGGTTGAATAAAATTGTAGTTTTTTAGGTAGAAATTTCATGGGTCTAAATTCAGATGATGAGTAGATAGAGGGAGAAGCAGAAGAAAAAATAAAAATCAGTCTTTGGTTAAAAGTCCCTCCAGGTCTTAGCTCAAGTCAAGCCCGGGCCATTAAACTCAGATCAGCCAAATTTTACATTAAAAAAAAATCTTCTTTATTGGAAAGACTCATCGGGAATCCTCTTAAGATGTCTAGATAAAGAATAAGATGTGGAAGTCATACACCAGTTCCATTCTAGCATCTGTGGAGGGCATCATTATTGGAAAACCATAGCCCACAAAATCTTGAGGGCTGGGTATTATTGGCCTACACTTTTCTTTGATGTGTTTTCTTTTTGTGAAAGCTTGTGACAAGTGTCAGAGGTTTGCAGGAAGACAACAGCTAAAATCTCTACCCTTGAAGCTAGTACATGTCAATGGTCCCTTCCAACAGTGGGGTTAGGACTTTATAGGTGAGATCAACCCACATGCCAGTTACCAACACAAATGGATCTTAGTAGCCTCTAATTATTTAACCAAGTGGATTGAGGCTATACCCACTAATAATGCCAATCATCAAGTTTTCATAAAGTTCTTGAATGAGAATATTTTCACTAGATTTGGTTGCCCAACCAAACTAGTCACTGATAATGCAACAAATTTCAAGGCAAAAGAATTGATGGACATGACTGAATCCATGGGCATTCAAGTGGTGTATTCTACCTCAATTATCCTCAAGGCAATGGCTTGGTAGAATCATCTAATAAGATTCTGGTAAGGGTAATCAAAAAACTGTTAGAGGACAAAAAAAAGAGTTGGGATTCCAAGTTGAAGTTTGCACTATGGGCTAACAGAGTTACCGTCAAAAAATACATAGGGAATTCTCCATTTAAATTGATTTATGGCGCTGATGTTGTTTTCCCTATCTAGCTGATTCTCCCTGTGGCTAAATTCTTGCAAGAAGAACAAGATGAAGAGAATGACATGGTAAGAAGAATGAATAACCTAGTCGAACTACAGTAGATCAGAGAGTAGCTGGTTGAGAAGTCAAAGGCTCATCAGAAGAAAATCAAAGAAACCTTTGACAGGAAGGTAAAAGTGGACAATTTCCAGGTTGGTGACTGGGTGATTAAATGGGATGCATTTAAGGAAAAGAAAGGTAATCATGGAAAGTTTGACTCCTTATGGACAGGTCCATTTGTCATCGCTCAAATCTAGTAGAACAATACATTCATTCTGCACATTCTGGAAGGAGGAGATAATTTTGGTAGCCCAGTAAATGGGAAGTTATTGAAACTTTTTTCTATTTAAGGCTTTAAAGCCTTGTCATTGTAAATATGTTTTTCCAGTTTTTATTTCATTATAAAATAGACTCCATGCCCAATGGAACACTAGAAGGAAGATTTGATTTTTGTTTTACAGGAAAGGCATTGATCCATGATCCTTGAAACCCCATAGGGAGGATTTCATCCCTAGAAGGAGCTAGTGTTAGTCTTTTGGGAAAATGGCCCAAAAATGGATCCAAATATGCTCTTGAAGGTCTCCATAAACCAGTAAAATCATGCCAATGGATCCAAATTTTCTCTTAAAGTCTTCAAAATCTTCACTAAGATCATCCAAAGAGCAAAACCATCACATGTTGAGAGCGCTTGGAAGGGCGGAAAAACACTATCAAGAGGCTAAAACACTCCAAAACAGTGAAAAAACAAAGTATTGCAAGCATAAACATGGCAACACACAGCTTCCATTAGATATGTCCGATCAACGGCCTAGATCTAAGTTGCTAATTGCATCGGCAGTGGCCATCATAGGCAGTTGGAGTAGAGTCATGATGAGATCACGCCAAGCGAGATGCCGATCACCGATATCGGCGATATCTCTATTGGCAGGGAGCATATGCCATGTTATATGAAGGACCTGGGGAGTGAGAGACACACGATTGTGATTTATTGCATGATTATATTGCATCAGCACTATACCATGGGTGGGGCCTATGCACAGGCATATGTGTGACACGATGACTGGACCCGACGATGTTATATATGAGAGTTCATAAATTTTGAAGTTGGCGGGAAGGCCTGTTTTAAACGCATTTTAATGTATTTCATTATATAACGAAATACAAAGGGGAACAGGGCAGCACCAATTGTGATTAAGCCCGGACCCGAAAGGGTTCATGAAGAAAATATATATATTTTCAAGTCTGCAAAAGCCCATTTTTTAATGTATTTTGTGTGTTTTCGTTATTTAAAGAAAATATAAAGGAACCTTTGGTCAGCACCGATTGCGATGAGTCCCGGACACAAAAGGGTCTGGGAAGTGAAATATATAATATCTAAATTCCGCCAAAGCCATTTTTCATACATTTTCAGTGTTTTTACGTATTCTGGAATACAAAGAAAATACATAGGGACAGGGCATCAGCGACTCACAATAGCGACCCCAAAGGCGGACCCGATGGATATAAACCATTTTTGAGGACTTTTGAAGTCTAAAAAGGACACAGAGGGGCGGGATTTCTCAGTGTTATTGTGTTTTCTATTTAAAACAGAAATATTCATTATTTTCAACAGAGGTCCGCAATAGGGTAGCGTTGTTATGTTTTAACAAAAAGCATGCATTGTTAAACCATTGAAAGGGCCAGAGCACACGCAGTTCCTCCCCAAACCAACATAGAGGCTGATAAGCAGCACAATGCATCAATAGCCCAGCGCAGCTCATCAAACAAATATCATGGAGCATCTCTGGATGAGACAACTCCCACATAGCACAACAAACTACTTGAAGGTGGTTATTCCTCTGTCAGAAGGTGAAAACCTCTTAGCCATGCTTGCCCATAGAGGGAATCAAATAGTTAAGGGACAGATCAGACAAGATTAAGACTCTGAGCCTCTTAGAGCTCAGGAGCATTGTAAACATGCTATAAATAGCTAAAAGTAAGATGTAATAGAGGTTCAACTTCTGGAGATTGTTCCTCCTCTGTTCCTTCAAGCTTCTCATCTTCATTCTAGCAATATAAGCTTCTTTTGCTATTATATGTTCAATGTCCATTCTCTTTTTTGTTCTATGCTTACACTTGAATAGGTTATTCAGGTTTTCTATTGTGTCTAATGCCAGATAACTATCATCTTATCTCTGAATTGATAAATTAGATTTGCAATTCTCATTTACTTCCTATAGCTAGCCATTCATATGTGTTTATGTATGCAATCTGCTGGTACAGTCAGTATTCCCCATCTATCCATTGAATCTATAAATTATTGAGCATTAGTGGTCTAAAGCCTTGTATTGGTGAGAGTGTTCATGCATGTCCTGAGTGAGAATAGAGCTAAAATGGTTATCTAACTTGATCCAAACCATCATCCATTCCAATAGTTCTTAGAACAATATTGAAGATTATATGTTACCATGCATCTCCGAGCTACAACCTAGGAGAGTTTCCTGGAGTGATAACAGGGCGCACACTTTAAAATGTATACAGATCATTTCACACTGAAGTACCTGGTCAATAAGCCTATGTTGGGGGGAGGAATATGCAGGTGCTTATTATTGTTTTAGGAATATGACTTTGAAGTGATTGTGAAGCTTGGAAGGCTGAATGCAGGTCCATATCACCTGTCTAGGATTGAAACAGGTGAAGAACCAAATAGTTTGGAGGAAGGACTGTCATATGTGCAAATATTTGTTGTGCACATTGTGGATGACCACTTTGCCGATGTTATTCAGTTTTTAACCATGGGTACAAATCTAGAATGGTATTCCACTTAGTAGAAGAAGGAATTAGTGCTACGCACTGCAGATTTTTCGGTGATTTTGGGAACAAATGAAATACTACAAATCTATGTTCCATAATTTGAGCGTGCTAGTATCCTCGCCAAAGCACATGGAGGAGTGGAGGGAGGACACTATGCAGGGAAGGAAACTACAAATAAGATCTTGCACATAGGTTTATGGTGGCCAACATTACATCGGATTCTAAGGCATATTGTAAGTCGTGTGATGCTTGCTAAAGGATGGGAAAGCCTTCACGAAGAGATGAATTACCCCTTAACCCTCAAGTGTCACTGCAAGTATTTGATAAGTGGGCTACTGATTTTATAGGACCAATACAATCACCAACAAATAAGACAGGTGCGGGGTATATTGTTACTGCAACAAAATACTTAACTCGATGGGCTGAAGCATAACCAGTGAAGGATTATATAGTTGTTACTGTTGTAAATTTCTTGTTCGAATATATCTTAACACGATTCGGATGCCCAAAGGTGTTGATGAGTGATAGGGGAATTCATTTCTTGAATGAAACAATCAGCGCGATTCTTGAAGAAAGTCAGGTGTATCATCAAAAGAGTACACCCTATCACCTGTAGGCGAATGGAATGGTGGAAGAATTCAATAAAATCTTGGAGAACGTGTTGACAAAATTTTGTAATGCACAGAGGAATGAATAGGATGTGCACGTACTAATGGTTCTATGGGCATATAGGATGACTTGCAAAAAGTTAACAGGCCAAACTCTGTTTAGGTTGGTCTATGGGATTAAGGCGGTGATTCCTATGGAATATATTATGCCAAGCTTGCACATTGTGGCTTTTATAGAGATGGCGGATCATGAGGCCTTGGAGGAATGGCTCGCACAGTTGATAGAGTTAGAAGATGATTGTTTTCTTGCAGGATTTCACCACCAAGTGCAAAAGGAATGAGAAAAAACCTGGCATGATAGGCATATTAATCTGCGCACTTTCAAGGTGGACGATTTGGTGTTGCTGTATGAAAACAAGTTCAGAAAGTTTCCAGGGAAATTTCAAATGCACTAGTTAGGGCCATATTTTGTTAAGGAGATCACAGATGGTGGCACAATTCAACTCGCAAAACTGAATGGAGAACCATTCCTGGAAAAAGTGAATGGAAGTAGGTTGAAATTGTATACAGGGGATCCTGCCTTTGCATAATGACTACATGGTAGCAGGACAGTGTTAGCGCTCCAGGAAGTTGCAAGGGGGAGAAGGACTTTAAACTACACTTCCTAAAGAGGGGAAAAATATAGTAAGGAGGCTACGTGATGGAGGCAAGTGGAGCGCAACAAAAGTTGCGACAGAGGAAGCTATGACATAAGAAGTTGTGATGCATGAGTTGCGCCACGGGGGACGATGCCGTGCAGCTGGGTCCAAAAGGAGTCGTTGAAGTAAATGTTCATGATTGGATAGAAAAAATCCCATTATGAGGAGTGGGTAGGTGACATTTATGGTGAAAATATTTGGAGATCTGCTGCCAAAGGTGCATTTATGATCAAGAAAGGGAGGGAACAATTGGATTTGAATTTGAAAACTCCTATAAATATGGCATGTTGGCTTGCACAAGAACACTTTGTTGTCTAAGAATCATACTTACACTTTATTGTTTTTGCTTTATGAATCAAGGAGATTGGGAGGATTTGTTTAAGTATCGAGGGCTAGCTCACCTATCTAAAACATTCTGCATGGTATTCTTAGATAGAATTACCTCAATAGCAGCTAGTTCTGAAGCTGTTGCCTCTTACGCTCTAGCCCCAGAAATTGCGAGCATGGAATCTATGCCATCTATGCCTATTGAACCTAGGTCACCTAGGTCGAAGCAATATGCTGCTAAGGAGAAGAAAAAGAGGCCCCAAGTATTACCAGTAAGGCACTCACCAAGGAAGAACACCGAGGAGGTGTGGTAGAAGGAGAAAATGGACAAGGCTAAGCAGCCCTTTGTCCCGTTAGATTTGGATGAGGAGGAACTCCACGATTGAGTTTAGGAGTTAGATGTTGAGGACACTGAGCCTATTACTAGGCTCCTAACATACATCCCTCCATGAAAGGGGAAAAAAGGTAACCAAGGACTCAGATTCC
The DNA here is from genome assembly GCA_031772625.1 of Pinus tabuliformis. Taxonomy (NCBI): domain Eukaryota; kingdom Viridiplantae; phylum Streptophyta; class Pinopsida; order Pinales; family Pinaceae; genus Pinus; species Pinus tabuliformis. The sequence goes on from CM062816.1 coordinate 1,266,420,844, forward strand.
AACAAATTTATGATTTCTACATTGTTGTTACCATAGGAAGTAGTATTTAAAGGCGCGCTCTTAGCACATATCCCAGTGTTAAAATTGGAGGATTGGGATCTCGCAGACCATGAGAAATTACCACATAGCCATAAATAAGTACATGACTTGGATTTACTATGAAGAGACAGGGGTCACAAGACTAGAACCAATGAGATGTGTGAGAGGTGTCAAGCAGGCCAAATTGTTGAATATGTTGTGTCTGCCACACTTCTACCGATCGATTGTCAACACTGTCTATGTGAGCCAACTGCTCACATTGGTGCATGATGGGTGATTGTGGTTAGGCGAACCCATCCCCATTAGACATATTCTTATCCATATGATTACTAAGTTTCCCTATAAAGGGGCAGACCATGCCAAGGATTTTGGAGGAAAAATCAAAGAAAAGGAGCTGGCAGATAAGATGAAGACTAACTTTGGGCTGGTGAAGAAGTAACGTAGATACTCTATTCTCTTTATTTCAGACAAAGCAATGCAGTTCACTACTCAGATTTTAGTTCGGAAGATTATGAGGAAATGTCGTGCGGATGAAGTTCTGATGCCTGTTATTTTATTGGCAGCATAATGTGAAAAAGGGGTGTAGTACAACTAGGCACAGTACCTCTGCAAGGAATTCTTAGAAAATTTCCGCAAAGCGCAGGACGAGAGCAAGGTGTTTCACTATGCCTTACTCCTACTATTAATTTTACTAGTTGCATGGCGACTTTTGGAGGATATTCAGTTTCTTTCGTAGGATAAGGAGTTACTAGAGGCAACGAAGTTCACTTCATTATGGGAGACAAAGGATCTTGAGAGGATTATAGAGTCAAAAAATTTCTGGATTTTGGTTGAGATGGACCTCCGCATGGTAATCAATCAGAGGCCAAGGTTATCTCCAACCTTGTTTGAGAAGTTGTGGGTCTTCTTAGAATTTAAGGTTGATTTTCATAATGTTTCAATCTGCACAAGGCGAGACCCGAAGAAGATATGGCACAAGTTGCCATACCTAGTTACAGAAGTAGATGTCCAGGAGATCGTGGGACTGTGGCCAGTAGAGTGGCGTGATCCCATAGACCTTGGCGTAGGAACTAGAAAATAAGGAGAGAGCTCCTCCACACAGAGAATAGTCAAACAAAAGAATAAGGAAAAAGAATAAGCATCAGCATGTGAGAAGGCTACTCAAGAGAAGAAGGAGTCTGTCGCTAAGGTAGCAGCTGAAAAAGAGCATGTTGAGAAGGAGTGTGCTGAGAAGGAGCGCACCAAAAGGGAAGACACAGTGGAAGTCGAGGAATCGTCTTCCCAACATACCGAAGAATAGGACCAGTCTGCACAGGGAGGCGATGGGGGTGATGAGCATATCACTCCCTTCAAGTTGCAAAAGAACACTAAGGAAACAACCATAGGTCCAAGGAAAAGAAAAATCAGATAAACAAATGCATGTGGACCCCATGGTCTTGAATGAGAGCGACTTAGATGAGATCGAGGATAAGGTCTGCGATACAGCAACCAAGCTCTGGACATAGTTTGAACACCAATACATGTAGATGCTAGGAAGCATCTAGAAGGATCTACACGAGCTGTAGATCTAAAAAGGTAGGACTCAAGCGAGCGGGGTGCAAGCGAACCTGCCACAAGTGAGCGAGAGCATGCCAGAGACGGAAAGGACTTTGGACCTCAGAGTAATCTCCTTATCAGAAGGATAAGTCCATGCAGAATGATAGGAAGACCATGCTCAACTGGGAAAGATCAAAGTCATGGGGGTGAAATTAGTCGCACTACCACTTTATACCCTCCATGCACTTCATCAAGGGGTCTCAGACGAGCTCCAAATCAGAAAGAAACGTGCCCTATTAGTGATCAATGAGGTTAATTTGAACAACAAACAGATATTCGCTGAGAAGGCTCAGACCCTAAAAGAAAAGGAAGAGCTAGCAGTGTGAAGTCAGAGCTTGGAAGCAACAATTAGATATGTGTGTAATTCAGTCCCTGAGTTACATATTCCAGAGGATGCAACAGTTGTGATGAAGATCAGGAAATTGGTTGTTGCAGTGCAAGAATCAAAAGCTAAGATAGGCAGAGTCACATTTGACTTCAAAATGCAGATATTAGAATTATAGCTGAAGTTACAGCCGACTACTCCACCATAGGCTAAGGAGCATCATGGTGAAAACATCAAGGAGTATATGACTACTCTTGAGACTATAGTGAAAGGTTGCAACTTCGTTTTTAACAACACCACAGAGTTATGGGACAGATTATAGGAAAACCCAAACCTGCAGCGATTAAGTACAGAACTCAAAGAGGCCTAGCAAAAATATGATGAGATCAGGGTGACTACATGCACATTGGTTCCAGTCTAGCACTTCGTTCTCCTAAAGGATGGGAAGTTGATACAGGCATAATTTCATGAATTGCAGCAAAAAGAATCAGTATTAAAGGATCGACTTCAACCTTTGACAGAGGAGGCCAACCAGATCTCTCAGACTATTTAGGAGAAGCTGAAAGCTTTGCAGTAAACTCAAAGGACCATTCACCTTGTGGTAGAGGGACCAACTACAGAACTGTTGGTCAAAGCAGTGAAGTAGGTTGTAGTACAAGGCATTGTAGAGCTCAAAGCATTGAAGAAGGATTTCAGTGAGCTCTGCCACAAAGTAATGAAGCCAGCTGAGTGACTTGAGGGCAAGTCACCGTATTTGTGTTGGGGGCCTATTGGGATAGGGTCCCTAGGGTCAATTTTTGTTAGTTTAAACATTTTTTGAGTAGAATTTTGTAAAGAATGTAAAGACTCCATGAAATGTGGAAGTGGAGCGTGCAATTAAGTATAAGTCAGAGGGGCATTAGCTCCTTGTATGGGCAGGTGATAGGATAGTTTTGAGACTCACCCATCGACCATGGGCCATGGTATTGTATTGAAAGGGATATATATATTCTAGATATGGGGAAAAACAAGTGTAAGGGTAAGGTGCTAAGGTAGGAAATATTTGTTTCCTATACTTAGGAAAAATGGGAAGGCTCCTGCATCTAAGTGCGTGGAGACCTTAGCAAGTTTGCAGCTGAGTGCATAGGCCCCTGCAGCTGGGTGCGCAGGGTGGAAGAGTCTGTAAATTGAAGGTTGAATCTAATAAAGATGATTTTGGGTTAAACCAATTGCATCTGTGCCTTGTTCTTGATATATGCTTGAGTTAATGTATCTTCTCTCTGTAAGTTGTTTCTTATGAATAAATGTATTTTCACTGTGCAAATCTATTGAATCTTTAATACCTATGCAATGTATGAAATGAGTAATGATTTGTTTTCACGAAAATAGTAACTAGATCTATTATGATAATTGCTCAGAATGAATAGATCTACGTGAAGGAATATCTAGGGTTTCTAGTGATTAAGTGAAAGTAGTGTATCTATTTCTTTTATGCCTGATAAGAACAATCGTGTACCATCAGGAAGACTCGAGGGTCAATGGGATGGAGTTGTAGGCTTGGAAAGAATTAAGGTATAGATCTACACGAAGGCAGATCTGAGCTACAAGGGTTTCAGAATACACATCAAACGATCTCTGGATGCAGAAACCTGGTTCTAGCATCCCCTAATACTGCTTCAGGTGAGATGATAGCCTGCACTACATAGGTTGTTGTTGAAAGGGCCAACAGTGTAGGATTTTTTTGGTTGGCGTGAATAACTCTGAACCTGGGTCAAGCCCCCTTGAGCCAACACTGGGAAGTGCCCACTTGTGAGTGAGAGAGGCTCCTCCTGGGTTTGGGTCACATCAACAAGGAATAGAGGGAGACACATTACAAATTGAAAGTGCACAGTGCACTAAGGAGGCTCATCAAGGTTACACGGTGCAGTTTCAATGGGCAAGAGATGCGTCATTGTGGGTTAGAAGTGCATTATGTTTTGTGTAAGAGAAGCCTTTTCTCAGTTGGGCTTAGTTAGGATTTGCAATGAATTCTTGTTTTATGCAAGTGTACAATTCTCGAAGAGAGAGGGATAATCTAGAATATGGCTAAGTGATGGTCAGTAACAAGTCAAGAACATAGTAAAAGTGTGACAAACAAGATACAAGTATTCATATATCCTATCGTAATCATGACTAGAAGGTGAAAGGTCATGGAATGTGAAGAGTTAGTAGAAATGCCACACACGACAACAAGGCAACACTTGTAGGAGAAAGAATAGATAGAAAAAAACAACACTTAATATGGAAAATGAAGAAAAATGACAAAAGAAAACAAAAGTGACACTTTGCAAAACTTACAAAGAATTGGCACACTTGTGACCAAGAGTGAGGAAAAACTCCTTGTGATGAGAGAATGTGCTCATCTCAAAGTGAATAGTGATTGTGAGAATGAAAGATGAGTCTGGCTCCTTATAAATGAAAACTACATGCAAGTTAAGATTATGATTTTTATACATACTCGCCACTTGTCACTTTATCACTGAGCTAGATGAGTGAAGAGGGAGAAGATCCCTATTTTCTAGGAGTGTGCTCTACATGCAAGCAAGGAGTGCACACTTATTTTTGACAAGGAATGTGCACTTACTGAAGAAAAGGAGTGTACTACACTGTAAGAGAGAAGTGTGCTCCGCTGCTAAAGAGGAGTGCTCTTTGACTCAAGAGGGTGCAATTTTCTTCAACAGTGCATGTGTGGTCACTAAGTTAGGAAATTTCACCCTCTATGTGATTTCTTTCCTTTTTGAGGTATGCATGTCTAGTGAGGAAATTTTAACTAGGTCATAGAGAAATCTCATTCTTTTCCTATATTTAGAAATGTGACAAGCCAAATTCTAAAAGATGAGAAAGAAACACTTAGGAAACTTTAACCTAGTAGGGAAGCAACACTTAGACATGTTGAGAGGATGATTGACGCTTAAGAAATCATGAACAAATGACAAGAGGAAAAAATATGGCTTGAAGTGACAACTCATGAAAACATAGGTAGGCTCCAAAATTGGATGAGGGAAAATTTTATAGGGTCATTGTCGTAGCGACAACACTTGGCGACACACTAGAAGAACTCTAGCTTCTCTGTTTGGAATTTAATATTTTGTATATAGTCTTAGTCCTTAGGAAGCATTGATTCACTATATATATTACCTTAGCTTATCCCAGTTAAATTTATAGTCCCTTTGGTTCTTTTCTCAACCTATAACATAAATAAATACATGTCGTAACTCAATCGCTTCAATTAGGGAAAGGATAATAAGTATATTGATCTTTTCATATTTAGAGTTAAAGAATATTCCCTAGCGTCACTCCACTACCAGCAAGCCTTTTAAGTACCGCGGCAGATTTAGCTCAAGGAAACACAAGCATTGCTTCATTCCAATGAGCTTGTTTAGTACCCGAGGGAAGTTTCTTGCTTCACCTCTCTGTGCAGGAAGCATTTATCTTCTTGACCTTTTATTTATTTTCTTAAATATGTGCACAAAGAATTTATTCCATATTTATGATATGGGTTAGAAGAGGGATCCTAACTTATTTGAAGTGAAAGATAGGTTGTTCCTTGTTTAAGGGGTTTGAAAGATAACCAAAGTTAATATGCATGTTTAAATTTTTCTCTTTCCCTTCTCTACTCAGTAGAGTGAACAAGTGGAAACACAATTCAAACAATGTCAAGTTAGAAATGAAGGTTCTAATATAAATACAGGTTTCATGGTTCTAATAGGGGCTCTTTATCTTGAATGAATCATATTTTCCAACCAGATATCATCAACATGAAGGGTTTTCAGTCCCAAGCATAGAAGAAAAGCTACAGGTTATCTAAGAGTTGCACGTCACTATAATTTTCCTTTTCAAAATTTAGCCACATTATCTTAGAGTTAAAAACAACAGATTTCATGCATAGTCTTATTGAAAATGAATGAAAAACGACTCAAAATAACAAAAAATAAAACCATTATGAACAATGAAAATTAAAAGAAAACAATGCAATGCAAACCAACTAAATGCAAATAGGCTATGGGATAGAAGATCGGAGCTAATTAAAGTGAAACTTCCAATGTAGCCACACAAATTTCTTCTGACCCCTAAAATGAAATGTATCGACAAGTAAAACCAAAGTAACATTGTTGGGTGTGTTTTTTTCCCTATTTTCTGCACATTCTTTCCCCAGTTTTGACCCTTCTATCCTCCAGGCCTATGACTTTACATGATCAATTTCCCTGTTTTCTCACCTTTATAAGATATTCTACTGTCATGTTACTTTGCCATATTTTACCAATTAATACAATGCTTTATTTCTTTTTGTGGCTAACTGGGAGAGTATTGAAGAATTATTTTGGGAATCTCTTCTTCTTTTCAGGTGATGGCTCACGAGAACAAAGATATGAAGCAGATATGTAGTGTGGATTAACTACAGAGAAGGGTAGAATAGTTTGTTGTTACACCCTGTATGTTGTCACAAGTTGTTGTTACACATTGGATGTTGTTACACTGCGCGTCGATACAAGAGTCCGTTGTCACATCAAAATTGTTGTCGCCAGCGATGCAGCATCAAATCCCGAACCATTATTTACTTGATGTTGTTGTGTCGAAGCTTGAAAATGTGGGTACTATTCCACATAACTGTTGTTGGCAATAGTGATTGTTTATTTTGGAAGAAACAGACCCAAGCGTTGCAATACTAACTACTATATATTTGTATTTAGAAATAAGTTGTAACTACTTTTATTTTTTATTAGCATGAGAATCGTGAGATTCTCATGACTGATCTGTTTCTAATTTCAAGATGTAATAACTATAAAGGAACTCGATTTTTCATGTACAAGGACATGACATATAGAAAAGTATTGTTACTCTGCTTTTGTAATTCTGAGTTTATTTTTAATATTAATCAACACAGTGATGTTGTTACTGCTCTTTAGCTAATTCGTTAATTACTTTTGTGTTATTTTTGTGTCTTGCTGAGGAGGACGGACCCTCCTCTTTGGCAAGGATTGCAGTGATAGACGTAGTGTACATTCTAGTTTAGCTAATTAATTTAGGGTTTCTCATTGTTGTTGTACAAATCATGGATTACATTCGCTCTTGTTTCCATTTATATTATGCTGTTACACTGAGTTAATCAACAGAGTGGTAGTAACCAGCTAGAGTAGATATTAGTTCCTGTGTGGCGCACCTTTACTTTGATAGCTGCAAAGTGTGATTAATTCTGTAGTGTTTTTATGTCTACATAAATGGTTTGATTCAACAATTTAGTTCAGTGACACCTTCTACTGTTTTCTGCATTTTCTTATTCTTGGTTGTGGTGTATCAGCACAGACAGTGCGAACTCCATTGAAATAGCAAGACCTACCCTGGGTTGACGATTAAATGTTGCAGTCTCATTCAATTAGGATTGATTAAAACAAAACTACATGTTGGCACCGTTTTTAGGGATGGGAGTTGATGATACACTCAGCCAAGTTGTTTGTTTGATGTAGAGTGTTCCTAATCCACACATTTTGGGCAATTAGACAAGAGGTAACAACCTGTGCATCACTCTAACATATCTGTGCGGGCTCACCATTGTGATCACTAGGGTGCTTAGGGAATTTTGGTGTTTTTTTTAGTGTGCTTTCATCTCTTCAGCCATTGGGCGGTAAGACGGGAGGCAAGAACCTGCGCATCGCTCTAGCATACCTAGGCGGGCTCACTACTGTTGAAGACTAAGGAACTTAGGGTATGAGTTAATACACATAGGGTCCATGTGTGCAACTGTAGAAATTATAGAGATACCAAAAATACCCCCACTCTAATTAGTCATAGGAAAAACGGGTCATAAAAAGGAAAGGAAGAGTGTAGATTTGGGAAGGAAAACATTCATCCAGGAACTAATCTCTAAGGCAAAAAAAGAAGAGTCCAGCTCTAAAAGGAATGCAAGGAAAACAGGGCTGTAGAAAGCTGTTACTCCCATAGAAAAAGTGGAAACCTCTGATTCCTCTATCTCGAGACCATATCATTCTAAAGCTAACACCCATACCTACAAGACCAATAATCTGATTCAAGGGAAGGAGGGGAAAGCTAGTAGCCAGAATTTGAGGATTGAGGGGTAAGGGGAAACTGAGCGAGAATATCAAACACCTGGGATGGAATAACACTTGTTGGTTTATCAATACCCAGATACAGGTAGTGTAGTAAAACAGCCAGCCCCAAGAACATCTCAACCACTAATCACATCTATGAGACTACCACAAGAATAGTTTGAAGGACGTCTGTTACAGAAAGGGTTAGAAGGATTATTCATGGGGGAAATAATGACAACAATGCTAAAATAGATGTTACTATCACCACCTTTGAGTTCCCAATCAGGGATATCAGAGGTGAAGCTCCTATGAAAAATATTCCTCTATGATCCTTACCATCCTTCCATGGGATGACTGTGGAAGATCTAGACACCTTTTTATTTGAGTCCAATGTCTTATGTAGGAGTTATGATTATATCTCAGATGTACAGAAATTAAAATTATTTCCTGTTACTTTAAAAGGGGCAGCCTTGAGATGTTTCATGGGATTGGGTTCCACTTCTATTCGAACATGGAATGACATGAAGGTGACGTTCTTATCAAAGTACCAAGATTATTGCATAACCAGGGACTTAAGGGAGGAGATCTTTAGAATGACACTGAAGGAGGATGAAAGCTTGGAAGATTATGTGGAGAGGTTCCACTATAATCTACAGAGGTCTAAGCATACCGATCTAGACTAGGAGATATTTAAGACTATATTTATTATAGGAATGAGGGATGACTACCCTGATACCCTGAACCTATTAGGGAAGGCGGGTATATCGCAAGAACCATTCGCCAAAATTGTAAAGCTCTATATAAGATGCTTTAGAGGATCGTCTGAGTGGAGGAGAGAAGTTCGAGATGCCTCCACTCAGATACAAAAATCTGTAGGAGGGGGAGTAAACAGAGTAGAAATCGGGAATTTGTTTGAAATATTCAAGACCGATATCCTTAGTACTCTCTCTGTCCCAAATAATGACAACACAGATCAAGAAGACACAAGCAGAAGCTGACACACCTCTGGTTGTGTTCTATCTAAATTGCTGGAAGAAACATCCTTTGAGGGATTTGGAATTGAACAACATTATCTTGTGCAATATTTTCAAGTTGGAACATTCGAAAGGAAAAGGTCTGGAGCTTCCTAGACTGAAGGAAGTACTCATAGATTCAAGCAAGGAAGTGTAGTCCTCTTATTTCATGACACCAAAGAGACCTTAGAAACCACAACCTCCAGGTACGTCTCAAGATTTTTCCTCTTTCAATTTGTGGAACAATGCATATAATATGAAGCAATATTCGTGGCAATATCCCACTGCTCCTTCAGCCTAGTTTCCTTCACCCTAGAACTAGTGGTCTCCATCTCCCTTTGTCCAATATCCTCAACCTAAACCATATCCTTGGAACCAGAATTGGATAGGAAATGCTCAGAATTCAACTCTGCCTAGATTTCCCATGCAACAACAGTTGCAATTACCTCCTTTCCAAACTCTTACTCCTTGACCACTTGTGTGACCCCAACTACCTATGCAACCTAACCCAAACCGAACAATAAAGAATCTCAGGCCATAAAGGCTCCAACTACCTTCCAAACCTACCTTATTACCCCTATGGGACTTAATGAAATATAATTGTGATCGAGTAAGGTAATTAAACCAAGTCACTCCCCTATCATTATGGAGGAGGAATGTGAACCATCTGAAAGAGATGTTGGAGGTTCTGATATGGCTATTATGCCTACAACAACTGATATAGAGGAAGTTGTTACATCTGTAACAACCAACCCGTGAAGGATTGTTACCACTATAATAGCCAACTCGGGAAAGGTTGATACACCTGGAACAGCCAATTCGACTGTCGTAACTCAGGACCATCTGTATCCTCAGAGATTGGCTGAACCTGGGATGACTTCACAACCCGAATCTGATTTCCTTCAAGAGTTGCAAATTTTGCATGCACAGATTCCTCTGCTACAAGCCCTTAAGGAAGTACCTATTTATGCTAAAACAATGAGAGATTTGTGCATCAAGAAACTAGGGAGGAAACCTAAAGACCCTACCACCATTCATGTGATGGGGAAATTATCTGAATTAATGTATGATCATCCTCTCCTAACTAAGTATAATGATCCATGCAATCCTACATCACTGTCTACATTAACGATCAGCCCATAGCTAACACATTGATCGATCTCGGGGCTGCCATTAATGTAATGACAAAGGACCTCTTTACCACTCTTGGGCTACAGGGACTTAGACATACTCCTACTATACTTGAATTTCGGGACAGGTCCTGTGTCAAACCCGAGGGGGTGTTGGAGGATATTTTGATTACAATAGCTTCCTGGACGTATCCGACTGACTTTCTTATCTTGCAACCCAAATTCAATTTAGGGGGACATCCTTTGATCCTAGGGAGACCTTGGCTGTCCACTGCGGATGCATTTATAGGTTGCAGTTTGGGATCTATGGTGATCTCAGATGGTCAGGCAACAAAGAACCTTAGCCTTTACCCCCAAAAACCAAATATGGATGTATACAACCCTTGGTGGGATGATTTTTAGCCTGAGTAAGATATTTACCTGCCACTCCTCACTCTTGGGAAAGCCTTGTATTTCAAGGATGAGACAAAAGATGATGTCATCAATGGTTTTATTAGTAACTCACTTTCTGTCGCTTCTATTAAGAATTCGAATGAGGAAGAAGAGGTGGAAGATATAGATTTTGAACAAATGAGAACCACTCTGAATATTGACAACATTCCAATTGAGATAGAATCTAGAAAGTTTTTGAATATTAACCCCAACCTGACTGCTGATCAAAACCAACTGTTGTTACAGCTGTTACAGAAATACAAAAAGGCATTTGCATGGGACTATATGGATATGAAAGGGATCCACACTAACCTATGCATTCACCATATTTATTTGAAGGATGGATGCAAACCAGTTAGACAACCACAATGCTGCATGAACCTTGCACTAAAGGAGGTGGTGAAGGAAGAATTACAAAAACTCCTGATTGCCAATTTTATTTATCCAATATCTGACAGTCAGTGGGTGTCGCCACATGTCATCATTCCTAAAAATGGCAAGTGGAGATTTTGTGTTGATTACAGAGAACTCAATAAGGCCACTCAGAAGGACCACTTTCCCTTACCATTTATAGCTCAAGTCCTTGATACCCTCTCCGGAAAGAAGTTCTTTTCATTTTTGGATGGATTTAGTGGCTACAATCAGATACAGATTGCCCCAGAAGATTAGGATAAAACAAATTTTACTTGTACTTGGGAAACCTATGCATATAAAGTACTTCCTTTTGGACTCTATAATGCACCAGCAACCTTTCAAAGGGAAATACCGGGAACCTTTTCTAATTTTTTGAATGACTGCCTGGAAATCTTCATGGACGAGTTTACACCTTATGGACATGCTTTTGAAACAACATTAGTCAATCTGGAAAAAGTGTTCGAACGGTGTGTACAAACCAGTGTTTCTTTGAGCACTGAAAAATGTCACATGATGATGACTAAATCGATCGTGCTTGGACTCTACATTTCTACTGAAGGAATTAAGGTATACCATGCAAAAATAGAGGTAATCTTGAAAATCCCAACCCCCAAAACGCAAAAAGAGGTACATAGTTTTTTGGGGCATGTAGGGTATTACAAGAGATTTGTAGAAAACTTTTCAAAAATTGCATCACCATTGTTTTCCTTGCTCATGAAGGATGTTTATTTTTTGTGGACAACGAAGTGTGAGCAGGCCTTTTTAAAGTTGAAATGGTGTGCATCAGAAGCTCCAGTCTTGCGAGGACCTAATTAGGAATTTGTGTTTCACATAGCTACATATGCGTCTAATATTGTTGTAGGTGTTGTTTTGGGCCAATTGGAGGATAAGAAACCTTATGCTATTTACTACATGATAAAAAATCTAACCCCAACTGAGCTCAACTACACAGTGACTGAGAAGGAGTTCTTAGTAGTCATGCATGCCATCAATAAATTCTGACGTTATATCACCGGGTATCAAGTATTTGTACACAATGACTACTCTATCATTCACTTTCTAATGAATAAGCCAATTACCAATGGTAGGATTGCACATTGGTTATTTATGTTACAAGAATTTGATATCACAATTGTCGATAAACCTAGAGAAGATAATGTAATGGCTAGTTTTCTTTCTAGGTTAACTATTGATGACAATTGCATTCCTACCGAGGATTCTTGCTAGATGAATATATTTTTGCTATTTCTTTTACACACTCTGTAATAGCATCTGTTATTTCAAAGCATACCTTACGATAAGTGTTGTGTTGGAAATAATACTGAGAGGGGGGGTGAATCAGTATTATCAGATCAATAAAACTTTTCTCTTTCCATATTAAGATTCATATGTGATGCAACAAGTATATATCCAGAAAACATATGATTCAGCTAGTTGATCTCTAATGAGTGCATCAGAACATTATTAACCATATGAGCAGTAAACCGAAGCAGTAAAATAGAACAGATCATCACACACAAGAAGCACACATGAACACCATGATGTAAGGTGGAAACCCAATGTGGGTGAAAACCACCTGCTGCAAGTCATCTCAATCTTCTTTAATAAGAAATACCTTTTACAATAGTTATGTACTGGTGCAGACTTATACCAGTACACAGGCTTCTACCTGCAGAAGGCTACAACCTTCTCTTGTTCTCCAGACTCTCCTAGAAGGGAGCTACAACCCCCTTTTCTCTTGTACTAGCCGATCCATTTATTAGTACGCACGCCGCTACCTGCTGAAATGCTCCAACCTTTACTTGTTTTCCAGCTGCTACTAGAAGAGAGCTACCACCCCCTTGGATCTTGTACTAGTTGATGTACTAGTACGTAGGTGCCGACCTACCGAAGGCTACAATCTTCTCTTTCTTCTTCCAGGTACCACGTTTCATCAATTTTCAGATTGGATACATTGAAGCACAACATCATAATCTGAAAGGCCACGTTTCATCCAATTTTCATACTGGACCCATTAATATCATTGAAGCTCATAATCAATCAATACTAGCATCATCAATCTCTAAATTACCTAATACTGAATCAATGCTTTCACCAAAGCCAACCCGCATACAGATCTGCAAATATTTTCTTATAACTTTGCAGTTGTTCCATACATCAGACATACCCAGATCATACCATTCATAAAACATACGTCAATAATTCAGATCTAGTCTATCAAACCAGATAATGATAAACATTCCAATCCTTAAGATCCCGATCCATCAAGTATCAAGTAGATCTGCAATCAACCAACTTCCTTGTGCATAAACTGAATTAATACTTTCTCATCACACGGCAACCAGATATCAAATCAGAACCTTCAACACCGCAGTAATAGATAAAAACAGCTAAAACATATTTCAAGTAAAGTCCGCAACTTCACCAACAGAAACCTGTGTACAGATCTATAAATTCATTCTTTCAAACATTCAAATATTAGTTAACCCAGATTATCAAATTTATAGATCAAGCGTGCGCCACAGATCAAAATCATATAGAGATACCACTATTCCAGCCTTAAGATTTTGACCCATCAATAGAACTTATCCTTCTCCTTGTGCTCAGGTTCCTTCCTTATTCAAATCCAGATCTGCACCATAACCCAATCACAGTATTCCAGATCTAGCACTTTATCAAATATTCAATGATTCAGATGATGCCTTGCCAAATGATCTCCTTCCTCTTTTATAGCCTTAGGCCTTTCACAATACCACAGACCAAAAACCATAACAATTCAATACCATGGACCCAATACTTGGGATCAATTCTTTTGGATGCAATACCACATACCAGAACCGTAGGATCAAAAACTGTCGGACTAATAACATGAACCAACCATAAGATTTCCCATGAAAGTGCATGAACTTTTCTTTGCATGAAAGTGCGTGAACTTTTCTCTTCATGAAAGGAACTTTTCTCTGCATCAAAGTGCGTGAACTTTGCTGCACTATAATTTATCTTTTCTCTGCATGAAAGTACGTGAACTTTTCTCTGCATGAAAGGAACTTTTCTCTGCATGAAAGTGTGTGAACTTTTCTCTGCATGAAAGAAACTTTTTCTCTGCATGAAAGTGCGTGAACTTTTTTGCACTATAATTTATCATCTGAGATGATTTGCCATCAAGGACAACACTTGTCTCATAATGCCAACAATCTCCCCCTTTGGACTTGATGGCAAAGCTAACTTGTCATACTGAGAACTGTCATCTGATTCCTTTGAATTGTTCGACATCCCATGCATTCAGTCACATCTGATATCTCTTCTGTAGATTCATCTAGTTATAAATAAGTGAGATATTCTTCTACGAGTGGGTTGCCATCAAGTACAACACATGCATCATAGTGCCAACAATCTCCCCCTTTGGACTTGATGGCAACAATACCAAATCACTCTCCCCCTTTGACATCAAGGGCAAAGGGCGGACCAAGATATTCTCTTCCTTTGCTATCCATACTCCCCCTGAGTTCCTGCTAAAATTTCTGAATGAGCTCCCCATTTGTATATGCCAAGGTGTACTAATCTGTCCATGCTCCCCCTGCGTACATGTTGAGTCTCTACACTGCTGAAGTGTGCTGTTCATGCTCCCCTTGACTATAGGTAAGATCTGCAAAAAGATGTTCTACAAGAAGAACATGACTCTATCTTAAATGACCTTCCTATCACCAAAGACTCATACATACATCCATCTCTCAACCAAGTGAGGATATACAAATATTGACTCATCCACCCATCCAAGTGGGCTTACACCAGAAGTTTTACTCATGATAAACAAGTACATTACATCATTCATCCCAGGCATAGTGGGGAAACCAAAATAGGCCGTTACATGACCTTGATAACAAAAGACATATATGACATAGAGACGAAATATCTAGAGCAAGACTATGAAAGTTATCAATAACTAATATCAGCAGCATCTGTCAATCACTATTCAGATCAGCAACCTGTAAATGTCTTGTAGCAAGGTATGTCTGCCTATAGATATTAACTCATCCTCTTGAAAGACATCATAGCCATCTCATCAACATCAAGATCTGCATGATCTTATATATCATCCATGTATCATCAATCGGGGACATATGTATCAATCAACATATGTAAGTATCAATCTGTCATTTTATCATCATCATGTCTCCAACAATGCAATTTTGAGTAATCATTCATGTATCCAACATACTGTATATAGTACTATGTATCTTTAGCTCAAGATCATTAACCGCAACAATCCTCATCCACATGAGAGCCAAGAACTATAGGAGACTTGCATCAACTATATTATATGATCTTTATGCATATGACGATAGCAGCATATGATAGACTCATCATCAAGTAATGAAGATGTGTATACAAGCTTTATACTTTTCTTTATCCTTATAAAGATCACCATGTAGGCACTATATTAGAGAATCAACCACAAATCTGATCTGATCATCAACTATGTAACCCCAGACATCATATGAGATTTTATCATGGACAACTCATAATCACATCATAGCAAGATGTATCCTAAGCATCATCACCAATGACCACTAACCATAATGCCAGCAATGCATTATTAAAAGTATCTGCTCCCCCTGAACCTATGCCATCTGTTTACTATCAAATTTGATCACGCATATATCAAAAAGAAATATCAAGACATCATCATCAACAAGTTAGGATCAAGACATTTCCACACATCATTAACAGATTGTAACCATTATCAAAATGTCAAATAATGGACTGAATCATATCAGACCCTCTTTCCTGAGCTTTTCCCTACTGCTTTTCCTCAAACAATCATATACGCGACTGTGCAGTGACCAACTCGCATATATACGCGACTTTCCTTTATGAAACTTGCATATGAAATTCAGGATACTGAAGTTTCACACTTTCAGCTCCTTCTGAGTCTGTTGTGCCTATACATTGTGCTGTGCCACATTTTTCTGACTGTACTTCCTTTTTCTTCCATATCTTCAAGCGTGATGATGTTTTCTCCTTTTGGTATGGTGCCCGTACCTTGTTCCTACATTCCTTTGCTATATGTCCAAGCTTGTCGCATGCATAACATCTTACATGTTTCATATTCCTTCTGTAGCAATCAATAGATTTGTGACCGAACATATTGAAAGAAAAACAATATCCATTAGTACCTGGACTGTGATGATATTTCTTGAATCATTCTTCTTTTGCATTTGGCTACAACATGTCCAAGATTATAACATTCAACATTATTCATCAGAGGAGTAAAAGATTTTCTTTCAATAATTTCTCTCCTTCGTTGTTGATGGGGTCAACTTTTCATCTCCTTGTTGAGCATTTCAGATTTTACATTATAGTTCCTTGTCTTATTTTCTGAACTAGATTCACCTTCAATAGATTCATGAAAACCAAGACCAGTTTTGATAGCAGGAGACCTTTGACTACTAAGAATATCATCCAAAATCTTAGTACTATCTTGAAATTGTAAGAGATTATCCTTTTCTTCTAATTTATCATTGAGAATATTTACCTCAACCTGAAGTTGCTCTTCCCTTTCATGATGCTGCGTCTTCATGTTTTCTTCAACTTTTATTTCTTCTTCCAACTGATGTCTTAGTCCAAGAACTTTGTTTTCTTGTTTTTCAAGAGCTTGGAGTAGTTCTTTATTCTACTTCTTTGATTCTTCAAGATCTTCCTTTAGCGAGAGGATCGTAGCTTCAAGCCTTTCATAGTAACTGGATCTATCTCTGAGTTTCTTGATTTTTGTGCTCCTTTCATTGAATTCACTTCTTAAAGATGTCACTTCATCTTGCAACTTTTGGCATTGATTTTCCTTGTCCTTGAATAATTTCCTTACCTTGTTTCCTTCCTCTAGTTGAGCTTTTAGTTTGGCAGCTTCTTCTTTGAAGGCACATTCCATTTTGTTTAATAGATCTTTTTGATCTTTAATTTTGTCTGTAAGTCTTTTAAATTCTGCCTCTATTTGATATCTTTCTTGCTCACCCATAAGAGAAAATTCAGTTATTTCACCATCACTTTCATCATCTTTAGATGGATAGATATCTCTAGAGGATAACAAATTCATACCTGATAGTTTTGATGCTTGTTCATCTTCATTCTGAAGTGATTCTAAATCTGAAGTGCTTCTTCCACATATTCACCAATCGATACTCCCATTGTCATAGTTCTTCTGAGATGTATTCTTCTTCTTAGGTGCTTTCTTCTTAAGCCTCTTTCCCATTGTTCCACGGATCTCCTTCAAGCAATCAAGCTTCTACCAAAGGACCTGCTCTGATACCAATTGTTGGAAATAATACTGAGAGGGGGGGGCTGAATCAGTATTATCATATCAATAAAACTTTTCCCTTTCCATATTAAGATTCATATGTGATGCAACAAGTATATATCCAGTAAACACATGATTCAGTTAGTTGATCTCTAATGAGTGCATCAGAACATTATTAACCATATGAGTAGTAAACCAGAGCAGTAAAATAGAGCAGATCATCACACACAAGAAACACACATGAACACCATGATGTAAGGTGGAAACCCAATGTGGGTGAAAACCACCTGTTGTAAGTCGTCTCAATCTTCTTTAATAAGAAATACCTTTTACAATAGTTCTGTACTGGTGCAGACTTATACCAGTACACAGGCTTCTACCTATAGAAGGCTACAACCTTCTCTTGTTCTCCAGACTCTCCTGGAAGGGAGCTACAACCCCCTTTGCTCTTGTACTAGCCGATCCATTTACTAGTACGCAGGCTGCTACCTGCTGAAATGCTCCAACCTTTACTTGTTTTCCAGCTGCTACTAGAAGGGAGCTACCACCCCCTTGGCTCTTGTACTAGCTGATGTACTAGTACATAGGTGCCGACCTACCGAAGGCTACAATCTTCTCTTTCTTCCTCCAGGTACCATGTTTCATCAATTTTCAAACTGGATACACTGAAGCACAACATCATAATCTGAAAGGCCACGTTTCATCCAATTCTCATACTGGACCCATTAATATCATCGAAGCTCATAATCAATCAATACTAGCATCATCAATCTCTAAATTACCCAATACTGAATCAATGCTTTCACCAAATCCAACCCGCATACAGATCTGCAAATATTTCCTTATAACTTTGCAGCTGTTCCATAAATCAGACATACCCAGATCATACCATTCATAAAACATACGTCAATAATTCAGATCTAGTCTATCAAACCAGATAATGATAAACATTCCAATCCTTAAGATCCTGATCCATCAAGTATCAAGTAGATCTGCAATCAAACAACTTCCTTGTGCATAAAATGAATTAATACTTTCTCAGCACACAACAACGAGATATCAAATCAGAACCTTCAACACCACAGTAATAGATAAAAACAGTTAAAACATATTTCAAGTAAAGTCTGCAACTTCACCAACAGAAACCTACGTACAAATCTATAAATTCATTCTTTCAAAGATTCAGATATTAGTTAACCCAGATTATCAAATTTATAGATCAAGAATGCGCCACAGATCAAAATCATATAGAGATACCACTATTCCAGCCTTAAGATTTTGACCCATCAATAGAACTTATCCTTCTCCTTGCGCTCAGGTTCCTTCTTTATTCAGATCTAGATCTGCACCATAACCCAATCATAGTATTCCAGATCTAGCACTTTATCAGATATTCAATGATTTAGATGATGCCTTGCCAAATGATCTCCTTCTTCTTTTATAGCCTTAGGCCTTTCACAATACCACGGACCAAAAACCATAACAATTCAATACCATGGACCCAATACTTGGGATCAATTCTTTTGGATGCAATACCATGGACCAGAACCATAGGATCAAAAACTATCGGACTAATACCATGAACCAACCATAAGATTTCCCATGAAAGTGCATGAACTTTTTTTTGCAAGAAAGTGTGTGAACTTTTCTCTTCATGAAAGGAACTTTTCTCTGCATGAAAGTGCGTGAACTTTGCTGCACTATAATTTATCTTTTCTCTGCATGAAAGTGCATGAACTTTTCTCTGCATGAAAAAAACTTTTTCTCTGCATGAAAGTGCGTGAACTTTTCTGCACTAAAATTTATCATCTGATATGATTTGCCATCAAGGACAACAATTGTCTCATAATGCCAACATGTTGTTACATGGTCTTTTCTTCTTTATTTTCTGGTAGAAATCAAAATAATATATATATTAGTCATCTTGGTTTTTACACTTGTAACAGCCAATGACTGTTAAGAAATGAATGAGATATTTTATTTGAAATAAATAACAGGCATCACAGTGATCCTTGTCGTCAGAATTAAATTCACGTGTCTCGCTGCTGGACCTTGGTTCGCGCATTGTGCCACCCATGACTTCTACCCACATCACCCAAGTATGTCATCAAAAATTAATATTGAATTCACTTTAATTGGTAATTATGGAAGCTTAACATTACTTTTGATGGCCGAGGATGGTTGCCACATTTAAGCCAGGGTGGAGTGAATCATATTGTGACATGACCATCGTATCATTTTTTACTATTCAAAAAAATCCTGCAATTAAGGCATGATGACCTAGTAGTTATTGTTACTTAATTCCCGATCATACCAAAAAGGGGAAGTGTACCTTTGACAAGACCTCCCATGACTCACCATTAATAAGGAAAATTTACTGTGCAAGTACGAATCATGAGTGCAATATCCAAATTCGAAATCCTCACCTGTGCCACCCTACCACCGTACCATTTACCCCTACTGGAAGCACTAAATCCCCATTCAGAGTGCTTGGAGAAGTGGAAGATAACAGTGTAGGCTGAAATAGCTAGGTGGTGTGCTGACTACCTCGAAGCATCTAAAGGAAGGGAGAAGGAGGTGAAACAAAATTGAATTCATAAGTAATGAGTGGAGCAGCAATACGACATGAGCCAGGGTCCACAAAAGCCTTGGAGAATTGCCCCAAAGCATGCCAAACTTTTAAGGATGTAGGCTAGTTCGAATTCTTCCAGAGATTGGAGGGATCAGACAGTGGTGTTACCATGGAATTTGCAAAGAATTTGTAGAGAAACTAGACAAAGGTCAAAGGGTTGAAGCTGGAGGTCATAGAAGAAGTGATTACTAGAGTGATAGGATCACCAGTGGAAGGAAAGAGGTGGTTCAATAGGAAGGTCAATGACCCCTCCGTAAAAGGGGATTTCCTCCAAGAAGAAGAGTTGTTGATAAAGAAAGGAAGGGGAATTGATAGATTTTCACTCCCCCATCCATGGATTGATGTTTCCCTCTACCTCATCAAGTACATTACTTGTGAGTGAATGGCAACAATTGTGTTCAATTACCACTTTCCATTACTAAACCACCTTTGGAATCAACAGTTGATCAATCTTTCTTACTTCTTGCTCAAAGACATTAGGCATATGTCCATGGCTGTGAAAATAGCTATGCATCCAAAAACGTGAATCACCAACCATGGCCTTATCAAACTCATTGTGTTGGACACCTTGAACTGCCAAGGCAGTAATTGGGAAGAATTCATGATGAAGAAATCTAGGACCACACATAGGAGGCAAACTAAGACGGCTGAGGAGGCTCCAACGATGACAAAGGAGTAGCCCCAACCCTCTATAGTAAGGGTTGGTAAGAGGCTAGTTAACAAACCAATTGGTGACAAGAAGCCGAAGAATAGGATAAGGGTTGATAGGCACCCAAAGTCCCCATCCATGTCAAGGAAGAATAAATAAGCAACAGAGCGGAAGGACAAGGAGCGGGCTCATCCAGAGAAACCTTCTTCACCTGGTAAGAGTGAAACCCAATCATTGCTGCTAAGAATTGAAAATTTATAAAAATAAAATAGGGAGCTAAGGGAACATCTAGTAGATGGAAAGGTAGAGCCAAGAGCCCCAGGGCTAGATACATTGGTTGAGTCCATGGACATGACCAGAAAGGGAGATGTTTCGAGCACTCTATGCACAGCCTGCGTTGAGAAGCTAGTGGCAGCGAGATTTAAAGTCTTTGTAGCAGACACCACCTCGAGGGAAACACAAACTAAAATCTGGGAAGATGATACACAAGAACCTATTGAGGATGTTTCTATTACATAAGAACTAGCAACTGATATGGCACAATCCACATAAAGTGATCAGGTAATGGATACACAGGAGCCCTTGGCTGACACTGCTGTTACACCAGAACCAGCAGTGGAGGAGGAAGTCATCCAAGGGAAGGAAGGAGAAGCTAACATCCATGAGCCTGCAGTCAACACTGTTGTTACACAAGAACCAACAATAGAGACAGAAGTCTATGGATAACATTGTTGTTACACAGGAACCAACAATGGATATGGAAGCTGACCAAGAAGATAAGGAAACTATGACAAAATCCACTGATGAATCTGTTGTTACATAAGAACCAGCAGCCGAAGTGGAATAGTTTCACCATCATGAGGTTGTTACACCTTCAGTTGATAGTGCATGTGGGAGAACACTGGGTCCTGATGAAGGACTCTATTCTGAGAAGACATTTTTGTTACCTAAGATGCAAAAATGGAGCAGCAGGCCCTCTCTCTATAAGAGGGGGTGATCTCACTCCAAGCTCACAAGAAGATGATGGATGCCCTTAAAGAGAAATGGCTAAAGGAAGAATGGGAAAGAGAGTGGGAAGCACAGAGGCAAAAGGAAGCTATAAAGAAGAAGGATGAACAGCTATATCAACTAAATCGACAAGTCTTAGACCTAATGAATGATAAGACTAAGCTCTATGACCTTGCCCTAAAATTATTAGCATGAAGGCGGCTATCCCCATCATATCTAGTGTTCCTTTGGGAACATTATTATTCATTTGAATTAAAATACTTTTTTGAGAATAGGTCCTATTTGGATTCTTCAACCCATACTTTTCTAGAGATTTTTCACTCCTATGACTTTGATGACTAGAGCTTGCTATGTGAGCTATTTTTGCATAATATCATGTGTGAATATTTCAGCACGGAGATGGTAGCGAGTGTCTTCTCCTATATGGGATATTTGTAGTTGCAGACCTTCCTTTCATTTATGAGGAATTAGATTGAGTGGCATCTGGCCATGAAATCAGCAAAAGCTAATGAGGAGAGAACAACATTGTGGGTCAGAGTTGAACCATGGATGGTTTACAAACTTAGGCATGTGTTTAAGATATTCCTAAGCACTCTAGGAATCATAGAACAGTCAGCCACCTATAGGAAAAGGATAGTGAGGATCTGCCTCAACCTGTATGAAAATATGAAAATTCGAGTGCTAGCAAGATGTCTTAAGCGCATTGAGGCCTATAGCATTGAGTTACAAGAAGGGGATCCTTTTGAGTACCAGAACTTTTTGGTTGTTGTTACACTGGTGCTTGAGTATGCTTGGATTGTGTAGACACTAGGGGCATTCTAGATTGGCCTCAAATTAAAATTTCCTTTGATTTGGTTGCCAGTAGAGGAGTATCAGCTGGACTACCATCCATGTGACTATGAAGAGGAATCTTGGCCACAATATTTGATGGCCATTCAAGGTTACAGAGCTCCCGGTGAAGACACTGTTGGTGCCTACAATTTCACAGACTTGCATCAGGAGTACAGTAGGAGGAGCTGAGATTCTGCATGGGGACATGTAGTTGCTTCAGTCAGGGGGAGATGTCGGGTGTGGTTTTTTACCTATTTTTTGCACATTCTTTCCCCAGTTTTTACCCTTCTGTCCTCCAGGCCTATGACTTTACATGATCAATTTCCCTGTTTTCTCACCTTTATAACCTATTCTACTGTCATGTTACTTTTCCATATTTTACTGAGTAATACAATGCTTTATTCCTTTTTGTGGCTAACTAGGAGATTATTGAAGAAGTATTCTAGGAAGCTCTTCTTCTTTTCAAGTGATGGCCCATGAGAAAAAAGCTATGAAGCAGACAAGCAGCACGGATTAACTACAGAGAAGGGTAGAACAGTTCGTTGTTAGACCCTGGATGTTGTCATAGGTTTCTGTTACACAATGGATGTTGTTACATGATGTTGTTACACTACGTGCTGATACAAGAGTCCGTTGTTACACCAAAAGTGTTGTCTCCAACGATGCCGTGACATCCCGAACTATTATCTACTTGATGTTGTTGCGTCGAAGCTAGAAAATATGGGTACTATTCCACATAACAGCTGTCGGTAGTAGGGATTGTTTATTTTGGAAGCAACAGACCCAAGTGGTTGCAATCCTAACTACTATATATATGTATTTAGAAATAGGTTGTAACTACTTTTATTTTTTATTAGCATGAGAATCATGAGATTCTCATGACTGATCTATTTCTAATTTCGAGATGAATAACTATAAAGGAACTCAATTTTACATGTACAAGGACACGACATATAGAAAGGTAATGTTACTCTACTTCTGTAATTTTGAGTTTATTTTTAATATTAATCAGCACAGTGATGATGTTAATCCTCTTCACCTGATTCGTTAATTACTTTTGTGTTACTCTTTTGCCCTACTAAGGAGGAAGGCCCCTCCTCTTTGGCAAGGATTGCAATGATATAGGTAGTGTTACATTCTAGTTTAATGAATTGATTTATGGTTTCTCGTTGTTGCTATGTAAATTGTGGATTACATTCGTTATTGTTTCCATTTATATTATGTTGTTACACAGAGTTAATCAACAGAGTGGTAGTAACTAGCTGGAGTAGATATTAGTTCCAATTTGAAGTGCCTTTACTTTAATAGTTGTGAAGTGTGATTAATTATGTAGAGTGTTTTTATGTCTACATTAATGGTTTGATTTAGAAATTTGGTTCAGTGACACCTTTTACTGTTTTCGACATTTTCTTATTCTTGGTTGTGGTGTATCGGCACAGAGAGTGCGAACTCCATTGGAACAACAAGACCTACCCTAGGTTGACAATTAAATGTTGCAGTCTCGGTCAATTAGATTGATTAAAACAACACTACAAACATAATGTGCGGTAATGGAGATGAACAATAAAATCATCTTATTGGCTTATTGGGGCCTGACCCAGGTTCAGAAGTATTTTAGCCAAATAGATCCCGCACTACTAGCCATTTCGGCAACATTCCATGAAGCGCAACTGAAGTCTCACCCGAGGTAGCAGGGGAGGGTGCTAGAACCAGGTTTTCACACCCTAGGGATGTCTT
Source organism: Pinus tabuliformis (assembly GCA_031772625.1). NCBI lineage: Eukaryota > Viridiplantae > Streptophyta > Pinopsida > Pinales > Pinaceae > Pinus > Pinus tabuliformis. Next base: position 1,266,445,007 of record CM062816.1, read on the forward strand.
GATGGGGACTGGAAGGGTCGTGAACTGATTTGTGCGCTCATGCTACTCTACGTAGCTATCTGGCCTTCGAATAGCTCAGCGACGAGGCACTTCTTAGATTCTTATTATTATTGTGCTTATTATAGAACTGATCTAATTCTTAGAGTCTTTTATCAAGCATTCAATAGTTATAACCAGCACAGGCAACCATAAATCTTACAAATATGCATAAGCTCTGAACATAAGCATAAACATATAGATATGTGACCAAATGCACAATAATTTAGAAACACTTATCTTTATTAGTCTTTTGTTTAGTGCATTCAGTTCCACCCCACGCACTCAGCTGCAGGGGTCCACACACTCAGCTACAGACTCTACCAGGCCTCTGTGCACACAGCTACAGAGCCTACTCTAACTACTACTACCCACAACTCTGACTTACAGACTCAGAGCAAATATTGCCTTCACAAACCCATACTTCATTAGATCTTACCCAACACTACCTTCTACACTTAGAGTCTCACTCTATTTATACATTCCCATGGTCTGTGGACCATGGGTAGGCCAACACCTTCTAGATTAAGTTATAATATTTTAGGGTGGACTACCCTTAGACTTGACCCATTACAGTTCGCGCTCTACACACTTCGTGGAGCCTTTACAATATTAATACTCAAAATCAGAGGCTTTAAGCCCCAAAACTGTTACGCGGGGGATCCGCTGCCCAACGGGCCCCCAACACAATCATCATGACTTGTCCCAAGTCACTAATTGGTGCGGCGATACACGCTGCCAAGGCTTCGCTGTCCACCATCCCTATGATTGATGCACTATGTTCTGCTGCTCCCTCCTTATCTCCTATAATGATTCTTCAAGCTTCCGCTCCATTGCCTTTACTAACTTGCTCAACCGATGATGTTCATTCTGCTCTGCTCGGTTAACACAAAGTGACCCCTCATAGGATTTTGCTCTAGCTGAGGCACCAAGGGCGGGAATTGTTTGTGCCCAAGCAGCAAATCTCCAATTTCTGGTCCACTATATGCACTATCTACTGCATCTTGTGTTGCATTTTTGCAAGAAATATGTTGTTGTCCGCGAGATCCCAATCTTCATGGTGCATTAGAGATGAATTGTTAACTACACTTCTATCATTTGTCTCAAGATTCACCAGCTTTCCCTTATCTTGCATGGGTTGCTTGCCAGCCCTTGGTTTAGGCAGCAGCATCTGGACCAGTTCTACTTCGTGTTTGAGAATTTCCAGTACATCCCCTATCGTTGGTGTTGAACCCGACACGGCATCTGCGGTTGTCGATATCACACTATCCAAAAGGTCCTGCATCGCCACTGACCCTATTGAAACCCTCAATCTTACTGCTTGAGCGTTGATGATCAACAGTTCCATACCAATTGGAAGGCACAATAGCTTACTTCTCTTGATACCACAGATCGTTCGATGGATGCCCCCCTGTGATTTATAGGTGTGTTGAAATTCAAATTCAGTCATTCCCTCCTTTTCCAATGCATTAATGTTACATTTACGGTAGATCGTTCCAGATTTGGCTCGTACTTCGTATCTTAATTGCCTGCTGCCAGCTCCTTCTCGCGATAACTTAGTCAACTTGTCATGAACAGTGACAGCAATGGTCACCTCTGTGTTTATCCACGCAGCAGTGCAGCCCCTTCGGCACAATCGCAACCCTTGTGACATACCAATTCTACGTGCAACCCTATTGTTGCGCAGCTCCCTCACAAACTGCTTTATCATCCCACACTCTCTTTCAACTGTTTGGAGCGATGAGACTATACTTTGGTCAGTTAGTCAGGTAGTCAGTCCACCTGTGTAGAGCTTCAGGCAACTACCATTTACTCTTCTTGGGAAAGGCTCGCCATTAAGTGTGCCGAGCTAGACCGCGCCTTCATCTGTGACTTCTTTAACTATATATGGTCCCAACCAATGCATCTAGAGTTTTCCAGGGAATTTCTCGAACTTGCTGTCATACAGCAATACTAAATCATTTTCTTTGAACATGTGCAACTTGATATGGCGATCATGCCAAGCCTTTTCACGCTGCTTCTATACCTACTGATGGAATCCTGCCAGAAACCTTTCCTCCTCTAGTTCTTCAAGTTGCACGAGCCTCTCTTCCAATGCGCTATGGTCTACCATGCCTGCCATCACAGCTATTCATAAACTGGGTACAATGTATTCCATTGGCATGACGGCTCCAGTGTTGTAGACTAACCGAAAAGGTGTCTGACCCATCAATTTCTTGCAAGTGGTTTAGTATGCCCATAGCACAACAGGTATGTGCAAATCCCAATCATTTCACTGCGCATTACAAACCTTAGTCAATGTGGTCTCTAAAATCTTGTTGAACGCTTCGACTGTCCCATTCGCTTGCGGATGATATGGTGTACTTTGCTGATGATATACCTGAAACTCCTCAGTGAGTGCACTGATAGTTTCATTTAGGAAGTGTGTTCCGCAGTCACTCATTAGAATTTTCAGGCATCCAAACTGTGTCAACACATTCTCGAACAAAAATTTCGCAGCTGTAGCAGCCGTGTAGTCCTTAACCGGTTGTGCTTCCACCCATCGAGTCAAGTATTCTGTCACGGTGATGATATAGCGTGCACCCATCTTTCCTTGAGGTGTTATAGGCCCCACAAAGTCGATCACCCATTTTTCAAACGGTTGCAGTGTCATCTGTGGATTGAGCAGCATTCCATCCCTTCGCGATGGTTTCCCAGTCTATTGACATACGTCGCAGGCTCGACAATACGCTTTTGAGTCTTGATGTAGGGCTGGCCACCATAGTCCGGTGCAAAGAATATTTTGTGATATCGCCCTCCCCGCATAATGTCCACCGGCAACCCCTCCATGTGCTTCTGCGAGGATCTATCCTCGTTCGAATTCAGGTACATATCTTTGTAATATTTCGTCATTTCCCATTTTGTAGAGGTGCCCCACGATAACAGCAAAATCTACTACACGTACCACCAATTATTTCTTCTATTGAACTGGATATCCCTGCGGTGCAGTCCCTATGGTTAAGAAGTGGATTATATCCTCAAATTGGCCGTCCGCAATGTGCACTGCATAAAGTTGTTCATTAGGTAGTCCTTCCTCTAAATTTGTTGGCTCTTCACCATTCTCGATTCAGGACATGTGATCTGGACCCACGTATAGGCGTCCCAGCATTACGATGACCTCAAAATCATATTCTTGAAATAGTAACAACCGTCTACAAATGTGCCCCCCCCCAACACAGGCTTATTCACTAAGTATTTCAATGCGGAATGATCAGTATACATTTTAAAGTGTCCACTGAGTAGATAGTGGCAGTATTTTTGGAGCATGTATACCATCGTCAACCCCTCACGCTCAGTAGTCTTTTCAGCTTTGGACAATCGTCAACTTGTGAACGCGATCGGGTGATCAATTCCTTCCGCTCCTTCTCGCGTGGGTATAACACCCAGCGCGGTACATGACGCATCAACATGTACATGAAATTCAATGTCCCATTTTGAGAAAACCAAAATGGGAGCGGATGCCATCTTTTCCTTGAGAATCTCCAAAATTTTCTTACAGTCGTCATTCCAAAAAATATGTACCGTCCTTCTTCAACAACTGTTCCATTGGTGCCATGATTTGCGCATAGCCCTTAATAAACTTGCAATAGTAACCGGTGTGTCCTAGCATGGTACGGAGTTGTTTGACACTGTGCAGCGCTTGTAGATTAAGTATGACGACGATCTTCACAAGGTCCACCATCAGGCCTTGTCTGTAGACTACATGGCCAAGCAAGTTGCCAAACAGGATGAGGAATGTACACTTCTTAAGATTCACCGTAATCTAGTGTCACGACACGTATCCAACATCAACCGTAAGCTTGCTACATGTTTCTTGATGAGCCCAAATACAGTCTAATCATCAAAATAAACCTCCCAAAACTTATGAATGAATTCCTTGAATGCGGCCACTACTACGCGTGAAAATATCAATGGCGCATTCTTCAACCCAAAGGGCATAACAGTGTACTGAAAACATCCCCATTCGGTTGCAAAGGTGGTCTTGCTCCTATCTTCCGGAACAATCTTGATCTGATGGTACCCCGAGAACCCATTCATAAATGAATACGCTTCCTATCCACCCACGTTCTCCAGGACTTCATCTGTAAAAGGGGTTATGAACGGGTCATGAACAAAGCCATCATTTAGTTTTTGGAGGTCTACTCAGATTCAAATTTCACCCTTCTATTTCTTCTCCTATACTATTATAGGACTCACCTAGTCAGATTCTTCTACAGGTTCAATAATTCTTGCTGCAAGCATTTTGTCCAATTCATCACGAACTTTTTCATTATACTTCGGATTCAAATGGTAAGGACGCTGCTTAACTGGCTTCGTGTCCAGTTTCAGAGTTATCTTCATCATCCCCAGGTCACCAAGGATCCCCTTTAAATCTATTATTTTGGTCAAGAACAAGTCTTGACATTCGCACAGTAACTCGATGACATTATCCACTATGGCATCATCCTAATAATACCCCAGGGTTGCGTACTTCGGCTCCTCATCTGTACCAATGTTCACCTGTTTTTTTTTTAGTGGCGTGGTGATGCCAGGGTCCTCGATTGATGGTCCGCGAACCTCGTGACTCCCCTTTGTTTCCGAAATATTGATGTTTCTGGGGTCATCATCATCATCCTCTACCTGCACATTGTAACATTCTAGAGCCTAGCTCAATTGATGAGACCATATTGGTTGCACTATTTCTTCTGGTTCTAGTGGTATTTTGAAAATGGCAGCCTTCATAACTTGCAGCGCATCGTTAATAGTATCCATCCATTGGTCGTCAAATAAGAAAGTTAATAAAAATCCTTCACACAAGATATCCCATTCACTTGTACCATGTCGGAGTTCTATCTCAGTATACCAGTTCCTCAGGATGACATCCAAGGTATGATAAAATAAGTGTACCCACTCCGGCTGGGGTTCTTCCCCATAGGCTTTGGTCCATTTCGTGAGGTATCCGCGTGGTTCATCACGTCCATTGTATTTCTCTGTTATTCGTAGTTCCGACTTCCCAAACCTTATCTGCATCATCCTCCTGTAGTCGTGCCAGTCTTCAAAGGTTCCTTCATGTGTTCCCCACCAATGCGCAAGCATCACGTGCAGCGCCCATTTTAATGCATCGAACCTCTGGTGCTCTAGTACTGTGCTTTCAAACTTGTTCAAGAATTCATCCACCACTGTCAACCCATCATATGTCGGTAGATCTCGATCCTGAGCGGTTACACAACGCAGCGACCTAGTCATCATGTTGCAGTTTAACGTTGTTACTCCGTTCAACCGATTATGCCAGCGCTCGTCTTCTTCATCTGAATCCGAGGGGCAGGAATCTGCACGTTCCCACGATATTCTTCCCTCTGCAGTCGGATTTACCCAATCCTAATTTCTTGCAGTTATCTTGTAGATACAATCCAATTCATCATCACTTCCTTCGTCGTGCATGGTTTAGTGTAGCGCATGCCTTCGGCTAGATCTAGTGGAATGACTATGCATAGGGACTTTTTCTCAAATATCATTTTTCGCTTCTTTAGGTTGATGACTCCATTCATATCTGTGGCCCAATCTATTCCTTGAAATGCGGGATAAGGGTTGCTGTCATCCACAATTTCTAATACCTCAAAATCCATCTACGTGCTTGCACCTTCGATGTCCACCATTACTCCTTGCAATCTCCCCATGGGCAAGATCTTTTGTTGGTTCGCCATCCGTAATTGAATCAAAGACCACTGTAATGCGGGCCTTCCCATGCATTCCCATGTCTATTTAGGTAGTACGTTTGCATCCAAACCTAAGTCTAGAATGACCTGATCCATCTCATAGTCACCAATCTGTTCCATTAATCGCATCTCCTGCCTGGTGTGTAAAGCATGTTTTCCCAGTTTCCGAACCACACGAGGTTCACCTGACCCTGCGCACCTAGCTATCAGATCTTGTAATCCATTAATGGCCTTATTGTTGCGTAGAATAAATTGGCGAAAAAAGGGCAATACCATGTGCCATTTTTATTTTTATTAATACTAATATTAGGGTTAATAATGTTTTTTGCATGTTATTAATAACAATCTAGTCCATGGTATTTGTCCCATAGTATTTTGCCCATAGGTTTCACCTAAATATAACGCATTTTTTGAGTGTTCGTAAATATAAGGTGACTTATGAAGTAAATATAAAAAAATGTTTTATTTGTTTACCATACCTCTCGTTTATTTATATTTTTATTAATTTACCATACCTCTTTTACAAATATGGTATTTGGCCCATAGGATTCACTTAAATAAAACCTCTTTCTTGGGCCTTCATAAATAGAACGAGGGTTATGGACTAAATATAAAAAGAGGTTTTATTTATTTACCATGCGTCTAGTTTATTTATATTTTTATTTATTTACCATACCTTTTGAGTAAGTATAAAAAGACATTTTATTTATTTACCATACCTCCACTTTACTTATATTTTTATTTGTTTACACCCTTGCATGTATATAAGGTGACTTATGGAGTAAATATAAAAAAATGTTTTATTTATTTACCATACCTCTCATTTATTTATATTTTTATTAATTTACCATACCTCTTTTATAAATATGGTATTTGGGCCTTTGGCCCATAGGATTCACTTAAATAAAACCTATTCTTGAAAATGGGCGAATGCATTCACTTAAATAAAACCTATTCTTGAAAATGGGTGAATGGAAGGTTGTAACTCCTAATTTCAAGGGCTAAATTTACCTTTTTTACCCTCTCCCTTAAAATAAGGTGGGCTATTTGAGGTGATTTGTAAAAATGTACTATGATACAAAATATTCGCCCACTAAAAATTTAAAACCCCTTAATTTCGCCAAAGGGCGAACATTCGCCCCTAAAATTTTCTATGGACAATCGATCATTTCATGATCAAATTGCTCAAATAGGGGCACGATATTCTAGTCGGGTTGGTACAGTCACGAGCATAGTGCCCTGGTCCTCTGCAGCTATAACAGATTAGCTGTCCGCGGCCCCTTCCTAGTCCCATTCCTCCTCATCCTCATCCTCGCCCCTGGAAACCACCATGCGCTATTTCTATGACTAGATCCTGACTTTGCACCTCAGTTTGCGTCCTATAGGTAGGTGTTCGATCCATCAACAATTCGTAACTCTGACAATCTCATTCATCGTGGCCCACCGATCTACAAAAATTGCAAAACAGCTACTGGGGGGTCTAGGTAAACTTCTATAATAGATGAAAATTGTCCATGGTGTGCTTTCCTCCCACCTGACAGATAACGCACCAAAGTGAGGGAACCGCACTTGGTCCAGCCTGTGCCTCTGGTCTCAGCGGCATGCCCCCCCACCCCCCCCCCCCCCCCACCAAGTAGTTCACAAATATCAAACAGTGATCCTTATCGTGGCCCTAACTTCTACATTTTATGTATCACACTTCTTCTCGCACTTCTGGCTAGGGAACCTTCTCTTGTTTCAAACTCTGCATCTCTAAGCATAGATTTTTTAGTTGCGCATGAATTTTCTGAACTCCCAACCCAATATGTTGTATTGGAGTTTCATGCAACCTCATCGCTATCTCTAATGCTTCAGCCTAGGTTGAGATCTTCTGCTGTGATAGCATCATCCTCAGATGTGGTGTCAAAGATGCTACAAACCACGCACAGTGTTTTGCATTTGTCAACGTCATGTTAGCCTCACGGATTGTACTCTTTAGTCTCTGATCCAGATCCCAAGGGGTTTCACCTGGAAACATTGCGATCTCTTTGAACCCGATGATCAACTGCGTCTTTGATTTCGGCTAGCTAAACTCTTTGTTCAATGCATCCTGGATCTTTGCTATTCCGGCATTTGGATGATCGCTAGAATGCTTGATATACCAAGTCAGCACGCGATCCTGTAGTGTACTCACCAAGGTATCCTTTTTAATGTTATCGTCCGTAACTCCATGCGCTTCCCACACTACTCTTACTACGAACCAAAACTATTCTAGATCTTCGCTTCCTACTCCTCTGAATACAGGCAACTTGATCACACTCGCCATGTTAAACTTTTGGTTTGGCAGAGGTGGTGTGGGTGATCTAGCCATCTCTTCTTAGATATTCACGAGGTATCAATTTCCTACACCACGAACTCGTGAAGCTTCAATCTTCAATCTCTTTCTTCATAGGGTTCCAGTGTTCCAACATCAAACATCCCTTAGGTAGATCCCAGTCCCAGCAATGGAACCATTTGTTGGCTTATTAGGGCCTGACCCAGGTTCAGAAGTATTTTAGCCAAACAAATCTCATCTTACCGGCCCTTTCAGCAATAGTCTATGGAGCACAGACTAAAGTCTCACCTGAGGTAGTAGGGTAGGGTGTTGGAACCAGGTTTCCACACCCTAGGGACATCCTGATGGGGACTGGAAGGGTCGCAAACCGATCTGTGTGCTCGTGCTACTCTGCACAGCTATCTGGCCTTTGCATAGCTCAGCGGTGAGGCACATCTTAGATTCTTATTATTACTATGATTATTATAGAACTCATCTAATTCTTAGAGTCTTTTATCAAGAATTCAATAGTTATAACCAGCGCACGCAACCATAAATCTTACAAATATGCATAAACTCTTAACATAAGCATAAACATATATATCTGGAACCAAATGCACAATAATTCAGAAACACTTATATTTATTAATCTTCTATTCAGTACATTCAGTTCCACCCCATGCACTCAGCAGCAGGGTTCCGCGCACTCAGCTGCGGGCTCTACCAGGCCTCTGCGCACACAGCTGCAAAGCCTACTCTAACTACTACTACCCACGACTCAGACTTATAGACTCAAAGCGAATATTGCCTCCACAAACCTATACTACATCATATCTTACCCAAGGCTACCTTCTACACTTAGAGCCTCGTTCTATTTATACATTCCCATGGTCTGCAGACCATGGGTAGGCCGACACCTTCTAGATTAAATTACAATATTTTAGGGTAGACTACCCTTAGATTTGACCCATTATAGTTTGCGCTCTGCGCACTTCGCAGAGCCGTTACAATATTAATACCCAAAATCAGGGGCTTTAAGCCCCAAAACCATTACGCGGGGGATCCGCTACCCAACACATCCCCATAGAAAAATGAAGGCGTGTAGTGCAATCATAGCGGTGTGAGCTAGATGTCTCATTCATTTGGTAATGAAAATATCGATGATAAAAAGAGATACTTCAGACACAGTTCTCAAACTCACATCTATACAAAATTTGGTTAAACTCACGAATTTAGTTATTGTGAGCCATCAAACTCACCAGGTAAGATCCTTTTAACCAATCTACAATGGGATCATAAAAACAACTAGCTTGAAAACTTTGCAAATATATATTCTTAATGAACACATATGCATCATGTAAAATATTAAGTGATGATATCATAGATTGATCTCAATAAGACGATGGATCACATGTAGATCAAAATTAATCAAGGGTTTACAAATCAAACTTGATGATGGGCAAGGATGAAGGGGTGTCAAGTTGAAAGATCTAACAAGGATTCAACATATTCTTTGTTTCTCGACTCAAGGCCCAATATTTGTGTGAAGAAGAATCCATCAACGAGGATTTATGTATCTGATAAAAAAATATATCTTAAGGATTGGATAGATCAATGTGAATATACCAAAAATCCTTCAAGAGTGAATCATCGTCCCATGACTTGATGTTGATAATAAAATTTTGCAAGAAAAAAATAATCTGACCCAAGTTTGAAAGTTTCATCGGGGTAGCGAGGAACTGACATAACCATCAACATACGATGAAGTGCCTTGACTTCATGATAATATTTCAAACCCTTTAATGATGAACACTTAGGATTTAAAGGTATAACCAGTTTAACATCTGAATTTGAACAAATCCCATCATTTGCATGAATAGGACTTCCATAGCTCAAATAAGAGTTGTTCAAATAAATAAAAAATCATGGAATTCTTGATCATCTTGAAACAAATTTTCACTATTATGACAAAAATCTTGAATGTATCTTTAAAGGCCTCCCAAGTCAATGGACGAAGTATCTCTCTAGTGAATGTGAAAGGACCCTAATTCACTAAGGGTACCTTCCACATGTGGGAAAAATAGGGCAGCAGAACAACATTAAAGTCATACACCCATACCTCAAGAAGGATCTTGTTTGGCCAACAAAATAATAAGTCTACTTGATAAAGGATAGAAGAGGAACATCTCATCTAGAAGGCTCACTGAAGGAAGGTCTATCTCTAGACAAGAAGCAAAGAAGGAGGATGAAGTGCTAGGGGGAAAAGTGTTGGAAGGAGGAAATCTATATGCCATGGAACCAAGTGAAGAAAAGAGGAAGGACTTGACTTGTTCTTGGAGGACATCCTAGTCAAGGGTATAGGTTTTGGCAATGATCAATTAGAAGCTTCAATAAGAGAAACTTATCCAAGGGTTTTCCTCTCTAAGAGAGAGAGGTTTTGGCCCTGGAAAAGAGCCAACATCTATGTTCTTGTCTTTATATTTTTGGTAGCAGCTTGATGAAACACACACACTAATGAGAAGAAGAAGATCAAGCTAAGATAATTGTAAAAGTGATTCACAAATTGTTAACAAGAAGTGAATAATCCTAACATACATCATTTCCCTTCATTCTTCAACATGGTATCATAGCTAAGGTGACACATCAAGGAAAGGGAATCCCAAGAAAACTCATCAAGGAAGAAAATATACCAAAGTTGAAGCATCTAGCCAAGAAGTCTCTATCGCATCAAGGACAATAAGGTCTACCATATAGCATTCATCAAGGAAGACTACAAAGCAAGAAGAAAAGCCTTACAAAAAGGCACATACAAGAAGAGAAAATCAAAGCAGGACCTATATCAAGCTACAAGTCATCAAGAAAATCTCATCATCAAGCAAGTCCACTTGGAGAAACAAACTTGAAGAACATCAAGATCTACAGAAGGCAACTCATCAAGTGTTCAAGGAGAAATAAAGTCTACTACATCACAAAATCTATTAAGTATGTATATGTCCCCTTCTGAATATACATCAATGTCTTTTTTCAATGAAAGAAACAATTTGGTAGGGACCAATAACTTTCTTGCATGGAAGAAGAGGATTGATTTACTTCTCAAGGAGAATGAACTCCTAGAACACATCAATGGGGATATTACTATTCCTGATAAGGAAAAAATGCAAGCCTTAGCCAAGTATAATAAGGATGATACAAGAGCTCAAAGGATTATAATAGAATCCATCAAAGACTCTCTCATTCCTTATGTCTCCAAACTTGAAACATCAAAAGAAATCTATGATAAACTAGTAGAGATATGCTCGGTAAGTACAACTAGAGAAGTGATATCTCTATGAAATGAATTGTACAAGATGATGATATCAAAGGAAGGAATAGCTCCCTAATTTAGAAATATATCTGAGATGAGGGATCAACTTCAAGAGATAGGGGAAGTCATGCCTGATAGAGAAATGACAATTTTAGTACTCATTGCTCTACCTGAGGATTGGGGCAACTTCACATCAAGCATATATGCCAAGAAGGAATCCACCCCACTAAGTGAAATGTGTTCTCTATTCAAGATAGAGGAAACAATACTCAAAGAAAAAGAGGATGTGGGAACAAAGGAGAAATAATTTGCTACCATGGCCAAGAGAAAGGGAAAAGTTGGCAAATTTGGTCCACGAAGAACAAACAACAAAGATATGTCCAAAATCCAATGCTTTTGATGCCAAGAATATGGACACTACAAAAGGAATTGTCCTAAACTAAAGAAGGACAAAAAAACAAAAGAAAAAGGGAAGAAGTTCATATGACTCAAGAAATGAAAGAAGAAGACAAGAAGCAAAAGAAGGAAGATCCTCTAAATCTCTACTATGACTAAGTCAAACCCTTTACATAAAGTCTTCTTTCAAAGTTTTAAGTAGTATAGGAAAATGTAGGAATAGAATAAAATTGCATGGCTAGAAACATCTTCTAGAATCTAGAAGCATGATGTACATAGAGTTCGAAATACTCATGTAGAAGGACCATTTATAATTGAACAAACTGCATAGAAATATCTTCTAGAATATGGGAGAATGGTAGATAGAGCTCAAGATATTCATGTAGAAGAAGCATACCTAGAATAGGACCCCATCCACAATGAAAGAAAATTGATCATGATTAAGAATCTTAGGAGACCTCCATCATCAAAAGGAAAGAAACATTTTCAGGGTAAGGGTCTTCAAGATCCTATGTGATCCAAGTGGATATTGGTGGAAACCCACCTATTCCACTTGGACCCCCACCATTGTTTCTTTTAGTTTTTCAATTTCCTTAATTGTAGCACAATTTACTATTTTTGGAAGTTTTTTAGGTCCTGAACTTCCAAAGCCATTTTGAGACCCTAAACGATGTTTTTTTGGAAATATTCCTATGGATGATTTCATAGAAATCACATATTTAGTTGTAGTCCTCAGAGAGATCTTTCCAATGAGGTATCATGTGCGTCAAACAGAGATAATATGACCAAGTTACAACCCTGGGAAGTTGGCTACCCAACTAAACCCAAAAGGGCCCATAAACTCTTGGTGTTACATCTCCTCAGGTTATGGTTTTGGTTGTTTAGGGTTTTCCCTTATTTTTCAATAATAAAAATGCCCTTGAGCCTCATTTGAACTCAGTTCAGAAGCATGTAGCTGCCACATCTCTTCTCATAGATAAGTTACCATCGCTCAAGCTAGCCTCATTTCCATTATGTTTGTAAGCATATTTCATTATTTGATATTAATGAAAGGAAGTTTTATTTCTGCTGCATCTCTGTACTTATGGTTATATCTGTAATTTGTTGTGTTCCTGTTTAAATTTGGATCAATGGTATCAGAGAGGTCTACTCTTTCTCTATTTTTCTTTGCATGTCCCCGACGAGATCGGGATATAAGGATTTAGGGCTCAAACTGGTCGAACCTTTGCAAGACGGGCCTTGTAAATATCGATGACGTCCCATGGGGGAAGAAAAGAAAGATGATGAAGCAAGAGATCCTATCAAAATATTTCTCAAGGAGGCCCTCAAGAAACAAAGAAATGCGATGATGGATAACTTGTTGATCTAAAGATGATCTGAGGTTGTCATTGATGTCAACCCAAGTAGCACCAAGGGCTACCCTGATCTTGCAAGGGAATTTTGACTTGACAACTTACTCTATTTTGAGTCAAGGATCTTCTATATAGATTCTACTCATCGAGATGTTTCCATTGATATATGTCATGCTAAGTAATTCTTCACGATTTGAGAGATATTCATGTTTGAAGTTAGTAACCCCCGTTAGTGGGCGAAAACCCTATGGGGTTGTGGCATGGCACTCATAATTGGTTTTGGTTATTAAATAGTCAATACTTAATAATATTTTAAGCTCCTAAAATCCCTCCAACATTCTCTATAGAAGCCCCTCTCAACTCTATAAAAATAAATCTCATATATCCTCTAAATGTAGTGATCGTGGAATCTTCGCTATAACTTCATTCCTGTGAAGTCGTAGATTCTAAAATTAAAACCCATTTTATTTTCAATCCCAATGAATGTCGTGACCAAATTTCAAATCTTGGCCCACTATAGTTTCGGAGATATGATCTGTCAAAGTTAGGTTTTTTGCAGGCTACCGAATTTCATCTCAAAGAAGTGACCTTGGGAAAATCATCATAACTCCCTCTCAGAGAAGAGGATTGGAAACATGTAAAAGGTGGCGGATAGTGCACGGACTGTAGTGTTCTGTGTATCGATTTCAGACCCAAAGGAGGAAACAGTGACACGTGGTACGTCGTACAAGTTTGCTCTACTGAACTATTCCATAATTAGGGCATTGTGAGAGATTAGGCATAACTTTGCCTTGAATAGTCCAAATCGGGTCAAACCTATGGCATTGTAAACAAGACTCAGAGGGCTTCTACAGGACTGAAGATCACATGTTAGGGATATGAAATCCCAGAGATACATCAAATTAAATATCGTGCTCCTAGAAGGCAAGAAAAAGTAGATCAAGTGTTGTCAAGGGGTGCAAAGGACCAAACTTTGTAGGGCAGCAAAGTGCAAGGTGCAGCAAAATGATGTAGCAGAGGTAAGCTACAAGTAAGTATCTTCTATATATGCATTTTCATCTCTTAATTGCATTAGTTTATTTGTATTCTATTTTTTTGTTTTTGTTTAGCACTGACATATGTTCTGTAGGATGAGGTAAGTTTTTATATTATCATGTCATGGGTATTTCTTTGAAGAATTTTTGTAGGTATTATATATTCATCAAGAGAAGACTCAATGCATAATCTAATGTTTGGAAGAGTGAGAAAGGTTAGCATGAAAAGAGCAGCATTCAAGGTGCAGAACAGCAGCAAGAAGTTCACCACATGAAGTCTTCAAGTAGGAAGCACTGCATACAATCATTCTAAAAGTATCATTGTACAAAGTCATTGTAAAAGCACCATTGTAAAATTTGTACATGTGTCTATCTACCAAGAGTTGAAGAGGCAGTGTCGGGAGGTCTAGGATCATCATTAGGTGGTTGTGTGATAGTTGGGGTTATGGTCTAGTGTGTCTTCTTCTTCTACATCATTCTATATCATTGTGAAGTGGATCATTTTCCCTAGTACGAGAGTCCATTCTTCTTTTATTCTTCTATAGTGTGGTAGGGTGGTGCTAGGCTGGTGCATGAAGTCACCAACAAGTTCAAGCGTATGAAAACTTCAAGATGCTAGGGTGGTGCTAGGGTGAGTAAGCTCATTAGGTGTTGGAGCATTTATTCAGTTGACTACTGAAGAATCTCGGGCGTTGGAGCACCCATCTAGTGGGAGTTGGAGAAGAATTCTTTTCTAGATTCTAGGAAGTTGGAGCTTTCTTTTCAATTGGAGTTGAATATTAAAGAATTATTCGAAAAACATTCAGTGGTTTTTGACCTGGAGGGGGTTTTCCACCTAAAATTTTTGTGCCTCCTGTGTTCTTTTATTCATTTTTGTTACAACATAAACATTAATGATAATTGAAGATTAACTAATGCTCTGAAAAAATTTAAAAGTGCTAATTGCTAAGGAATATTGATTCACCTGCCCCCTAGTATTTTCCAACAATTGGTATCAGAGCTTGGTTCCTTCAATAGTATTTCAACAACTTGAAGGAGATCATGGAGCATACCAAGAATGGTGTGCCTCTATTCAATGAAAATAAGTATACACTCTGGAAAGGAAGAATGGAGGTCTATCTCTTGGCACAAGGTTACGAAGTATGGGGCACTGTTCAAAATGGCTTTACATCAACCGCGGATGAACAAGGTAACAAGAATTTGGTAAATGATGCAAACTAAAAGAATATTATTATCATTGGACTTATTGAATCTGCTTATCATAAGGTTTTGGGTTGTAAAACCGCCAAAAATGTATGGGACAAGCTTGAGAATATATATGCAGGTGACTCAAATGTCAAAGAAGAAAAGCTTCAAATCTATAGAGCAAAATTTGAGCAACTCAGAATGAAAGAAGATGACAACATTGCTGCATACTTCCAACACGATGATGAAATAACTAACACTCTGGAAGGATTGGGAGAGCCTCTTGACGAGAAGACGATTATATGAAAGATTCTTAGAATGGTACCAGGAAGATTCAACCCAAACGTATCAGTCTTAGAATACAATGAAAATCTGGACAAACTCAACAAAGAGGAATTACATGGAGTTCTCATAGCATATGAAATGAGACTTGATGAAGAAGAGGGTACTTCGCATCTAGAAACTATGTTTGCTTCATCTAAGAAAACCAATAAGGACAAACAACCTTCAAAGGAAAAGACTTGCATTTGCACCTACAAGTGTGAAGAAAAGGAAGATGATGAAGAAGGTTTCTCAAATGGAGAATATTCTTACTTTACGAGAAAACTAAAAATTGGTAAGGGAAAATTCAAAGGTAAACTTCCATTGATATGTTTTGGTTGTGGTGAGGTTGGGCATTTCACAGCAAAATGTTCGAACAGAAGTGATGGAAATTCAAAAGGAAGAAAGGCTTTAAGAAATTCAACAAGCAAGGCAAGAAGAAATGATTCAAAAGGAACTTTATCTCTAAAGAAGATAGCTCATCATTTGAAGAAGAAAGTGATAGTCAAGAAGAAACCAATGAGAGAGTATTGTTTACGGCCAAGCACAATAAACAAGAGGTATCAAACAATGAAGAAGAAGGGTTGACCATAGAAGAATTTTCGAAGAAGGCAATCAAGCTTATAAAAGAGCTCAAGGATGAGAAGATCCATTCCAACACTCTTGAAGAACAAGTTCAAGGTATCAAAATTGAAGTTGAAGAACACAAATATATTGAAGAGTCACTTCAAAAGAAGTTGGAAGAAAGCAACTAAGAAAGGGAAGCATTAGAAGCCAAAGTAGTCTCACTTCGTAAGGAAGTGAAGAAGGGAAAAACTATCCAAAACTATGCCAATAGCTCAAGGGCATTGGAAGAACTCATCAATAATCAACGATCTTACAACAACAGAACTAGCCTCGGTTACAAAGAAGAAGAAGTAGGACCTTCTACAACAAAATAGAATGAACTTATGAGATCTGATAGGCATGTAGACTTCATTGGAAAAGTTCGCAAGAGCAGCCTTGGAAGAAAATTCCCCAACGAAGATTTCCATCCAAGTACCAACATATTTTCAGGGCTATTGTTATTCATGTGGAAAATTTGGTCATAAAGTTGTAGAATGTCACACGTACCCTAGGAACTAATACAATTCCAGGAGATCTATCAAATATGAACCTCCCAAGGCTCAACATAACATAAATAGGTTTGAAAATTTAAGAAGTAATATTGAGTGTTACAAATGTCAAAACTTTGGACACATAACCAGAGACTACAGACTTGAAAATCCTCCAGAATAATCTTCGAAGCCACAAAACAAACAAACATGGAAGAAGAAGAACATTGATAATTGTGCTCTAGCTATCAAGGCTCAAAATAACAAATATGTGGGGTATGTTGATAGCAGTTGCTCAATGCATATGACTGGAGAAAGAAAGAAATTTGTATCTCTGAAAGAGAAGAAGGATGGAACCGTTTCCTTTGGAAATGATGGATCTTCAAATGTTATAGGATCAGGTACTGTCAGTCTCAGAAGCAAAGATGCTCTAGCCAAGAACGTTCTATTGGTTGAAAACATGAATCACAATATGCTCAGTGTTGGACGAATGTGTGATCAAGGACACACAATGCTATTCAACTCCAAAAAATATGAAGTCAGGAAAGGCAGGTATGGTAAAATTGTGGCTACAACAAGTCAAGCTCCAAACAACATATATGTTCTAGATGAAGCAACTAAAGCATGTATACTAGCTAAAGAAGATGGAAGCTGGTTATGGCACAAATGAATGGGTCACATAAACTTTGACAATCTTTTCAGGATAAGCAAAAAGGAAGTAGTACGATAAATGTCAAAAATCTCAAAACCTTCCAACACACTATGTGAGGCCTATCGGCACGGAAAGCAGACAAAATGCAGATTTGAAACAAAAGAACACTTTGCAACACATCCATTGGAATTGATACATACTGATCTATGTGGTCCTATGGGAACAAAAGGCTTAGATGGAGAATTATATCTCATGTTAACGATAGATGACTATACCAGGATGATAGCTGTCAGTTTCCTAAAGAAAAAATCTGAAGCATTTGAGTGCTTTAAGATCTACAAGGAGTTGGTCGAAAATGAAACTGATTTAAAAATAAGGTGTCTAAGATCAAATAATGGCGAAGAATTCACTTCCACATTATTTCAGCAATACTGTGACAAAAATGGAATAAAAAGACAATTTTCAACAGCACGAACACCTCAACAAAATGGAGTTGCCGAAAGAAAGAACATAACTGTACAGGAAATGGGTAGAACAATGCTGAAGGACTCAAAATTGGATGAAAAATTTTGGGTTCAAGAAATTGATACGACAGTCTTCATTATCAACAGAAGTCTTCTTAAAAATAATTTCAATAAGATCCCATATGAATTATGGAAAGGAAAACTGGCTAATGTAAAATATTTCAGAATCTTCTTAAGCAAATGTTATATCAAAAGAAAAGATCAAAGGTTGGGTAAGTTTGAATTGCGTGTTGATGAAGGTATCTTTGTTGGTTACTCATGCAAAAGAAAGGCCTATAATGCTATAATCTAAGATGAAAATAGATAGTGGAAAAATAAATGTTACATTTGAAAAAGATAGTGTTCTAATGAATAATGATGAGGATCTAGAATCTTTAAAGATTGAGACAGAGGTTGAAAAAGGTACAGAGAAAATTCTAGAACAAGAAGCAACTATCAACCAGGAAGAAGTAAATAATGATCAACAAGATATACTAGAACAACAACAAGAAGCTCCTCCAAAGAGAACAAAATAATGGATTCAAAAGAACCATCCATCAAATCAAATCATTGGTGACATAAATGAAGGAATTGGAACAAGAAAAGGTCGACAGTTTCGTTCATCACAACAAGCTCACATTTCTTTTCTAGTAACCTTTGAGCCTAGTAGTTTTGAAGAAGCCAACCAGAATGAACATTGGGTAGTAGCTATGAATGAAGAATTGGATCAAATCGAGAAGAATAACACCTGGGAATTAGTTCCACGACCAAAAGATAAAAATTTCATTGGGACTAAATAGGTTTTCAAGAACAAATTGAATGAAGATGGACGGGTTACCAGGCTATACACAAGTGGAAGGAATTGATTTCGCGAAACATTTGCATGAGTTGCCAAAATGGAGGCCATCCAGATGTTTCTCACCTATGTATGCTCAAGAAAAATAAAAGTCTACCAAATGGATGTTAAGTCAGCGTTTCTGAATGGAGAATTAGAAGAAGAAGTTTACATCGAACAACCTGAAGGTTTTCTACTATCAGAAAAAGAAGACTATGTTTGCAGGTTAAATAAGGCTCTATATGGTCTCAAGCAAGCTCCCAGAGCATGGTATGCTCGTCTTGACAGATATCTACGTCAACAAGGGTTCAAGAAAGGTACTGTTGATAACAATCTTTATGTACAAATAAATAAGGATAATTTAAGAATTGTTGAGGTATATGTGGATGATATAATCTTTGGTAGCAATGATAATTGACTAAGTAAGAAATTTTCTACAAATATGCAAAGTGATTTCGAGATGTCTTTACTTGATGAGTTGGCATACTTCTTAGGGCTTCAAATATCTCAGCAAGAGAAAGTAATATTTATATGTTAAGCCAAGTACATCAAGGAAATTCTCAAGAAATTCAAAATGGAAGATTGCAACCCGTCCTTACTCTGATGGTAACAGGTTTAAAATTGAGCATAGACAAGTCATCTAAGTATGTGGACCAAAGGTTGTATAGATCTATGATTGGTAGTCTTCTATATGTAACAACCTCCTGACCAGATGTTATGCAAGCAGTTGGACAAGTAGTAAGATTCCAAGCAACACCAAAAGAATCACATATCATTGTCGTTAAAATAATTCTTCGATATCTAAAGGGCACAACAGAATATGGCTTGTGGTATCCCAAGGGCAACAATCTCATTATTCAAGTCTTTATAGATGCAAATTGGGCAGGAAGCATTGATGATCGTAAGAGTACTAGTGGAGCAACATTCTATCTAGGTGGTTGTCTCGTATCATGGTTGATCAAAAAGCAAACCTCAATCTCGTTATCTATAGTGGAAGCAGAATACATTGCAGTGGCAGCTTGTTGTACTCAAGTCCTTTAAATGAAACAAAATTTGCAAGGTCTTCAAGTATAATCCAGTGAGCCTATTCCTATCTTTTGTGATAACTCCAGTGTCATCAGCATCTCCAAGAATCCTGTCATGCATTCAAAAAAAAAAACACATTCTGATAAAATATCATTTTGTTAGAGAACAAGTCACTAAAAAGAATATCAAACTTGAATATTTTGGTACAAAAGAACAAATCACTAATATCTTCACTAAACCTTTACCTAATGAAGCATTTGAATATCTTTGCCAGAAGCTTGGGATTCTCCCAAGTTCTCATTATACTTTTCTTATTCAAAAAATAAAGGGGGAGTGGAAGTGTGTACAGGTCCGCAGGATGGTTGTGTGTCAAGGGGAGTTACCCTTTGCCATTGATATCAAAGGGGGAGAGAAGGCAATAGGAAGAGGTTCCCTGATGGAAGGGAGAGTACTTGTGTTGCCAGCAATGCCAAAGAGGGAGATTGTTGATCTAAATATGATCTGAGGTTTTCATTGATGTCAACCCAAGTAGCACTAAGGGCTACCCTAATCTTGCAAGGGAATTTTGACTTTACAACTTACTCTATTTTGAGTCAATTATCTTCTAGATAGATTCTGCTCGTCGATATGTTTTCGTTGATATATGGCACGCCAAGTAATTCTTCACAGTTTGAGAGATATTCATGTTTGAAGTTAGTAACCCCAGTTAGTGGGATAAAACCCTATGGGGTTGTGGCATGGCACTCATAATTGGTTTTGGTTATTGAATATTCAATAACTAATAATTTTTTAAGCTCCTAAAATCCCTCCAACATTCTCTATAGAAGCCCCTCCCAACTCTATAAAAAGAAATCTCATATATCCTCCAAATGTAGTGATCGTGGAATTTTCACTATAACTTCATTTCTGCGAAGTCTTAGATTCAGAAATTAAAACCTATTTGATTCGCAATCTTGATGACCAAATTTCAGATCTTGGTTCACTATATTTTCAGAGATATGATCTATGGAAGTTAGACATTTTGCAGGCTGCCGAATTTCATCTCAAAGAAGTGACCTTTGGAAAATCGTCATAACTAAAAAGAAATCTCATATATCCTCCAAATGTAGTGATCGTGGAATTTGCACTATAATTTCATTTCTGCGAAGTCTTAGATTCTGAAATTAAAGCCTATTTGATTCATAATCTTGATGACCAAATTTCAAATCTTGGTTCACTATATTTTCAGAGATATGATCTGTGGAAGTTAGGCTTTTTGCAGGCTGCCGAATTTCATCTCAAAGAAGTGACCTTTGGAAAATCGTCATAACTCTCTCTCAGAGAAGATGATTGGAATTCTGTAAAAAGTGGCGGATAGTGCATGGACTGTATCTTTTTGTGTATCAATTTCAGAGTTGAAGGAGGAAACAGTGACATGTGGTACATCGTACAAGTTTTCTCTACTGAACTAGTCCATAATTAGGTCATTGTGAGAGATTGGACATAACGTTTCCTTGAAGAGTCCAAATCGGGTCAGACCTGTGGCATTGGAAAGAAGAATCAGAGGGCTTCTACAGACTAAAGATCACATTTTGGGGATCTGAAATCGCAGAGATACATTAGATTAAATATCGTGCTCCTAGAAGGCAAGAAAAAGTAGATCAAGTGTTGTCAAGGGGTGCAAAGGACCAAACTTTCTAGGGCAGCAAAAAGCAAGGTGCGGCAAAATGATGTAGCAGAGGTAAGCTACAAGTAAGTATCTTCTATATATGCATTTTCATCTCTTAATTGCATTAGTTTATTTGTATTCTAACTTTTTGTTTTTGTTTAGCACTGACATATGTTCTGTAGGATGAGGTAAGTTTTTCTATTATCATGTCATGGGTATTTCTTTGAAGATTTTTTGTAGGTATTATATATTAATCAAGAGAAGACTCAATGCATAATCTAATGTTTGGAAGAGTGAGAAAGGTTAGCATGACAAGAGCAGCATTCAAGGTGCAGAACAACAACAAGAAGTTCACCACATGAAGTCTTCAAGTAGGAAGCACTACATACAATCATTGTAAAAGTATCATTGTACACAGTCATTGCAAAAGAATCATTGTAAAAGTTGTACAAGTGTATATCTGCCAAGAGTTGAAGAGGCAGTGTCAGGAGGTCTAGGATCATCATTAGGTGGTTGTGTCATAGTTTGGGTTATGGTCTAGTGTGTCTTATTCTTCTACATCATTCTATATCATTGTAAAGTGGACCATTTTCCCTAGTATGAGAGTCCATTCTTCTATAGGGTGGTAGGGTGGTGCTAGGGTGAGTTGTATCTCATTGGGTGTTGGGGCATCATTCAGTTGACTACTAAAGAATCTCAAGCGTTGGAGCGTCCATCCAGTGGGGGCTAGAGAAGAATGCTTCTCTAGATTCTAGGAAATTGGAGTTTTATTTGCAATTGGAGTTGAATATTAAAAAATTATTAGAAAATTGTTTGGTGGTTTTTGACCCGGAGGGGGTTTTCCACCAAAATATTTTGTGCCTCTTGTGTTCTTTTATTCACTATCGTTACTGCATAAACATTAATGATAATTGAATATTAACTAATGCTCTGGAAAGATTTAAAAGTGCTAATTTCTAAGGAATATTGATTCACCTCGCCCGCGCCCCCCCCCCCCCCCCCCCCCAAATATTTTCCAATAGAACTTTTCCCAAATCCTTCAATGGTTGTCCACCGGTAGCGCATCCACTTCCAACAGCCATTCTCGAGGCTCCACACCTTTTAAGGTACAAGTAAACTTTGACATTCCCATATTTGAGGGCCAAATAGATGCAGGTGCCATAGATAAATGGTTGAATCTACTAGAAGGATATTTTTTTGTTCATGATTTTTCTAGCCGAGAAAAGATTACTTTTTCTCTTCTCAAAGCCGCCTCCCACGTCAAGGAATGGTGGGAAACCTATTGTGAGCAGAAAGATGAAAGTACGACCTCATTGTTTTTAGTCGCTCCCACTTGGAATTCATTCCAGGATTCCATCAAGGAGTAATACTACCTTGTTGGTAGCTATGAGGACAAATACATCAAGTGGACCACACTGCAGCAGGGAAGGGACCAATATGTGTTGGAGTTTACCAATGGTTTACCCTTTACATGAAGTTGGGTATCAAGGATTTTGAGAAACATTTGGTACTCAAGTACAACGGCTGCCTACATAGATACACCCATGATGAGATGGAGTTCCTAGACATCTCCTCGCTCGAAATGGCGTACTGATATGCCATCAAGATCAAGCAAAAGTTTAAACAAAAGAAGCGATACATTGGATCTGCAAATCCGAAGCAAGGGAAAGGTGCCCCCAAACCACAAAATAGAGGACAAAGGCAAGGTGAGATGGCCCGGGAATACCTGCCAAGGCCACAAGAAAAGGACAACACTACGAAGCTGAAGAAGGACATGAGAAAGTGGTGTGATTTCCATAAGAGCTCCACCCACAACACAAGTGAGTGTCGGGCCAAGAAGTCGTTGGTGGCCAAGCTGAAGGCTTCAAAATCAAATGCATGTTCCAACTCTGAGTTAGAACCCAACAAGGGGAATGACAATGGGAAGTAGAGTATTGATTCAAAGCCCAATGCCATCGTCGCCACCACAAAGATCTAGAAGGAGGAACTCGAAGATCCAGAGGAGGAGGAACATCTCTTCCACTCCCAGATGTGGGTAAAGGGTTCCCCTTTATAGTTCATTGTTGACAACGAGATCCAAAAGAATCTCATTGCAGTAGAGGTTGTGAAGCAACTGGGCTTACCGACCACAACACACCCACAGCCGTACACAATCAAGTGGCTTCACCAAGGATGAGATCTGAGCGTGAGCCAATAATGCCATCTGCCGTATAGCCATACTTGTGGAAGTGACATGTTGTGTATGAGTCAAGGCCTCGTGTTGTTATTGTTACATTGGGAAATAATTTGTACAAAATAACAGAGGTAGCACCACCTATTGCCATCTCTCTAGTTACTACAAAACAATGCAGTAAGCTCATTTCAAAAATCGGGAAATTTGTTTTCCTGATGATATTCCCTCAAGGAAAGAAGAATATGGTAGCCACCACCTCTAGACAGGGCCCCTCCACATGACAACAACAGATGGGCAAAGGTCATGGAGGAGTACAAGTACATATTCACCTCCCCCGCAGGCGTGCCTTTGCACTGTCAGGTCAAGCACTCCATCGATATGACCCCAAGTGCGTTGTTACCCAATGGACCAATCTATCAACACTCCATTTTAGAGAACGATGAAATCAAGGGGAAAATTTAGGAGTTGTTGTAGAATGGTCACATTTTGCCAAGTTCATCACCCTGTGGGAGCCCGATTGTGTTGGTACAGAAGAAGGATGGGACTTGGAGACTCTATATTGACTATCGGGTGTTGAACAGGATCACTGTCCGAAATAGGTACCCGATCCCATAGATTGGTGACCTTCTGGATCAACTCAAGGGGGGAAATATTTAAGCAAGATCGACTTGAATTCTGTATATCACCAGGTACCGATCAAACCCTCTGATGTGTGGAAGACTGCCTTCAAAGCCAAGGAGGGCCTTTTTGAATGGTCGGTTATGCCTTTTGGGTTGACGAATTCTCCTGCAACCTTCATGAGGCTGATGGATGACATCTTGTGACCATTCACCAACTCATTTGTAGTGGTGTATTTGGATGACATCCTAATCTTCATCCAGTGTTGGGCAGAGAACCTCCACCACATCCGACAGGTTCTCCAAACACTGTGGCAACACAAGTTGTGTGCCAATTTGGAGAAATGCACTTTTGGCGTGACCTAGGTTGAGTATTTGGGATACATTATTAATGAGCACGGGGGTGCATGTGGATCCAACCAAGATCCAAGTCATTCGGGATTGGCCAGCCCCAACCACTCTGATAGAGCTCTGTAGCTTTCTAGGTCTTGCCAATTTCTACCGCAGGTTCGTGTTGGAGTTCTCTCATATCACTTAGCCCTTGAGTCAAGCCACCAAAGTAGGAGGGAAAGAAAAATTATTTTGTTCTGAATCTCAATAGAAGGCATTTGCAGAGTTGAAACATCGCCTCTACTCCACACTAGTGCTCACATTACCAAACTTGCAACAACCATTTGAGATTGAGACAGATGCCTCTGACTATGCCATTGGGGCAGTCCTTACTCAACAGGGGCATCCAGTGGCATATCACAGTGAGACATTTTCAGACATAGTCTGGAAATATCCCACTTATGAAAAAGAGATGTATTCCATTGTGTAGGCCTGCTAACAATGGAAGCATTACATTTTAGGGAAGGAAATGATCATCCACATGGACCACTGACCCTTGTAGTTCATACAGACGCAATGGAAGTTGTAGAATGATTGCCATCAGAAGTGATCCACATACCTGCAACAATTCCATTTGAATATCAAGTACAAGAAGGGCAGCAAAAATAATGTTGTATACTGCCTCAGCCAACCACCGATCATGGCATTAACCATCATGCTGAACTCTTGTGGGCACGATACTTTTGATTGGCCACTTCTCTACAAAAGTGACCTAGAATTAGGCCACACATACCATAGGCTCTTAGAGGGTCAACAAGTTCTAGATTTTCACCTCCAAGATGCTCTATTATGCCACCTCGATCACCTTTGTGTTCCTTCAAGTGAGCGTGAAAAGATGATTTAGGAAGAACACTACAGTCGGGCTGTTGAGCATTTCAGGGTCAAGAAAATAGTGGCAGTACTGCAGAAGTATTTCTATTGGCCAAATCTTTGACAAGATGTCGGGAAGTACATCAAATCCTGCACTGCCTACACCATTGCCAAACTGACCATCAAGAAACAAGGTCTTTATACTCCAATGCCTACCCCTAATCATCTTTTGGAATCCACCTACATGGATTACATGTCAGGCCTTCCTTCTACTAAGCATGGAAATGACAGTGCTTTTGTGGTCGTCGAAAAATTCTCAAAGATGGCCATTATGACGACCTGCAAGAAGAGTATCACAGTAGAAGGCACTGCTAAAATATTCTTTGAACAAGTGTGGGTACACTTTGGGATCCCACAGTCTATCATCTCAGATCGAGACAACAGGTTCCTCAATACATTTTGGTCCAATCTCTAGTCTATGTTGGACACCAAGCTCACTAAGTCCACTTCTTTCCATCCCCAAATGGATGGTCATACAGAGGTCATCAACAGGATGATCGTACACATTCTGCGCATGTATAACTCAAATCATCCATGCACATGATATGAGAGCCTCCCCTATGTCCACCACAGTTATAGCCAAGCTCTCCACAGATCGATTGGCCATAGCCCTTTTCAAGTGGGCTTGGGATTCCAGCCACCATGTCTCATTGATGTGCGCATACCATTTGTAGTGACTCAAGAATATTTGGCTCATGTCCAGTCCGAAGCTGACAAGGAAAATAGATTCATTGAGAAAATTAAACACATCCACCAAAAGGTCCATGACATATTGGACAAAGCCAATGCTAAGTTCAAGCAATGGCATGATCAACATTGGGTGCCACACAAGTTCCAAGTGGGTGACAAAATTTGGCTACATTTTTGGAAGGACCACCTCGCTGGGCCCCACTGCAAGATTCACCTACTTCAATATGAGCCATACACCATCACCAAGGTTATGGGAGATAATTATTTTGAGCTCAGCATTCGCCCATTCCTTGGCCTACACCCAGTGTTCAATATGGATTGCCTTCGGCCATACTTTCCACCATTACTGGACACATCCAACATTGCAGAAAAGTTCACACCAATAGAGTTAAAGCTAGACTACGTGGAACAATATGCAAGTGATTTGATCATGGACACATAGATCAAGAACACTCTCCAATAGAAGATCCAACTGTATCGAGTTGTCAAAGCCAACCAACTCCTGCACTAAGGAAAATGGCTCACTACGGACCAAGTTCAACAGAAGTTTTCTCATCTCATAGAGGAACTCAACGCAATGGAACCATTTATTCCTAAGAGGGGAGGAATGATATAGGTGGATATTAGTTGCCACCCACCTATTCTTCTTGGACCCCCACCATTGTTTCTTTCTTTTTTTAGTTTCCTTAATTGTAGCACAGTTTACTAGTTTTGACAGTTTTTTGGGTCCTGAACTTCGGAGCCATTTTGAGGCCCTAAATAACATTTTTTTGGAAATATTACTCTAGGATAATTCATTTAAATCTCATTTTTAGTTGTAATCCTTGGAGAGATATTTCCAATGAGGTATCATGTGCATCAAATGGACATAATATGACCAAGTTACGACCCCGAGAAGGTGGCTTCCCAACTAACCCAAACGGGGCTCATAAAGTCTTGGTGTTACATCTCCACAGGTTAGGATTTTGATTGTTTAGGGTTTTCTCTTATTGCTCAATAATAAAAAGGCCCTTGAGCGTCATTGTAACTCAATTCAGAGGCATGTATCACTGCATCTCTTCTCAGAGATAATCTACCATCGCCCAAGCTAGTCTCATTTCCATTTTTTTTGTAACCATATTTCATTATTGTATATTAATGAAAGGAAGTGTTATTTCTACTGCATCTCTATATTTATTGTTATATTTGTAGTTTGTTGTGTTCCTATTTAAATTTAGATTACTATGATGGAATCTTCAAAAGAAGATTCATAAACAAAAGCAGATGTATCATTGGGAATCACATTAATGGGATTCAAGAAAAGGATGATATGCAGGCAAGCTAATATGGAGCAAGAAGGAACACATCAAGGATAACCAAATGAATCTAAGATGATCAAAGGAGAATCAAGATGAGGTATGTATGCATCAAAGTTTAGTCATGTTATCATATGTATATTATTGATTTGTGGGAATAGTTCTATGACATGATCAAGTAAGAAAGAATCTCTTTCACCAATGACATGATCAAAGGCATGTACTACAATGAAATGAAGGTAAACAAAAGGAAATACTCATATAAGGAGTATAAGATTGCTAACCATGAAGCTAGTGAAGAAGAAATGTTGACTAGCACTAGAAGCAAGCAATGAGGAAGTACTCTCACAAGAAGCAAGAGGTGATTGACCTATCTATCCAAGAAGAAGCAAGTGAAGAAAGAGATCAAGCATGTGAATAACACCATGATCACAAAGAATCACTATCTGACAAAGATCCATTGAAGAGAGCTCTCGAAAGAAGGCAGGACAAATATGACTACTCTTAACACCTGTGAATGCCTTGGAGATATGAAAGGTGTAGATAATTGATTCTACTCTATGAAGATGTCATGATAAAGAAGTCATCAAACAAAAAAACCATTTAATGTTGAAGAAATATCAGGATGAAGTCATCAAGAACTACTAGATCAAATCATGGGAAAAAGCAAGTACAAAGAAGCATCCATGTGAAGATTAGTCTGAAGCATAGACAAGATGACAAGGAATAATTATATGACAAGAGAAATTGATATGTGACAAGAAGACCACTTTCCACGAAGGAAGCAATGACACGAAAAAGAAGGAAGGAAAGTGATAGATGGATGGTGCCCTACCAAGAAGAAGTTCGAACAAATACTTCATGAAATCCAAGGAAGGAAGGAGATCAAGCAGCTGGAGGACCCACAAAGAAGAAATTGTTGATGAATGGACAAGTCCCTAGCTAAGAGAGAGTTATAAGAAGTTCCCAATTACAAAGGAACTTGGACAAGTACCTTGTCATAGGATACTTGGGCATGTCTTCCTGAATTGATAGGAAGCGATAGACACAATATTATTGTCTTCACTTGGGAAGAAATAATGGGAGGATTGGGTAATCATCTGGCATTCGATACTCTTTGAAGATGGGTAAGGCATCCAAGAAAAGATTAGGCAAAAGGACCAATATTATTTGAGGGTTGGGAACCCAAGACAATCATAGTCCTAAAAGGTATTACTTAGTGAACACCCAGGTGGGTATGTACCTTAAGAGACAATGACTAAGGTGTCTATAAGTCATTTTTCTTACCAACATTGTGCTCTGATCTATTGAGAGATAGAGCTATTAGTCAAGGCCTTGTTGTGGAAGTAATGTTGGTTATTATGATGCTATAATAGATGGATTGCCAATCTAGTTTCTCTTATGTGAATTCTTTAAGATTGAAACATAGCCAAGCACCTTGTAATGTTTTATGAATACCTCCCTAGTTAAGAGGGAGTGTTGAAGGAAATGTAACTAGGTTTGGTCTTCATAAATGTAATTTTGATATTTTTATTTATTCAATAAAATAAATATTATTTTTATAATATATGTCAATGAGTTTCTTGCTCACTGAAGTAGGTCAAGCATATGTTTAAGTGCTTCTGGGAAGTCAAAAGTCAATGTATTTATGTAAGACCCTTAGAGGGCATGTTACACTATGTATAAAATTGCATAAGAGTCAAAGGAATACCTCCAAGCAACTTCCAAGACCTCTCCATGTAGAAATGTCCTCCAAATGAAGCAAAATGTTGGAATAAATTCATGTCAGCCTTCTAGTCAGCCTAAAAGGAGGGAAAATCCTCTATATATAGAGGTTGTCCACTCCACTATAACGTCAAGCAAATCTCCTATAAAATTAGCAAAGAATGATAGGTAAGGAAAGTGAAGAAAAAGACAAGTCTAAGGGTCTCCAAGCAAAGCAAGGAAGGAAGGAAGTCAAAACGAAGTAAAGGGATTGTTTCTAGGGTAGAAAATAGTCACAGGCAGATTGTGGATATAACAACAGTAGCATTTCAGTGCAAGATTCATTAGTGTTTGGGCTATATATTAGGCCTACAAAGCCTCCCAAGTCAAGAAAATAAGTCTCTCTCTCCAACAAAGTTGAAAGGACGATAATTCACTAAGGTCACCTTCCACACATGGGAAAACTAGGGCAACATAACAGTATTACAGTCATACACCCATACCTCAAGAAGGATCTCGTTTGGTCAACAAAAGAAGAAGTCTACTTGAGAAAAGGATAGAAGAGGAACATCTCATCTAGAAGGCTTACTCAAGGAAGGTCTATCTCTAGACAAGGAACAAGGAAGGAGGACGAAGTGCTAGGGAGAAAAATGCCGGAAGGAGGAAGTTTATGTACCGTGGAACCGAGGGTGGAAAAGAGGAAGGAATTGGCTTGTGCTTCGAGGACATCCTAGTCAAGGGTCTAGGGTTTGGGAGTGATCAATTATAAGCTTCAATAAGAGAAACTTACCGAAGGGTTTTCCTCTCTAAGAGAGAGAGGTTTTGGACCTGGCAGAGAGCCAACATCTGTGTTCTTGTCTTTAGGTTTTTGGTAGCAGTTTGTTGAGACACACACACTAATAATAAGAAGAATATCAAGCTAAGACAATTGTAAAAGTTCTTCATAAATTGTTATTAAGAAGTGAATAATCCTAACATACATCATTTCCCTTCATTCTTCAACAACTTGAACCTCATTGTAACACAGTTCAGAGGCATGTGGCCACCACATCTCTTCTCAGAGATAAGCTACCATCGCCCAAGCTAGTTTATTTTCCATTCTGTTTGTAAGAAGATTTCATTTTTCTGGTATTAATGAAATAAAGTGTTATTTTTGCTACATCTCTGTATTTATTCTTATATATATATAAGTTTTTCATTCATGATTAAGTTCATATCAGTGGTATTTCTTTGCATGTACCCAACAAGGTCAAGCTATGAATTAGGGCTTGATCTAGTTGAACCTTTGTAAGACCAGCCTTGCAAACCCTGACGCCCTACCATGGTGGAAAAAAAGAAAGTTGAGGGGGCAGGAGATCCTATCAAAATATTGCTCAAGGAAGCCCTCGAGAAAAAAAGAAATGGAATGATGGATAAATTTTCCTAGATCCTTCAATGGCTACCCACAGGCGATGCATCTTCATCCAGCAGCCACTCTGGAGGCACCCCTCCTTTTAAGGTATAAGGTAACTTTGACATTCCCACATTTGAGAGCTAGATAGATGCAGATGTCATAGATAAATGGTCGAATATGTTAGAAGTTTATTTTCTTGTGATTTTTCAATCAAGTAAATATTACTTTTTCACTTCTCAAAGCCACCCCACATGTCAAGGTCTGGTGGGAAACCTACTGTGAACAAAAGGACGAGAGGGAATCCTCACTATTTTCAGCCACACCCACATGGGATTCTTTCCGAGATGCCATCAAGGAAGAATATTACCATGTCAGTAGCTATGAAGATAAATACATAAAGTGGACCACGCTACGGCAGGGAAGGGACCAAGATGTACCAGATTTCACAAATGTTTTCCATACCCTCTACACAAAATTGGGTATCAAGGATTCTAAATGGAATTTGTTACTCAAGTACCGTGGCTACCTACACAAGTACATCCAGGAAGAGATGGATTTCCTGGACATCTCCTCACTCAGCACAACATATGAATACATTGTTAAGATTGAGCAAAAGTTTAAACAGAAGAAGCAAGACTTTGGAATTGTGAATCCGAAGAAAGGAAAAAGCACCCCCAAACGACAGAGAAAAGGTGAAATCCAAGGTGGAATGACCGAGTATAACCTGTTGAATCTGCAAGCAAAGGACAACACCATGAAGACAAAGAAGGACATGGGAAAACGATGTGAGTTCCATAAGAGCTCCACTCACAACACAATTTAGTGTCAGGCCAGGCAGACACTAGTGGCCAAGCTGAAGGCTTCTGATTCAGACACATGTTCAAAATCTAAGTCAAAACCAGATAAGGGGAATAACAAATGGAATCAGATCATTGATGTGGAGCCTAGTGCCACTATGGCCACCACTAAGATCCAAAAGAATGCACTTGAAGATATAGAGGAGGGGGAATGCCTCTTCCACTCATAGATGTGGTAGAAGATTTCTCCGTTGTAGTTCATTATCGATAGCAGGAGCCAAAAGAACCTCATTTCAATAGATATCATGAAGTGGATGGGCCTACCGATGATAGCATCTGCAACCATACACCATCGAGTGGCTTCACCAAGGATGAGATCTCCGCGTCATCTAGCAATGTTGCCTTCCCTACAACATCATGCCCTTCACATATGAGGTATTGTGTGATGTTGCTCCTCTTGAATTTTGTGATGTATTATTAGGAAAACCATACTTGTGGAAGTGACATGTTTTACATGAGTCTAAACCTCACTCTATGATTATTACTTTTGGCAATAAGTTGTACAGGATACCGAAGGTAGACCCACCTACCACCATCTCTTTGATCACTACAAAGAGATGTAGTAAGATCATTTCCTAGAATAGGACATTTGTTTTCTTTATGATTCACCCTCAGGGAAAGAAGAAGGTTGTGGCCTCGACTTCTAAACAAGGCTCCTCCACACAGCAACAGCAAATGGACAAGTTCATGGAGGGGTACAAGGACATTTTCATCTCACCTACAAGGGTTCCTCTACATTGTCAGGTTAAGCACTCCATTTATCTGACCCCAAGCGTGCCTTTACCCAATGGACTGATCTATCATACTCTTTGTTCTAGAGAATGTTGATATCAAGAGGAAAATTCAGGATTTTTGTATAAATGGCACATCAAGCCAAGCACATCACCCTATGGGAGCCCAATTATATTAGTATAAAAGAAGGATGGGACCTGAAGACTCTGAATTGACTATCAGACATTGAACAAGATCAATGTCTGAAATAGGTACCCAATCCCTCGGATTGAAGAAATTATGGACCAACTCAAGGGGGCCAAATATTTTAGAAATATTGACTTGAAGTCTGGTTATCACCAGGTTCTTATCGAACCCTCCGATGTGTTGAAGACTGCCTTCAAATCCAATGAGGGCCTTTTCGAATGGTTGGTCATTCCTTTAAGGTTGACGAATTCCCTTGCAATCTTCATGGGATTGATGGAAAACATCTTGCGATCCTTCACCAATGCATTCATGGTGGTGTATTTAGATGACATCTTCATCTCCATCCAGTGTTGGGAAGAGCACCTCCACCATATTCGATAGGTCCTTCAAACCCTGTGACAACACAATTTGTGTGCCAATTTGGAGAAATGCACTTTTGGCATGACCCAAGTTCAATATGTGGGGTACATCATAGCTGAGAAGGGTGTGCATTTGGACCTAGCCAAGATACAAGTCATTCAGGGTTAGCTAGCCCCAACCACTCTAACAGAGATCCACAACATTCTGGATCTTTCCAATTTCAACCACATGCTCATGTTGGGGTTCTCTCACATCACCTGGCCTTTAAGTCAAGTCACCAAGAGTGGAGAGAAATACAAGTTTTTTTGTTCCAAAACCCAATAGAAGGTGTTTTTCAAGTTGAAGCATCGCCTCGTCTCTACACCAATGCTCACATTACCATACCTACAACAACAATTTGAGATTGAGACAGATGCCTCTGAATATGTTATTGCTGCAGTTCTTACTTAGCAGGGGCATCTAGTGGTTTACCAAAGTGAGACACTTTCAGACACAGCTCGAAAGTATCCCACTTATGAAAAATAAATGTATTCGATTATGCAGGCATTTTGTCAATGGAAGCATTACATTTTGTGGAAGGAAATGGTCATCCACACAGACCATCGATTCTTGAAGTTCATACAGACACAAGGGAAGTTGCAGAACGGTTTCCATAAGAAATGGTCCACCTACCTACAAAACTTCCATTTGAACATTAAGTACAAGAAGGGCATCACCAATAATGTTGCAGACTACCTCATCCAACCGCCAGTCATGGCACTGATCACTATGCTCGACTTTTATGGGAACAATACTTCAGGGTGGTCACATCTTTACCAGAGCGATCCAGAATTTAGCATAACATACTAGACACTCCTCAAAGGGAAGAAAGTTCCAAACTTTCACCTTCAATATGCAATGTTATGCCACTTGGGACACATATGTGTTCCTTCAAGTGTGAGTGCCAAGATGATTTGTGAGGTGGACTATAGTCAAGTCGCTAGACATTTCAAATTAGAGAAAATAGTGGTGGTGTTACAGAAGTATTTTAACTGGTTGAAACTTCGTCAAGATGTTGGGAAGTACATTAGATCCTGCACCGCCTATGTTATTTCCAAACCCATCATCAAGAAGCAAGGCCTATATACTCCTCTACCTACTCCTAGTTCACATTAGGAATCTATCTCCATGGATTACATGTCGGGCCTTCCTTCTACTAAACATGTCTACGACTATGTTTTTGTGGTCTTCAACAAATTCTCTAAGATGGGCATCATGGTGGCTTACAAGAAGAGTATCACAGCAGAGGCCACTACTAAGATCTTCTTTGAGCAAGTGTGGGTACACTTTGGGATCCCACAGTCCATTATATCAGATCGGGACAAAATATTCTTGAGTGCATTTTGGTCAAGTCTCTGGTCGTTGTTGGATACAAAAATTACTAAGTCCATGGCTTTCCATCCCCAAACTAATGGCGAAACAGAGGTTGTCAACAAGATGATAATACACATTTTGTGCATGTACAACTCAAAGAATTCACAAACATGGGATGAAAGTCTCCCCTATGTACATCATAGCTACAACAAAACTCTCCATAGCTCAATGGGCCATAACCCCTTTCAAGTAGGGCTGGGATTTCAGCCATTATGTCCCATTGATGTGGCCATACCATTTGTAGCCACTCAAGAACATTCACCTCACATCCAATATGAATTCGACAAGGCTAACAACTTCATTGATTGAATTCAACACATCCACCAAAGATGACATATTGGACAAATCCAATGCTAAGTACAAGCAACACCATTATTAGCATCGAGTGTCGCACCAGTTCCAAGTGGGCGACAAACTTTGGCTACATTTACATAAGGAGCACATCGCTATACCCCACTATAATCTTCACCTACTTTGATATGGGCCATACACCATCACCAAGTTTATCAGTGATAATGCCTTCGAGATCAGCATCCCACTATTCCTTGGTCCACACCCAGTGTTCAATGTAGTCCACCTTCGGCCATACTTTCCACCATTGTTGGAAACATCCGACATTGTAGAACAACTCACACCAATATAGCTCAACTCGAACTACATGGAACAGGCCACAACTGATCATCTCATGGCCACACAGATCATAACGTTTTCCAATAGAGGATCCAGCTATATCGAGTTGTAAAAGTAGGCCAACACCTTCACCAGGGACCAGTTTCAACAGAAATTTCCTCACCTCATGGAGACTCTGCATGCAATGGGGACAATTTCTTCCTAAAGGGGTAGGAATGATCCAAGTGGATATTGGTGTCCACCCACCTATTCCACCTATACCTCTAGTCAGTTTCATCTATTTCCTTGTTTATTTCAACATTTATTATTTTTAGTAGTTTTTCAGGTCTTAAACTTCGAAAGCAGTTTTAACCCCCTAAACATCTTTTTTTGAGGTTTGCTGCAGGACCATATCCATAGGAAAGGGCCTACCAAAAATCCTATAGTAATGAGAGATTCCTTTCCAACAAGTTATCATACATGCCAAATGGAAATAATATGACCAACTTACAACCCTGAGAATTTGGCTACCCAAATAAGCCCAACGAGACCCACAAACTCTTGGGGTTATGGTTTTCTCTTGTTGTTTATTAATAAATATGCCCTTGAGCCTCATTGAAACATGGTTCAGAGGCATGTATCCACCACATCTCTTCTCATAGATAAGCTACCATCGCCTAAGCTAGTTTATTTTCCATTCTATTTGTAAGCATATTTCAGTATTCTAGTATTAATGAAATGAAGTGTTATTTATGCTTATATCTATAACTTGTTGCATTCTTGTTTAAGTTCAGATCAATGGTATCAGAGAAGTATTCTCTTTCTCCATTTTTCTTTACATGTCCCCAATGAGGTCAGGGTATAAGAAGTTAGGGCTTGATCTAGTTGAACCTTTACAAGACCACCCTCGCAAAACCTCCCATGGAGGAAGAAAAGAAAGGTGAAGGGGCATGAGATCCTATCAAAATATTGCTTGAGGAAGCCATCAAGTGACAAAGGAATGCGATGATGGATAAATTTGCCCAGATCCTTCGACGGCTACCAACAGGTGACGCATCTTCATCCAGCAGCCATTTTGGAGGTGCCACTTCTTTTAAGGCACAAGTTAACTTTGACATTCCCATATTTGAGGGCCAGATAGATGCAGATGTCGAAGATAAAGGGTTGAATCTGTTGGAAGGTTATCTTCCAGTTCATGACTTTTCTAATCAGGAATATATTACTTTTGCAGTTCTCAAATCTGCCCCACATGTCAAGGACTAGTGGGAAAACTACTATGAACAAAAGGACAAGAAAGAATCCTCACTATTTTCAACTGCACCCACTTAGGATTCTTTCTGAGACACCATCATGGAACAATGTTACCCTATTGATATCTATGAAGATAAATACATAAAGTGGACCATGCTATGGCAGGGAAGGGACCAAGATGTACCAGTGTTCACAAATGTTTTCCATACCCTCTGCACAAGATTGGGTATCAAGAATTATAAGTGGAATTTGGTACTCAAGTACTATGGCTACCTACACAAGTACATGCAAGACAAGATGGAGTTCCAGGACATTTCCACACTTGGTATGACATACTGATACATTATCAATATTGAGAAAAAGATTAAACCGAAGAAGCGAGATGTTGGATCTACAAATCTGAAGCAAGGAAAAGGTTCCCCCAAACCACAGAGCAAAGGCAAAGCCAAGGCGAGATGACCCAGGACAACTCATTGAGGTCGCAAGAAAATAACAACACCATGAAGACAAATAAGGACATGGGAAAATGGTGTGAGTTCCATAGGAGCTCCAATCACAACACAAGTGAGTGTTGGGCCAAGTAGTCACTAATGGCTGAGCTAAAGGCTTCTACTTCAGACACATGTTCCGACTCTAATTCAAAACCCGACAGGTGGAATGACAAAGGGAAGAAGATCATTGATGTGAATTCTAGTGCCACCGTGGCCACCACCAAGATCCATAAGAATGAGTTTGAATATCCAGAGCAGGGTGAACACCTCTTCCACTCATAGATGTGGGTGAAGGGTTCTCTGCTTCATTTCATTGTCAACAGTAGTAGTCAAAAGAACCTCATTTTAGAAGAGGTTTTGAAGCAGCTGGGCCTAATGATGATAACACATATGCAACCATACACCATCAGTTGGCTTCACCATGGACGAGATCTCTACATCAGCTAGCAGTGTGACCTTTCCTACAGCATCAAGCCCTTCACAGATGAGGTACTATGTGATGGTGTTGCTCTTGCAGTTTTTGATGTATTATTAGTAAAACCATACGTGTGGAAGTGACATGTTGTATATTAGTCTAGACCTCACTCTGTGATTATTACTTTGGGAAATAAGTTATACATGATACCAGAGGTAGTCCCGCCTACTGCCATCTCTTTGATCACTGCAATGGAATGTAGTAAGATCATTTCCTAGACTAGGTAATTTCCTTTTCTTATGATTCGCCCTTAGGGTAAGAAGAAGGTTATGGCCACAACTTCTAAATAGGGCTCCTCCACATAGCAGCAACAGATGGACAAGGTTGTGGAGGAGTACAGGAACATTTTCTCCTCATCTACAGGGGTACCTATGCACTATCAAGTCAAGCACTCCATTGATCTAACCTCGAGTGCACCACTACCCAATGGACCAATTTATTGACGCTATAATCTGGAGAAGGATGCGATAAAGAGGAAAAGTCATGAGTTGTTGAATAAAGGGAACATCAGGCCAATCTCATTACCCTATGGGAGCCCGATTGCATTGGTATAAAAGAAGGATGGGACCTTGAGGCTCTGTATTGACTATCAATTGTGGAACAAGATCAATGTCTGGAATAGGTACACAATCCCTCAGATTGATGACCTTCTAGACCAGCTCAAGGGGGGGAATATTTCAAAAAGATTGGCTTGAATTTTGGTTATCACCAGGTGCCTATCGAACCCTCCAATGTCTGGAAGACTTCCTTCAAATCCAAGGAGGGCATTTTCGAATGGTTGGTCATGCCTTTGATGTTGACGAATGCCCCCACAACCTTCATGAGATTGATGGAAGACATCTTGTGACCCTTCACCAGTGCATTCATGGTGGTGTATTTAGATGACATCTTGATCTTCTGCTAGAGTTTGGAAGAGTACCTCCACCATATTTTACAGGTCCTTCAAACCTTGTGACAACACAAGTTGTGTGCCTATTTAGAGAAATGAACTTTCGGCATGACCCAGGTTCAATATCTGGGCTACATCATTGATGAGCAGGGTGTGCATGTGGACCTAGGCAGGATACAAGTCATTCGAGATTGGCTAGGCCCAACCACTCTAATAGAGCTCTGCAGCTTTTTGGGTCTTGTCAATTTCTACCATAGGTTTGTGTTTGGGTTCTCTCATATCACTTGGCCTTTAAGTCAAGTCACCAAGGACAGAGCAAAGAAAAAAACAATTGTCTGAAACCCAATAGAAGACATTTTATGAGTTGAATCATCACCTCTACTCTACACCAGTGCTCACATTACTAGACCTACAACAACCATTTGATATTGAGACATACGCCTCCAACTATTCTATTGGTGTAGTTCTTACTCAATAGGGGCATCTAGTGGCTTACCATAGTGAGACAATTTCAGACATGGTCCGAAAGTATCCCCCTTACAATAAAGAAATGTATTCCATTGTGCAGTGTTGTCGTCAATGGAAGCATTACATTCTGGGGAAGGAAACGATCATCCACATAGACCACTGACCCCTGCATTTCATACAGACACAATGGAAATTGTATAACGATCGCCATCAAAAATGGTCCACCTACTTGCAATAGTTCCATTTGAAAATTAAGTACAGGAAGGGCATCACCAATAATGTTGCCAGCTACCTCAGCTGACTGCCAATCATGGCACTGGTCACTGTGCTCGACTCCTATGAGCATGAGACTTTGGGATGGTTGCATCATTACCAGAGTGACCCAGAATTTGACAGCACATAGCAGACACTCCTCGAAGGGAAGTGTCACACGGAAAGAGTCGTTAGTGCGGAAACAACCGACCTCCCTAGAAGCCTAAGACTTTCTAGTGACAAACAAGACAAATAAGCACAATCCTTCCCTAAATATGCTTTTACAATATGAGAAATCAAGTGTTTAGATCCTACCTGTAATCCAACGTTGTTGTAGTAGTCCAGCTTCGTTGATCCGGATGAGCTCCTCCTTCCCTTCGAAACCTGCATTCACTAACAATCAAACGATTAAATAGCACCTGAATATCACATGAAATAAAACATATTTAACATATATACCAAGGAGTATATGAAACAACTCATAAATAACAAATTGTTGAGAAGAATGGACTAATTTGTATTAAAAGGTAACAAAAGGAACCATTACAACCTGAGCCTTGGTGTTGTGCAAGCTCCTCCCAGGGTCCACAAGAGTTCTCCTTTACTCTGATCAGCTCACCCACCTCCAAATAGAACAAGCAAAGATGGTAATCTCTCCTCACAAGCTTCTACAAGGAAGTCCTAATTCCAGCAGCATCTACCCTTAGGAATATTCAGCTTTCAACCTCCCCTCCCTTTGGCCCAATGCCTGTATTTATAGTGCTCTAGAGGAAGTTATTCAGGTCCACCATCAATGGGATAAACCCCTCTTTGGATGGGATAGCTCCCCTCTTGATGGGATAAGTTCCTCTTTGGTAGGGATACATGAACCATCTGGAGGCGCTTCATACACGTCAATCAAGCTTCTAGAATGCTCTAGAAATGACCACAAGTAACTTTTTTAGAGTGAAACTTGTGCCTTTTGACCTTTATAGGAGTACGCACCCACCCCTTTACATACAGAGGGTACAAGTACGCAGGTATTGTGAACTTGGGTTGCGTACGCGCAGGTAAGGCTAAGAGAAACTGCGTACCAAAGATAATTGACTTTAAATGACTTTTCTCTTCTTTCTTGAAGTTTGACATGAAGAGCAGAGGCATGCAACTTGCCAAGGAGGATAGTATGACAGTGGATGGAGCCATACTAACTGCAAATAGTCATGGTGACATTTTTTAGTGTAACAGATTGCCCCCTAAAGTGCGAAGCCTGTAGTAGATTAGGGTTTTTTATGATCTACGAAGGGTGAAGTACTTTATCATTTCAAGGAGTATCTTGCGGAGAGCCCGGTCAGAACCTGCAAATATTCAACACAAAATACATATATAAGGTGATATCATCGCTGAGGTAGGCATTCCCATACTCAGATTGAAAACTTTAACTAACAATCTAACTACTGCTCCGATACAAGAATGATTTTGCAGTACATCACAATCATAGACTTTTGTAGACACAGTATGGACGCAGCCATCTGTTTATGATTAGTCTACTATATAATGAATACAAAAATCCTCGCAGCCTGGATGGTGGAAACTAGATCCAGGGTCTTCATTTCTACTTCCCGAATTGGTACGATTCTATCCATGCAAATAAATGAGTTGATGTCGAGCATGGTAGAAACCACTTGATCACCGGTCAATGATGTAAACCGTTAACAAGTGTGAGAGAAACCACCAGTGATGTCAATGGTTCTCAAAGTACCCAGTACAATCCATGAAATGTGAATGAATGAGTTGATGTCGAACACGTCACGGAACCCTTTGATCGAAAGTCAATGATGTAAACTGTTGTCAAAGGCGAGAAGCCTGCCATTGATGCATGCAGACTTCAAGGTACTGACGATTTCTAAGTCATCTTTCCAGATAATGTGTTGATGTCGATAGAAAGCAACCCGTTGCAG
Source organism: Pinus tabuliformis (assembly GCA_031772625.1). Lineage (NCBI taxonomy): Eukaryota > Viridiplantae > Streptophyta > Pinopsida > Pinales > Pinaceae > Pinus > Pinus tabuliformis. The sequence goes on from CM062816.1 coordinate 1,266,485,473, forward strand.
GCAAGCCCACAACACAAAATCATTGTTGAAGAAATGTTGCTGTAAGGACTGACTCAGGGATGGTCAAATGGATGACAAGTATTTTGCATATGAATGGTTTATTTGCAGAGACCTCTTGAACACATAACGACACGACAGATGGCTTGGTGACGATTGACCCAAAGTTAATACCCGGAAACGGTTGAAGACTTTCCAAGTGGTTTGATCAACTTTAAGGCAAAGGATTTCCCAACCCAGGTGAATGAAAAGTGTCGTGTTCAAGAGTAGTGATAAGGTTCTTCTGTAACAAAGGATAACAAATAGGTTCATTCTTCTCTCTTTTCCCCCACCATTTCTGGCAAGTACCTCTTTATTTTTTACAAGCTTGAGGAGGATAACATATGCTTGATTATAAGCTCATCCTTCGGATGAGTCCAACTTAGTTTAGATTCAGACCCTAAGAAGGAGTGGTCCATTCCTGTTTGTAATCGAACAGGTCCTTTACTGTGAAATTTTAACGAGTCCAGTATAGGAGAAACTCGGCGTTTTTCATTTTTAGAGAGTCTGAAAAAACTAAAGAAGACTCCAAGGTGAACTTTTTCGTAAATTTGTGTCTCCCAAGCCCGAAAAAGTATAAAATAATACCTGAGAGAACCGCTTGATCTTACGACCAAGAATTACTTTCATGATTAGTGCCTTTGACCTGAAAAGTAAAAAGCGATCAAGGACACGTCGTTTTATTTCCAGTATCGAATTTGAAACGGCAAAAATCCGGCAATCTTTTCATGTTTTTACGGTCAGAAAAGGGCTGTAAGAGGACCGTCTTTTAATTCCATTTTAACGAGTGTAAAGGAAACGCTCGGCAATCTTTTCATGTTTTAGGAGTAAGAAAAGAGCTTAAAAGATGACTCTGATGTCTTGGTTCGTAAAAAATGATGATTTTACCCTAAAGTCCTTTTGTCCTGCACAAAAACAACACATTACTCATACCTGTTTAAGATGGGCAAAAATACATTGAAAAATATCTTTTCATGGTAAAAAATAAACAAACTTAGCATTCATTCATCCAAAAAACCTATAAAAAGACTTTTTACCATGTCATCTTTACCATTTTACTGTTGAGGTTGAGAAAAGGGCTTTTGGAAAGAAACTTCCCGTGGACTTTGCGGAGAATCCGACCGTCAGAATCGAGCGCCGTCTCTTTCAGGTATTTCACAACATCCTCCTCTTCAATTTCATCCGTTTAGAATTTCATTTCAAGTCTTAGTTTGATTTTTTAGAAGGTTTCGGGTTTTAGGGTCTACTTTTCGGGGGACGCAGGTGCCCCATGGGTGACCTGCGTACCCCGACTTTTTCGTATATGGGAAAAAGGTCGGAGTACGCAACCCACCTTCAGAACAACTGCGTACCGCCGCTCTGTTTTCTGAACGTGGGGTGCATGCTCCGCGTAAAGTGGATTTTCAAACCCCAAACACAAAAATCAACCATCAAATTTTTATTTTATGAATTCTAATCAATGTTTTTTGGTGTGTAGATTGCCCACCATGCTAGATTGGCATGAAAGAGAACACGAAGATGTCGATTTGGCCGCAATAGGTCATCAACCTTCCATTGATGCTTTAAAGGCATGCGGTCTCTACAAGTACTGGGCCATACCTGGCATGAGGGCCCAGGTGCCATTCTTAGAGTGGCTGGTTGAAAGGTGGAATATTCAGGATCAATGTTTCTACATCGGAGAGCACCAGCTCGAGATAGAGCCCTCCGACATATATTTTCTCACTGGCTTGCCTAACAGGGGCGAGCAACTCTCTCTATTCGGGACTAGGCTGGGTGGCCAATCCCTTGCTAGTCTCCGGATAGAGTGGTGCAACAATCAAAACCAGGATAAGGGGATAGAAATTAAATACATATCCTGACCTGAACTTATGGTAATTGCCTTTACAGTTACCAAACTTTGCGGCGCTGCCGCTTTGCACATAGCCATTGGTTCCCAAATGCGGATGGCTATAGATTGCTTCCGAGGCACCATTTTCAACTGGTACGATGCTGTGTTGGCCAATATGAAGGGCCAACTAACCAGGGCAAAGAACGGACAACTGAAGACCTTTGGATATGGGCCTTTAGTTGTGAGCTTTGCCCTAGAGAGAGTTCCAATGCTGATCCCCCAGCATCTTACAGTTCCAGTTGGGCCTCCTCGGGAGCCTAAGTTGACGAGATGGGTTGCGGTAATGGCCCGACATCCTGATGAGGGAGCAGCAGTTGTTCGATTTCCTGATGGTTACTTTCACTGGCTGGAGGGCCAGGTCTTTGCGATCCAGGATTTTCCTTATGCCGGAATGGATTTTCGCAATGATCCGGACATGGTTCTTCCACAGGGAGAACAATGGGACAACAGAGGTATTTCATTTTTCACAAGTTTTTTAAATTATCTATTTTTTTTTTTGTTTTTTATATATCGTCTCAAAACTGACAGCAAAAAATTTTCAAAATGCAGATGTAGGCCCACGACGTCCGGCCAATCTCTGGGCCTTTGAGAGAAGAGTACCAGCTGTACCAACACCGGCCCCACAGGATGCGGCTGCAGAGACCTTAGCCGAGCTGGAACAGGACTTAGAGCGTCTCACGGTAGGCATACCAGAGACGACTATAGACAATATTCCTATCCGACTTCAGCGCTATGTGGTCACAGTCCCAGGACCTTTCAGGAGGTTCCTGTAGGGTAGCACGGGAAGTGGTCTCGTATAGAGAGCACCACCAGTGATTGGCTAGTCACTTTTTGTAGACACATGTGACATTTTTTGGTTTTTTGTACTTATCATTTTTGCCGATCATAAGGTGTTTTTCAACCTATGATCGAAGACGATGTATATTTTGACACACTCCTATCTATATATATCATTATTACCGGCTTATTTTGTTAAACATGTGTGATGAAATGTTTATAAATTTACATTTATGATTGTTACAAATGTCTATTTAACATTCGAGACACCATTGCATCTGCTAATGTATTTAAAGACCTTGGAATATGCTGATATTCAATGTAATCAAATTCACGTTCCAAGAGACGCACCCTCAAAAACAATCTTAATAACACTGGATTTCTAATGGCATAGACTCTATTAAGCTGTAATACAACGAGTTCAGAATCTAACCTCACTATCAAACTCCGAATCCCAAATGAAATAGATTCAGATAATAGTTCAATCACTGCACCGTATTCTGCAATGTTGTTTGTTGTTTGACCGAGGCTCACCCCATGCATAGAAACTAACTCGTCAGAGGGCGAATAGATAACCCAAGCTGCGGAAGAGATATTCCGTGTACTACGACAAGCACCATCAGCAAATCCAATGTACGTTTGGAGAGGCATCGACATCTGCAATATCAAGAGTAAAACCAAGATAAGCCAGAATAACGACGAAAAACACACTCTCTAAGCTAAGCACACTGTCTAAACTAAGCAAACATACCAGCTAGAAAGAAAAATTAACCTAACTAAACTAACTGAATCTCCATACCCACCATTTAAGCATAATACCTCTTTAGGTAAAGTCCATTTCTGGGCTTACCCAAAGAGTCCCCATCAAAATCTATCAGCTCATAGGCCCCTTTTGCTAGCTTTCGCTTGACAATGTAGGGGCCATGCCACATGGGAACGAATTTTCCAGCACCTAATTTATCGTTAGCTTGATCATATAATAGCACTAGGTCTCCTTCCGAAAAATTACGAGGGGTCACGTTACGGTCATACCGAGCTTTCATCCTTTTTGTGTGAGTCTCGATTGCCAAAGCAGCATCACGTCGAGTCTCATCTAATTTAGCTAAGTATAACAGACGCTTCTCCTCTTCGGAAGTAGCTGGGAGTAATTCGATAGCCATTTGAAGTGATGGGATTTCGCATTCAATGGGCAACAATGCTTCCAAACCATAAACTAGTTGGAAAGGAGTGAACCCTGTTGATGTTTTTACTGAGGTTCGGTACGCCCAAAGCACTGAAAATAACATGTTATGCCAATTCGACCGATGAATACCAATGATTCGTTGGATCATGATAACTAGAAATTTGTTGATGGATTCAACCAAACCGTTTGCTTGAGGATAATAAGGAGTAGAACTATCTTGACGTAAACCAAGCTGGCTTGTGAGTTCTGTCATCATAATGTTTCGAAAATGGCGTCCATGGTCAGTGATTATCGCTTGTGGGACACCAAACCTAGCAATAATATGATTGAATATGAAAATCGCAGCTATCTTGCCATCTGCCTCGAATGTAGGCATCGCCTCGGCCCACTTAGTAAAATAATCAACCACAAGGATGATATACGCATGCCCCCCGGCCGAGTGAGGGTTACATGTAATAAAATCGATACCCCATTTAGCAAAAGGACCAACGGAAATTATAGGGTGGAGAGGAGCAAGTGGTGCGCGCATCTTGCGATCAAACACTTGACAGTTGTGGCATTTTCGGACCGCAATGATACAATCTTTAAACATGGATGGCCAGAAATAGCCAGAACGCAACACCTTCTGAGCTGTGGCATACCCAGACATATGACCGCCACATGCTCCAGAATGGCAGTCATTCATAACCCTTTTTGCCTCTTCATGAGTTAAACAACGACGAAAAACTAAATCCGCCCCACAACGATAAAGAGTATCTCCAATAATTTTGTACTGTTGGGACTGGAATCGAATTTTCCGACGTTCCGACTTTGAAGCTTCGGGCCGAAAGGATTGGGTTTGGAGATAGACGATTATATCCCCATACCATGGATCTAAAGTGTTGATAAGAAACAAAGATTCGTCCGCAATGGGCTCCTCTGCCACTGTTTCTGTGTCAGCACGCGGGAAATCACACATTAACTCGGCAAAAACTAAGGATTTCTTAGACTTGGACTTTTTGAACTCCAAATCGAACTCCTGCAGGATAACAATCCATTTGGAGTACTTGCCCCCTAGCAATTGTTTAGTCAGAATATAGATCATAGGGTTGCAATCCGAAATCACTGTAGTTTTACGGAGAAGAATGTAGTGACGAAATCGCTGGACAGCTTGAACGGCTGCCAGTGCCAACTTTTCCACATGCGAGTACTTTAGCTCGGTTGGATTCAATGTCCGACTGAGGTGATATATCACATGTTCCGTTCCGAATTCGTCTTCCTGAACTAAGACCATTCCAATGGTGGAGTGGGAGGCGGCGAGATACAAAAAGTAATCTTGGTTGTAGTTGGGAGGATGCAGCAACGGTGCATGGGTCAACGCGTGCTTAAGTGCATCAAAAGATTTCTGAGCTATCTCATCCCAAGAAAATTGAGCGTTTTTTTTCAACAACCGGGTGAAACCCTTTGTAACCTCGGCGTAGTTAGGAATGAATCGACGTAAAAAGTTTGCTTTCCCCTGCAAACTTTGGAGTTGGCGCAAACTCGAAGGAGGAGGCAATTTGATGATGGCTTCGACCTTCGAGGGATCGACGTGGATACCGGCTTTTGAAACGACAAATCCTAGCAATCGTCCCACTTCTATGCAGAAGACACATTTGTGTGGGTTCAACCGAATTCGATAATGCCGACACCTCATAAAAATAGTGCGTAAGTGGACGAGGTGATCAGCTCGATGTAAAGAATGAGCAGGCAAATCATTGAGATACGGTTGCACAATGTGTTTGATGTCGTGAAATGCGTAAGACATTGCCCGTTGGAAAGTGGCTCCGCCATTCTTAAGTCCAAAAGGTAATTTGCAGTAAGCAAATGTCCCCCAGGGACAAATGAAAGCCGTTTTTGGTTGATCGGCAGGTAGAATATTGATTTGGTTGTAACCGGAAAAACCGTCCATAAAGGAAAATATTTCACTGCCGGCACAATCATCAATTATTTGATTGATATAGGGCGTGGGATAGTTGTCTTTTGGACAAGCACGATTTATATCCCTATAGTCGATACATATTCTTATTATTCCTTGTTTCTTGTTAACCGGAACAATATTCGATACCCAATCCGTTAACGGGATCGAATAAATGAAACCTGCTTTCAACAGCTTCTCGACTTCTGCTTTAATCGCAGCCGCTTTCCTAGGGTGTATCTGACGCAGACGTTGCCGAACGGGTTTAGCGTCCGGGTAGGTCTTGATTTCATGAACAACAATGGAGGGATCAATTCCTGGCATTTCCTCATAGGACCAGGCAAACACGTCGCGGAATTCTTGAAGTAGGACCTTGTATGTTTGAATTTCGTTATCTATACACGAGGCACCTATATGAATGTTTTCAATAACTCTGGTTTTAACTGAGATGTCAATGGCAATAGTTTGGGAAATGTTTCCCAAATTCAACTCTGAATCAGGATGTTTCATGGGATTCTGAGCGTCCTTGACATATTCAGCTGTAAAAATTGATGAAAAATCATTTTCAAAGTCATCACCCTCAGGTAAAAACGAAGATCTATGATGAAGATCTTCCCATGGTAGATTGTCTACACTTAGGATTTCGCGAAGTTGTTCGTCAGATGACACGACTTCAGGAAACGTTATCCGTTCTGAGGTTGATGTGAAAAGTGATTCCTCACGGACCACATTCATTTGGTCGATTTG